>CM060974.1:61497584-61852584 GCA_030765045.1 Tenodera sinensis | reverse complement strand
TGTTTCAAGGATTGGAGGAACTTCTTTTTCTGGATCTCAGTTACAACAATTTAACAACATTTGAACCAGGAACATTTGAACATCTGAAAGCTCTCAATATTATACACATTGACAATAATCCTCTCAGGCGCAACTGTTACCTCAACCAAACACCTCTACAGTGGGAAGAGGGACGTGTTAGAGTAGAAGCATCATCCTGTGTTGCTCCTGAAGAACAAGACGCGGCCTGCAGCGGTTCCTCCCCCACAGGAATAACTAACAACGTTCGTCTACTCATATTAGTTTGTGTCATATTATCACTGTTAGCAAACATATGAAGTCGTGTAACTTCATGTCAAACAATGTATATTTGCATATAAAGTATTAATATATATGAATACACACAATGTACACTTGTTGAGATCTACCAGACCATACCCGAGTATCATACCTGAGAAAGCCACACACCAATCAGAACGCATTCCTGTTTCCTCACACTAACCACGGAATGAAGACTACCACTGCCAAATATATTTCTTGTGTATATTTGAAATAACTCTGATTACAAGTCAAAATAAGCTTTACACTACTTCTTAATAGTTGTTGCAGTTACACGCAGACTCAAATATCTAAGTCAACTTTCTTTACAGTTTCTGAAATTCCTAAGCTGGACCATTTACACATCACCTCGTTTATTCAAATTGGACCATTACAACTCAAAATATGGCCAAAATAAGCTTTACACTAATTCTGAATAATTGTTGCAGTTACGCGAAGACTCAAGTAGCTAAGTCAACTTTGCTTATAGTTTCTAAAAGTTCTAAGCTGGACCATTTATACGCTACCTCGTTTACTCAAATTGCGCCATTACAACTCAAATTATGGCCAAAATAAACTTTACACGAATTATGAATAATTGTTGCAGTTACGCGCAGACTCAAATAGCTAAGTCAACTTTGCTTATAGTTCCTGAAAGTCCTAAGCCGGACCATTTATACCTCACCTCGTTTACTCAAATTGCACCATTACAACTCAAAATATGGCCAAAATAAGCTTTACACTAATTCTGAATAAGTGTTGCACTTACGCGCAGACTCAAATAGCTAAGTGAACTTTGCTTATAGTTTCTGAAAGTCCTAAGCTGGGCCATTTATACCTCACCTCGTTCACTCAAATTGAACCATTACAACTCAAAATATGGCCAAAATAAACTTTACACTAATTCTGAATAAGTGTTGCACTTACGCGCAGACTCAAAATGCTAAGTCAACTTTGCTGATAGTTTCTGAATGTCCTAAGCTGGACCATTTATACCTCACCTCGTTTTCTCAAATTGTACCATTACAACTCAAAATATGGCCAAAATAAGCTTTACACTAATTCTGAATAATTGTTCCACTTACGCGCAGACTCAGATAGCTAAGTCAACTTTGCTTATAGTTTCTGAAAGTCCTAAGCTGGACCATTGATACCTCACCTCGTTTACTCAAATTGCACCATTACAACTCAAAATATGGCCAAAACAAACTTTACACTAATTCTGAATAATTGTTGCAGTTACGCGCAGACTCAAGTAGCTAAGTCAACTTTGCTTATAGTTCCTGAAAGTCCTAAGCCGGACCATTTATACCTCACCTCGGTTACTCAAATTGCACCATTACAACTCAAAATATGGCCAAAATAAACTTTACACTAATTCTGAATAATTGTTGCAGTTACGCGCAGACTCAAGTAGCTAAGTTAACTTTGCTGATAGTTTCTCAAAGTCCTAAGCTGGACCATTTATACCTCACCTCGTTTACTCAAATTGCACCATTACAACTCAAAATATGGCTAAAATAAGCTTTACACTAATTCTGAATAATTGTTGCAGTTACGCGCAGACTCAAGTAGCTAAGTCAACTTTGCTTATAGTTTCTGAAAGTCCTAAGCTGGACCATTTATACCTCACCTCGTTTACTCCAATTGCGCCATTACAACTCAAAATATGGCCAAAATAAACTTTACACTAATTCTGAATAATTGTTGCAGTTACGCGCAGACTCAAGTAGCTAAGTCAACTTTGCTTATAGTTTCTCAAAGTCCTAAGCTGGACCATTTATACCTCACCTCGTTTACTCCAATTGCCCCATTACAACTCAAAATATGCCCAAAATAAACTTTACACTAATTCTGAATAATTGTTGCAGTTACGCGCAGACTCAAGTAGCTAAGTCAACTTTGCTTATAGTTTCTGAAAGTCCTAAGCTGGACCATTTATACCTCACCTCGTTTACTCCAATTGCGCCATTACATCTCAAAATATGGCCAAAATAAGCTTTACACTAATTCTGAATAATTGTTGCAGTTACGCGCAGACTCAAGTAGCTAAGTCAACTTTGCTTATAGTTTCTGAAAGTCCTAAGCTGGACCATTTATACCTGACCTCGTTTACTCCAATTGCGCCATTACAACTCAAAATATGGCCAAAATAAACTTTACACTAATTCTGAATAATTGTTGCAGTTACGCGAAGACTCAAGTAGCTAAGTCAACTTTGCTTATAGTTTCTAAAAGTTCTAAGCTGGTCCATTTACACGTCACCTCATTTACTCAAATTGCGCCATTACAACTCAAAATATGGCCAAAATAAGCTTTACACAAATTCTGAATAATTGTTGCAGTTACGCGCAGACTCAAGTAGCTAAGTCAACTTTGCTTATAGTTTCTAAAAGTTCTAAGCTGGACCATTTACAAGTCACCTCGTTTACTCAAATTGCGCCATTACAACTCAAAATATGGCCAAAATAAACTTTACACTAATTCTGAATAATTGTTGCAGTTACGCGAAGACTCAAGTAGCTAAGTCAACTTTGCTTATAGTTTCTAAAAGTTCTAAGCTGGACAATTTACACGCCACTTCGTTTATTCAAATTGGACCATTACAGCTCAAAGTATGGCCAAAATGAACTTTACACTAATTCTGAATAATTGTTGCAGTTACGCGAAGACTCAAGTAGCTAAGTCAACTTTGCTTATAGTTTCTAAACGTTCTAAGCTGGACCATTTATACCTCACCTCGTTTACTCAAATTGCACCATTACAACTCAAAATATGGCCAAAATAAACTTTACACTAATTCTGAATAATTGTTGCAGTTACGCGAAGACTCAAGTAGCTAAGTCAACTTTGCTTATAGTTTCTAAAAGTTCTAAGCTGGACCATTTACACGCCACTCCGTTTATTCAAATTGGACCATTACAGCTCAAAGTATGGCCAAAATGAACTTTACACTAATTCTGAATAATTGTTGCAGTTACGCGAAGACTCAAGTAGCTAAGTCAACTTTGCTTATAGTTTCTAAAAGTTCTAAGTTGGACCATTTATACGCTACCTCGTTTACTCAAATTGCGCCATTACAACTCAAATTATGGCCAAAATAAACTTTACACGAATTATGAATAATTGTTGCAGTTACGCGCAGACTCAAATAGCTAAGTGAACTTTGCTTATAGTTTCTGAAAGTCCTAAGCTGGGCCATTTATACCTCACCTCGTTCACTCAAATTGAACCATTACAACTCAAAATATGGCCAAAATAAACTTTACACTAATTCTGAATAAGTGTTGCACTTACGCGCAGACTCAAAATGCTAAGTCAACTTTGCTGATAGTTTCTGAATGTCCCAAGCTGGACCATTTATACCTCACCTCGTTTTCTCAAATTGTACCATTACAACTCAAAATATGGCCAAAATAAGCTTTACACTAATTCTGAATAATTGTTCCACTTACGCGCAGACTCAGATAGCTAAGTCAACTTTGCTTATAGTTTCTGAAAGTCCTAAGCTGGACCATTGATACCTCACCTCGTTTACTCAAATTGCACCATTACAACTCAAAATATGGCCAAAACAAACTTTACACTAATTCTGAATAATTGTTGCAGTTACGCGCAGACTCAAGTAGCTAAGTCAACTTTGCTTATAGTTCCTGAAAGTCCTAAGCCGGACCATTTATACCTCACCTCGGTTACTCAAATTGCACCATTACAACTCAAAATATGGCCAAAATAAACTTTACACTAATTCTGAATAATTGTTGCAGTTACGCGCAGACTCAAGTAGCTAAGTTAACTTTGCTGATAGTTTCTCAAAGTCCTAAGCTGGACCATTTATACCTCACCTCGTTTACTCAAATTGCACCATTACAACTCAAAATATGGCTAAAATAAGCTTTACACTAATTCTGAATAATTGTTGCAGTTACGCGCAGACTCAAGTAGCTAAGTCAACTTTGCTTATAGTTTCTGAAAGTCCAAAGCTGGACCATTTATACCTCACCTCGTTTACTCCAATTGCGCCATTACAACTCAAAATATGGCCAAAATAAACTTTACACTAATTCTGAATAATTGTTGCAGTTACGCGCAGACTCAAGTAGCTAAGTCAACTTTGCTTATAGTTTCTCAAAGTCCTAAGCTGGACCATTTATACCTCACCTCGTTTACTCCAATTGCCCCATTACAACTCAAAATATGCCCAAAATAAACTTTACACTAATTCTGAATAATTGTTGCACTTACGCGCAGACTCAAGTAGCTAAGTCAACTTTGCTTATAGTTTCTGAAAGTCCTAAGCTGGACCATTTATACCTGACCTCGTTTACTCCATTGCGCCATTACATCTCAAAATATGGCCAAAATAAGCTTTACACTAATTCTGAATAATTGTTGCAGTTACGCGCAGACTCAAGTAGCTAAGTCAACTTTGCTTATAGTTTCTGAAAGTCCTAAGCTGGACCATTTATACCTGACCTCGTTTACTCCAATTGCGCCATTACAACTCAAAATATGGCCAAAATAAACTTTACACTAATTCTGAATAATTGTTGCAGTTACGCGAAGACTCAAGTAGCTAAGTCAACTTTGCTTATAGTTTCTAAAAGTTCTAAGCTGGTCCATTTACACGTCACCTCGTTTACTCAAATTGCGCCATTACAACTCAAAATATGGCCAAAATAAGCTTTACACAAATTCTGAATAATTGTTGCAGTTACGCGCAGACTCAAGTAGCTAAGTCAACTTTGCTTATAGTTTCTGAAAGTTCTAAGCTGGACCATTTACACGTCACCTCGTTTACTCAAATTGCGCCATTACAACTCAAAATATGGCCAAAATAAACTTTACACTAATTGTGAATAATTGTTGCAGTTACGCGAAGACTCAAGTAGCTAAGTCAACTTTGCTTATAGTTTCTAAAAGTTCTAAGCTGGACCATTTACACGTCACCTCGTTTACTCAAATTGCGCCATTACAACTCAAAATATGGCCAAAATAAACTTTACACTAATTCTGAATAATTGTTGCAGTTACGTGCAGACTCAAGTAGCTAAGTCAACTTTGCTTATAGTTTCTAAAAGTTCTAAGCTGGACCATTTACACGTCACCTCGTTTACTCAAATTGCGCCATTACAACTCAAAATATGGCCAAAATACACTTTACACTAATTCTGAATAATTGTTGCAGTTACGCGAAGACTCAAGTAGCTAAGTCAACTTTGCTTATAGTTTCTAAAAGTTCTAAGCTGGACCATTTACACGTCACCTCGTTTACTCAAATTGCACCATTACAACTCAAAATATGGCCAAAATAAACTTTACACTAATTCTGAATAATTGTTGCAGTTACGCGAAGACTCAAGTAGCTAAGTCAACTTTGCTTATAGTTTCTAAAAGTTCTAAGCTGGACCATTTACACGCCACTTCGTTTATTCAAATTGGACCATTACAGCTCAAAGTATGGCCAAAATGAACTTTAGACTAATTCTGAATAATTGTTGCAGTTACGCGAAGACTCAAGTAGCTAAGTCAACTTTGCTTATAGTTTCTAAAAGTTCTAAGCTGGACCATTTACACGCCACTTCGTTTATTCAAATTGGACCATTATAGCTCAAAGTATGGCCAAAATGAACTTTACACTAATTCTGAATAATTGTTGCAGTTACGCGAAGACTCAAGTAGCTAAGTCAACTTTGCTTATAGTTTCTAAACGTTCTAAGCTGGACCATTTATACCTCACCTCGTTTACTCAAATTGCACCATTACAACTCAAAATATGGCCAAAATAAACTTTACACTAATTCTGAATAATTGTTGCAGTTACGCGAAGACTCAAGTAGCTAAGTCAACTTTGCTTATAGTTTCTAAAAGTTCTAAGCTGCACCATTTACACGTCACCTCGTTTACTCAAATTGCACCATTACAACTCAAAATATGGCCAAAATAAACTTTACACTAATTCTGAATAATTGTTGCAGTTACGCGAAGACTCAAGTAGCTAAGTCAACTTTGCTTAGAGTTTCTAAAAGTTCTAAGCTGGACCATTTACACGCCACTTCGTTTATTCAAATTGGACCATTACAGCTCAAAGTATGGCCAAAATGAACTTTACACTAATTCTGAATAATTGTTGCAGTTACGCGAAGACTCAAGTAGCTAAGTCAACTTTGCTTATAGTTTCTAAAAGTTCTAAGCTGGACCATTTACACGCCACTTCGTTTTTTCAAATTGGACCATTATAGCTCAAAGTATGGCCAAAATGAACTTTACACTAATTCTGAATAATTGTTGCAGTTACGCGAAGACTCAAGTAGCTAAGTCAACTTTGCTTATAGTTTCTAAACGTTCTAAGCTGGACCATTTATACCTCACCTCGTTTACTCAAATTGCACCATTACAACTCAAAATATGGCCAAAATAAACTTTACACTAATTCTGAATAATTGTTGCAGTTACGCGAAGACTCAAGTAGCTAAGTCAACTTTGCTTATAGTTTCTAAAAGTTCTAAGCTGGACCATTTACACGCCACTTCGTTTATTCAAATTGGACCATTACAGCTCAAAGTATGGCCAAAATGAACTTTACACTAATTCTGAATAATTGTTGCAGTTACGCGAAGACTCAAGTAGCTAAGTCAACTTTGCTTATAGTTTCTAAAAGTTCTAAGTTGGACCATTTATACGCTACCTCGTTTACTCAAATTGCGCCATTACAACTCAAATTATGACCAAAATAAACTTTACACGAATTATGAATAATTGTTGCAGTTACGCGCAGACTCAAATAGCTAAGTCAACTTTGCTTATAGTTCCTGAAAGTCCTAAGCCGGACCATATATACCTCACCTCGTTTACTCAAATTGCACCATTACAACTCAAAATATGGCCAAAATAAGCTTTACACTAATTCTGAATAAGTGTTGCACTTACGCGCAGACTCAAATAGCTAAGTGAACTTTGCTTATAGTTTCTGAAAGTCCTAAGCTGGGCCATTTATACCTCACCTCGTTCACTCAAATTGAACCATTACAACTCAAAATATGGCCAAAATAAACTTTACACTAATTCTGAATAAGTGTTGCACTTACGCGCAGACTCAAAATGCTAAGTCAACTTTGCTGATAGTTTCTGAATGTCCCAAGCTGGACCATTTATACCTCACCTCGTTTTCTCAAATTGTACCATTACAACTCAAAATATGGCCAAAATAAGCTTTACACTAATTCTGAATAATTGTTCCACTTACGCGCAGACTCAGATAGCTAAGTCAACTTTGCTTATAGTTTCTGAAAGTCCTAAGCCGGACCATTGATACCTCACCTCGTTTACTCAAATTGCACCATTACAACTCAAAATATGGCCAAAACAAACTTTACACTAATTCTGAATAATTGTTGCAGTTACGCGCAGACTCAAGTAGCTAAGTCAACTTTGCTTATAGTTCCTGAAAGTCCTAAGCCGGACCATTTATACCTCACCTCGGTTACTCAAATTGCACCATTACAACTCAAAATATGGCCAAAATAAACTTTACACTAATTCTGAATAATTGTTGCAGTTACGCGCAGACTCAAGTAGCTAAGTTAACTTTGCTGATAGTTTCTCAAAGTCCTAAGCTGGACCATTTATACCTCACCTCGTTTACTCAAATTGCACCATTACAACTCAAAATATGGCTAAAATAAGCTTTACACTAATTCTGAATAATTGTTGCAGTTACGCGCAGACTCAAGTAGCTAAGTCAACTTTGCTTATAGTTTCTGAAAGTCCTAAGCTGGACCATTTATACCTCACCTCGTTTACTCCAATTGCGCCATTACAACTCAAAATATGGCCAAAATAAACTTTACACTAATTCTGAATAATTGTTGCAGTTACGCGCAGACTCAAGTAGCTAAGTCAACTTTGCTTATAGTTTCTCAAAGTCCTAAGCTGGACCATTTATACCTCACCTCGTTTACTCCAATTGCCCCATTACAACTCAAAATATGCCCAAAATAAACTTTACACTAATTCTGAATAATTGTTGCAGTTACGCGCAGACTCAAGTAGCTAAGTCAACTTTGCTTATAGTTTCTGAAAGTCCTAAGCTGGACCATTTATACCTGACCTCGTTTACTCCATTGCGCCATTACATCTCAAAATATGGCCAAAATAAGCTTTACACTAATTCTGAATAATTGTTGCAGTTACGCGCAGACTCAAGTAGCTAAGTCAACTTTGCTTATAGTTTCTGAAAGTCCTAAGCTGGACCATTTATACCTGACCTCGTTTACTCCAATTGCGCCATTACAACTCAAAATATGGCCAAAATAAACTTTACACTAATTCTGAATAATTGTTGCAGTTACGCGAAGACTCAAGTAGCTAAGTCAACTTTGCTTATAGTTTCTAAAAGTTCTAAGCTGGTCCATTTACACGTCACCTCGTTTACTCAAATTGCGCCATTACAACTCAAAATATGGCCAAAATAAGCTTTACACAAATTCTGAATAATTGTTGCAGTTACGCGCAGACTCAAGTAGCTAAGTCAACTTTGCTTAAAGTTTCTAAAAGTTGTAAGCTGGACCATTTACACGTCACCTCGTTTACTCAAATTGCGCCATTACAACTCAAAATATGGCCAAAATAAACTTTACACTAATTCTGAATAATTGTTGCAGTTACGCGAAGACTCAAGTAGCTAAGTCAACTTTGCTTATAGTTTCTAAAAGTTCTAAGCTGGACCATTTACACGTCACCTCGTTTACTCAAATTGCGCCATTACAACTCAAAATATGGCCAAAATAAACTTTACACTAATTCTGAATAATTGTTGCAGTTACGTGCAGACTCAAGTAGCTAAGTCAACTTTGCTTATAGTTTCTAAAAGTTCTAAGCTGGACCATTTACACGTCACCTTGTTTACAAATTGCGCCATTACAACTCAAAATATGGCCAAAATAAACTTTACACTAATTCTGAATAATTGTTGCAGTTACGCGAAGACTCAAGTAGCTAAGTCAACTTTGCTTATAGTTTCTAAAAGTTCTAAGCTGGACCATTTACACGTCACCTCGTTTACTCAAATTGCACCATTACAACTCAAAATATGGCCAAAATAAACTTTACACTAATTCTGAATAATTGTTGCAGTTACGCGAAGACTCAAGTAGCTAAGTCAACTTTGCTAATTGTTTCTAAAAGTTCTAAGCTGGACCATTTACACGCCACTTCGTTTATTCAAATTGGACCATTACAGCTCAAAGTATGGCCAAAATGAACTTTACACTAATTCTGAATAATTGTTGCAGTTACGCGAAGACTCAAGTAGCTAAGTCAACTTTGCTTATAGTTTCTAAAAGTTCTAAGCTGGACCATTTACACGCCACTTCGTTTATTCAAATTGGACCATTATAGCTCAAAGTATGGCCAAAATGAACTTTACACTAATTCTGAATAATTGTTGCAGTTACGCGAAGACTCAAGTAGCTAAGTCAACTTTGCTTATAGTTTCCAAAAGTTCTAAGCTGGACCATTTATACCTCACCTCGTTTACTCAAATTGCACCATTACAACTCAAAATATGGCCAAAATAAACTTTACACTAATTCTGAATAATTGTTGCAGTTACGCGAAGACTCAAGTAGCTAAGTCAACTTTGCTTATAGTTTCTAAAAGTTCTAAGCTGGACCATTTACACGCCACTTCGTTTATTCAAATTGGACCATTACAGCTCAAAGTATGGCCAAAATGAACTTTACACTAATTCTGAATAATTGTTGCAGTTACGCGAAGACTCAAGTAGCTAAGTCAACTTTGCTTATAGTTTCTAAAAGTTCTAAGCTGGACCATTTACACGCCACTTCGTTTATTCAAATTGGACCATTATAGCTCAAAGTATGGCCAAAATGAACTTTACACTAATTCTGAATAATTGTTGCAGTTACGCGAAGACTCAAGTAGCTAAGTCAACTTTGCTTATAGTTTCTAAAAGTTCTAAGCTGGACCATTTATACCTCACCTCGTTTACTCAAATTGCACCATTACAACTCAAAATATGGCCAAAATAAACTTTACACTAATTCTGAATAATTGTTGCAGTTACGCGAAGACTCAAGTAGCTAAGTCAACTTTGCTTATAGTTTCTAAAAGTTCTAAGCTGGACCATTTACACGTCACCTCGTTTACTCAAATTGCACCATTACAACTCAAAATATGGCCAAAATAAACTTTACACTAATTCTGAATAATTGTTGCAGTTACGCGAAGACTCAAGTAGCTAAGTCAACTTTGCTTATAGTTTCTAAAAGTTCTAAGCTGGACCATTTACACGTCACCTCGTTTACTCAAATTGCACCATTACAACTCAAAATATGGCCAAAATAAACTTTACACTAATTCTGAATAATTGTTGCAGTTACGCGAAGACTCAAGTAGCTAAGTCAACTTTGCTTATAGTTTCTAAAAGTTCTAAGCTGGACCATTTACACGCCATTTCGTTTATTCAAATTGGACCATTACAGCTCAAAGTATGGCCAAAATGAACTTTACACTAATTCTGAATAATTGTTGCAGTTACGCGAAGACTCAAGTAGCTAAGTCAACTTTGCTTATAGTTTCTAAAAGTTCTAAGCTGGACCATTTACACGTCACCTCGTTTACTCAAATTGCACCATTACAACTCAAAATATGGCCAAAATAAACTTTGCACTAATTCTGAAAAATTCTTGCAGTTACGCGCAGACTCAAAATTCTAAGTCAACTTTGCTTATAGTTTCTGAATGTCCCAAACTGGTCCATTTATACCTCACCTCGCTTACTCAAATTGCGCCATTACAACTCAAAATATGGCCAAAATAAACATTACACTAATTCTGAATAATTGGTGCACTTACGCGCAGACTCAAATAGCTAAGTCAACCTTGCTTATAGTTTCTGAAAGTCCTAAGCTGGACCAATTATACCTCACCTCGTTTACTCAAATTGCACCATATCAACTCAAAATGTGGCCAAAATACACTTTACACTAATTCTGAATAATTGATGCACTTACGCGTAGACTCAAGTAGCTAAGTCAACCTTGCTTATAGTTTCTGAAAGTCCTAAGCTTGACCATTTATACCTCACCTCGTTTACTCTAATTTCGCCATTACAACTCAAAATATGACCAAAATAAACTTTACACTAATTCTGAATAATTGTTGCACTTACGCGCAGACTCAAGTAGCTAAGTCAACTTTGCTTACAGTTTCTGAAAGTCCTAAGCTGGACCATTTATACCTCACCTCGTTTACTCAAATTGCACCATTACAACTCAAAATATGGGCAAAATAAACTTTACACTAATTCTGAATAATTGTTGCAGTTACGCGCAGACTCAAGTAGCTAAGTCAACTTTGCTTATAGTTTCTGAAAGTCCTAAGCTGGACCATTTACACGTCACCTCGTTTACTCAAATTGCACCATTACAACTCAAAATATGGCCAAAATAAACTTTACACTAATTCTGAATAATTGTTGCAGTTACGCGAAGACTCAAGTAGCTAAGTCAACTTTGCTTATTGTTTCTAAAAGTTCTAAGCTGGACCATTTACACGCCACTTCGTTTATTCAAATTGGACCATTACAGCTCAAAGTATGGCCAAAATGAACTTTACACTAATTCTGAATAATTGTTGCAGTTACGCGAAGACTCAAGTAGCTAAGTCAACTTTGCTTATAGTTTCTAAAAGTTCTAAGCTGGACCATTTACACGCCACTTCGTTTATTCAAATTGGACCATTATAGCTCAAAGTATGGCCAAAATGAACTTTACACTAATTCTGAATAATTGTTGCAGTTACGCGAAGACTCAAGTAGCTAAGTCAACTTTGCTTATAGTTTCTAAAAGTTCTAAGCTGGACCATTTATACCTCACCTCGTTTACTCAAATTGCACCATTACAACTCAAAATATGGCCAAAATAAACTTTACACTAATTCTGAATAATTGTTGCAGTTACGCGAAGACTCAAGTAGCTAAGTCAACTTTGCTTATAGTTTCTAAAAGTTCTAAGCTGGACCATTTACACGCCACTTCGTTTATTCAAATTGGACCATTACAGCTCAAAGTATGGCCAAAATGAACTTTACACTAATTCTGAATAATTGTTGCAGTTACGCGAAGACTCAAGTAGCTAAGTCAACTTTGCTTATAGTTTCTAAAAGTTCTAAGCTGGACCATTTACACGCCACTTCGTTTATTCAAATTGGACCATTATAGCTCAAAGTATGGCCAAAATGAACTTTACACTAATTCTGAATAATTGTTGCAGTTACGCGAAGACTCAAGTAGCTAAGTCAACTTTGCTTATAGTTTCTAAAAGTTCTAAGCTGGACCATTTATACCTCACCTCGTTTACTCAAATTGCACCATTACAACTCAAAATATGGCCAAAATAAACTTTACACTAATTCTGAATAATTGTTGCAGTTACGCGAAGACTCAAGTAGCTAAGTCAACTTTGCTTATAGTTTCTAAAAGTTCTAAGCTGGACCATTTACACGTCACCTCGTTTACTCAAATTGCACCATTACAACTCAAAATATGGCCAAAATAAACTTTACACTAATTCTGAATAATTGTTGCAGTTACGCGAAGACTCAAGTAGCTAAGTCAACTTTGCTTATAGTTTCTAAAAGTTCTAAGCTGGACCATTTACACGTCACCTCGTTTACTCAAATTGCACCATTACAACTCAAAATATGGCCAAAATAAACTTTACACTAATTCTGAATAATTGTTGCAGTTACGCGAAGACTCAAGTAGCTAAGTCAACTTTGCTTATAGTTTCTAAAAGTTCTAAGCTGGACCATTTACACGCCATTTCGTTTATTCAAATTGGACCATTACAGCTCAAAGTATGGCCAAAATGAACTTTACACTAATTCTGAATAATTGTTGCAGTTACGCGAAGACTCAAGTAGCTAAGTCAACTTTGCTTATAGTTTCTAAAAGTTCTAAGCTGGACCATTTACACGTCACCTCGTTTACTCAAATTGCACCATTACAACTCAAAATATGGCCAAAATAAACTTTGCACTAATTCTGAAAAATTCTTGCAGTTACGCGAAGACTCAAAATTCTAAGTCAACTTTGCTTATAGTTTCTGAATGTCCCAAACTGGTCCATTTATACCTCACCTCGCTTACTCAAATTGCGCCATTACAACTCAAAATATGGCCAAAATAAACATTACACTAATTCTGAATAATTGGTGCACTTACGCGCAGACTCAAATAGCTAAGTCAACCTTGCTTATAGTTTCTGAAAGTCCTAAGCTGGACCAATTATACCTCACCTCGTTTACTCAAATTGCACCATATCAACTCAAAATGTGGCCAAAATACACTTTACACTAATTCTGAATAATTGATGCACTTACGCGTAGACTCAAGTAGCTAAGTCAACCTTGCTTATAGTTTCTGAAAGTCCTAAGCTTGACCATTTATACCTCACCTCGTTTACTCTAATTTCGCCATTACAACTCAAAATATGACCAAAATAAACTTTACACTAATTCTGAATAATTGTTGCACTTACGCGCAGACTCAAGTAGCTAAGTCAACTTTGCTTATAGTTTCTGAAAGTCCTAAGCTGGACCATTTATACCTCACCTCGTTTACTCAAATTGCACCATTACAACTCAAAATATGGGCAAAATAAACTTTACACTAATTCTGAATAATTGTTGCAGTTACGCGCAGACTCAAGTAGCTAAGTCAACTTTGCTTATAGTTTCTGAAAGTCCTAAGCTGGAACATTTATACCTCACCTCGTTTACTCAAATTGCACCATTACAACTGAAAATATGGGCAAAATAAACTTTACACTAATTCTCAATAATTGTTGCAGTTACGCGCAGACTCTAGTAGCTAAGTCAACTTTTCTTATAGTCTCTGAAAGTCCTAAGCTTGACCATTTATACCTCACCTCGTTTACTCAAATTGCACCATTACAACTCAAAATATGGCCAAAATAAACTTTGCACTAATTCTGAAAAATTCTTGCAGTTACGCGCAGACTCAAAATTCTAAGTCAACTTTGCTTATAGTTTCTGAATGTCGCAAGCTGGTCCATTTATACCTCACCTCGCTTACTCAAATTGCGCCATTACAACTCAAAATATGGCCAAAATAAACATTACACTAATTCTGAGTAATTGTTGCAGTTACGCACAGACTCAAGTAGCTAAGTCAACTTTGCTTATAGTTTCCGAAAGTCCTAAGCTGGACCATTTGTACCTCACCTCGTTTACTCAAATTGCACCATTACAATTCAAAATATGGGCAAAATAAACTTTACACTAATTCTCAATAATTGTTGCAGTTACGCGCAGACTCAAGTAGCTAAGTCAACTTTTCTTATAGTCTCTGAAAGTCCTAAGCTTGACCATTTATACCTCACCTCGTTTACTCAAATTGCACCATTAGAACTCAAAATATGGCCAAAATAAACTTTGCACTAATTCTGAAAAATTCTTGCAGTTACGCGCAGACTCAAAATTCTAAGTCAACTTTGCTTATAGTTTCTGAATGTCCCAAGCTGGTCCATTTATACCTCACCTCGCTTACTCAAATTGCGCCATTACAGATCAAAATATGGCCAAAAAAAACATTACACTAATTCTGAATAATTGGTGCACTTACGCGCAGACTCAAATAGCTAAGTCAGCCTTGCTTATAGTTTCTGAAAGTTCTAAGCTGGACCAATTATACCTCACCTCGTTTACTCAAATTGCACCATATCAACTCAAAATGTGGCCAAAATACACTTTACACTAATTCTGAATAATTGATGCACTTACGCGTAGACTCAAGTAGCTAAGTCAACCTTGCTTATAGTTTCTGAAAGTCCTAAGCTTGACCATTTATACCTCACCTCGTTTACTCTAGTTTAGCCATTACAACTCAAAATATGACCAAAATAAACTTTACACTAATTCTGAATAATTGTTGCACTTACGCGCAGACTCAAGTAGCTAAGTCAACTTTGCTTATAGTTTCTGAAAGTCCTAAGCTGGACCATTTATACCTCACCTCGTTTACTCAAATTGCACCATTACAACTCAAAATATGGGCAAAATAAACTTTACACTAATTCTGAATAATTGTTGCAGTTACGCGCAGACTCAAGTAGCTAAGTCAACTTTGCTTATAGTTTCTGAAAGTCCTAAGCTGGAACATTTATACCTCACCTCGTTTACTCAAATTGCACCATTACAACTGAAAATATGGGCAAAATAAACTTTACACTAATTCTCAATAATTGTTGCAGTTACGCGCAGACTCTAGTAGCTAAGTCAACTTTTCTTATAGTCTCTGAAAGTCCTAAGCTTGACCATTTATACCTCACCTCGTTTACTCAGATTGCACCATTACAACTCAAAATATGGCCATAATAAACTTTGCACTAATTCTGAAAAATTCTTGCAGTTACGCGCAGACTCAAAATTGTAAGTCAATTTTGCTTATAGTTTCTGAATGTCCCAAGCTGGTCCATTTATACCTCACCTCGCTTACTCAAATTGCGCCATTACAACTCAAAATATGGCCAAAATAAACATTACACTAATTCTGAATAATTGGTGCACTTACGCGCAGACTCAAGTAGCTAAGTCAACTTTGCTTATAGTTTCTGAAAGTCCTAAGCTGCACCATTTATACCTCACCTCATTTACTCAAATTGAACCTTGACAACTCAAAATATGGCCAAAATAAACTTTACACTAATTCTGAATAATTGTTGCAGTTACGCGAAGACTCAAGTAGCTAAGTCAACTTTGCTTATAGTTTCTAAAAGTTCTAAGCTGGACCATTTACACGCCATTTCGTTTATTCAAATTGGACCATTACAGCTCAAAGTATGGCCAAAATGAACTTTACACTAATTCTGAATAATTGTTGCAGTTACGCGAAGACTCAAGTAGCTAAGTCAACTTTGCTTATAGTTTCTAAAAGTTCTAAGCTGGACCATTTACACGTCACCTCGTTTACTCAAATTGCACCATTACAACTCAAAATATGGCCAAAATAAACTTTGCACTAATTCTGAAAAATTCTTGCAGTTACGCGCAGACTCAAAATTCTAAGTCAACTTTGCTTATAGTTTCTGAATGTCCCAAACTGGTCCATTTATACCTCACCTCGCTTACTCAAATTGCGCCATTACAACTCAAAATATGGCCAAAATAAACATTACACTAATTCTGAATAATTGGTGCACTTACGCGCAGACTCAAATAGCTAAGTCAACCTTGCTTATAGTTTCTGAAAGTCCTAAGCTGGACCAATTATACCTCACCTCGTTTACTCAAATTGCACCATATCAACTCAAAATGTGGCCAAAATACACTTTACACTAATTCTGAATAATTGATGCACTTACGCGTAGACTCAAGTAGCTAAGTCAACCTTGCTTATAGTTTCTGAAAGTCCTAAGCTTGACCATTTATACCTCACCTCGTTTACTCTAATTTCGCCATTACAACTCAAAATATGACCAAAATAAACTTTACACTAATTCTGAATAATTGTTGCACTTACGCGCAGACTCAAGTAGCTAAGTCAACTTTGCTTATAGTTTCTGAAAGTCCTAAGCTGGACCATTTATACCTCACCTCGTTTACTCAAATTGCACCATTACAACTCAAAATATGGGCAAAATAAACTTTACACTAATTCTGAATAATTGTTGCAGTTACGCGCAGACTCAAGTAGCTAAGTCAACTTTGCTTATAGTTTCTGAAAGTCCTAAGCTGGAACATTTATACCTCACCTCGTTTACTCAAATTGCACCATTACAACTGAAAATATGGGCAAAATAAACTTTACACTAATTCTCAATAATTGTTGCAGTTACGCGCAGACTCTAGTAGCTAAGTCAACTTTTCTTATAGTCTCTGAAAGTCCTAAGCTTGACCATTTATACCTCACCTCGTTTACTCAAATTGCACCATTACAACTCAAAATATGGCCAAAATAAACTTTGCACTAATTCTGAAAAATTCTTGCAGTTACGCGCAGACTCAAAATTCTAAGTCAACTTTGCTTATAGTTTCTGAATGTCGCAAGCTGGTCCATTTATACCTCACCTCGCTTACTCAAATTGCGCCATTACAACTCAAAATATGGCCAAAATAAACATTACACTAATTCTGAGTAATTGTTGCAGTTACGCACAGACTCAAGTAGCTAAGTCAACTTTGCTTATAGTTTCTGAAAGTCCTAAGCTGGACCATTTGTACCTCACCTCGTTTACTCAAATTGCACCATTACAATTCAAAATATGGGCAAAATAAACTTTACACTAATTCTCAATAATTGTTGCAGTTACGCGCAGACTCAAGTAGCTAAGTCAACTTTTCTTATAGTCTCTGAAAGTCCTAAGCTTGACCATTTATACCTCACCTCGTTTACTCAAATTGCACCATTAGAACTCAAAATATGGCCAAAATAAACTTTGCACTAATTCTGAAAAATTCTTGCAGTTACGCGCAGACTCAAAATTCTAAGTCAACTTTGCTTATAGTTTCTGAATGTCCCAAGCTGGTCCATTTATACCTCACCTCGCTTACTCAAATTGCGCCATTACAGATCAAAATATGGCCAAAAAAAACATTACACTAATTCTGAATAATTGGTGCACTTACGCGCAGACTCAAATAGCTAAGTCAGCCTTGCTTATAGTTTCTGAAAGTTCTAAGCTGGACCAATTATACCTCACCTCGTTTACTCAAATTGCACCATATCAACTCAAAATGTGGCCAAAATACACTTTACACTAATTCTGAATAATTGATGCACTTACGCGTAGACTCAAGTAGCTAAGTCAACCTTGCTTATAGTTTCTGAAAGTCCTAAGCTTGACCATTTATACCTCACCTCGTTTACTCTAGTTTAGCCATTACAACTCAAAATATGACCAAAATAAACTTTACACTAATTCTGAATAATTGTTGCACTTACGCGCAGACTCAAGTAGCTAAGTCAACTTTGCTTATAGTTTCTGAAAGTCCTAAGCTGGACCATTTATACCTCACCTCGTTTACTCAAATTGCACCATTACAACTCAAAATATGGGCAAAATAAACTTTACACTAATTCTGAATAATTGTTGCAGTTACGCGCAGACTCAAGTAGCTAAGTCAACTTTGCTTATAGTTTCTGAAAGTCCTAAGCTGGAACATTTATACCTCACCTCGTTTACTCAAATTGCACCATTACAACTGAAAATATGGGCAAAATAAACTTTACACTAATTCTCAATAATTGTTGCAGTTACGCGCAGACTCTAGTAGCTAAGTCAACTTTTCTTATAGTCTCTGAAAGTCCTAAGCTTGACCATTTATACCTCACCTCGTTTACTCAGATTGCACCATTACAACTCAAAATATGGCCATAATAAACTTTGCACTAATTCTGAAAAATTCTTGCAGTTACGCGCAGACTCAAAATTGTAAGTCAATTTTGCTTATAGTTTCTGAATGTCCCAAGCTGGTCCATTTATACCTCACCTCGCTTACTCAAATTGCGCCATTACAACTCAAAATATGGCCAAAATAAACATTACACTAATTCTGAATAATTGGTGCACTTACGCGCAGACTCAAGTAGCTAAGTCAACTTTGCTTATAGTTTCTGAAAGTCCTAAGCTGCACCATTTATACCTCACCTCATTTACTCAAATTGAACCTTGACAACTCAAAATATGGCCAAAATAAACTTTACACTAATTCTGAATAATTGTTGCAGTTACGTGCAGACTCAAGTAGCTAAGTCACCTTTGCTTATAGTTTCTAAAAGTTCTAAGCTGGACAATTTATACTTCACCTCGTTTACTCAAATTGCGCCATTACAACTCAAAATATGGCCAAAATAAACTTTACACTAATTCTGAATAATTGTTGCAGTTACGCGCAGACTCAAGTAGCTAAGTCAACTTTGCTTATAGTTTCTGAAAGTCCTAAGCTGGACCATTTATACCTCACCTCGTTTACTCAAATTGCACCATTACAACTCAAAATATGGGCAAAATAAACTTTACACTAATTCTCAATAATTGTTGCAGTTACGCGCAGACTCAAGTAGCTAAGTCAACTTTTCTTATAGTCTCTGAAAGTCCTAAGCTTGACCATTTATACCTCACCTCGTTTACTCAAATTGCGCCATTACAACTCAAAATATGGCCAAAATAAACTTTACACTAATTCTGAATAATTGTTGCAGTTACGCGCAGACTCAAGTAGCTAAGTCAACTTTGCTTATAGTTTCTGAAAGTCCTAAGCTGGACCATTTATACCTCACCTCGTTTACTCAAATTGCACCATTACAACTCAAAATATGGGCAAAATAAACTTTACACTAATTCTCAATAATTGTTGCAGTTACGCGCAGACTCAAGTAGCTAAGTCAACTTTTCTTATAGTCTCTGAAAGTCCTAAGCTTGACCATTTATACCTCACCTCGTTTACTCAAATTGCACCATTACAACTCAAAATATGGCCAAAATAAACTTTGCACTAATTCTGAAAAATTCTTGCAGTTACGCGCAGACTCAAAATTCTAAGTCAACTTTGCTTATAGTTCCTGAAGGTCCTAAGCTGGACCATTTATACGTCACCTCGTTTACTCAAATTGCGCCATTACAACTCAAAATATGACCAAAATAAGCTTTACACTAATTCTGAATAATTGTTGCAGTTACGCGCAGACTCAAGTACCTAAGTCAACTTTGCTTATAGTTTCTGAAAGTCCTAAGCTGGACCATTTATACTTCACCTCGTTTACTCAAATTGCGCCATTACAACTCAAAATATGGCCAAAATAAACTTTACACTAATTCTGAATAAATGTTGCAGTTACGCGCAGACTCAAGTAGCTAAGTCAACTTTGCTTATAGTTTCTGAAAGTCCTAAGCTTGACCATTTATAGCTCACCACGTTTACTCAAATTGCGCCATTACAACTCAAAATATGACCAAAATAAACTTTACACTAATTCTGAATAATTGTTGCAGTTACGTGCAGACTCAAGTAGCTAAGTCACCTTTGCTTATAGTTTCTCAAAGTTCTAAGCTGGACAATTTATACTTCACCTCGTTTACTCAAATTGCACCATTACAACTCAAAATATGGCCAAAATAAACTTTACACTAATTCTGAATAATTGTTGCAGTTACGCGCAGACTCAAGTAGCTAAGTCAACTTTGCTTATAGTTTCTGAAAGTCCTAAGCTTGACCATTTATAGCTCACCTCGTTTACTCAAATTGCGCCATTACAACTCAAAATATGACCAAAATAAACTTTACACTAATTCTGAATAATTGTTGCAGTTACGCGCAGACTCAAGTAGCTAAGTCAACTTTGCTTATAGTTTCTGAAAGTCCTAAGCTTGACCATTTATAGCTCACCTCGTTTACTCAAATTGCGCCATTACAACTCAAAATATGACCAAAATAAACTTTACACTAATTCTGAATAATTGTTGCAGTTACGCGCAGACTCAAGTAGCTAAGTCAATTTTGCTTATAGTTTCTGAAAGTCCTAAGCTTGACCATTTATACCTCACCTCGTTTACTCTAATTTCGCCATTACAACACAAAATATGACCAAAATAAACTTTACACTAATTCTGAATAATTGTTGCACTTACGCGCAGACTCAAATAGCTAAGTCAACCTTGCTGATAGTTTCTGAAAGTCCTAAGCTGGACCAATTATACCTCACCTCATTTACTCAAATTGAACCTTTACAACTCAAAATATGGCCAAAATAAACTTTACACTAATTCTGAGTAATTGTTGCAGTTACGCACAGACTCAAGTAGCTAAGTCAACTTTGCTTATAGTTTCTGAAAGTCCTAAGCTGGAACATTTGTACCTCACCTCGTTTACTCAAATTGCACCATTACAATTCAAAATATGGGCAAAATAAACTTTACACTAATTCTCAATAATTGTTGCAGTTACGCGCAGACTCAAGTAGCTAAGTCAACTTTTCTTATAGTCTCTGAAAGTCCTAAGCTTGACCATTTATACCTCACCTCGTTTACTCAAATTGCACCATTACAACTCAAAATATGGCCAAAATAAACTTTGCACTAATTCTGAAAAATTCTTGCAGTTACGCGCAGACTCAAAATTCTAAGTCAACTTTGCTTATAGTTTCTGAATGTCCCAAGCTGGTCCATTTATACCTCACCTCGCTTACTCAAATTGCGCCATTACAACTCAAAATATGGCCAAAATAAACATTACACTAATTCTGAATAATTGGTGCACTTACGCGCAGACTCAAATAGCTAAGTCAACCTTGCTTATAGTTTCTGAAAGTCCTAAGCTGGACCAATTATACCTCACCTCGTTTACTCAAATTGCACCATATCAACTCAAAATGTGGCCAAAATACACTTTACACTAATTCTGAATAATTGATGCACTTACGCGTAGACTCAAGTAGCTAAGTCAACCTTGCTTATAGTTTCTGAAAGTCCTAAGCTTGACCATTTATACCTCACCTCGTTTACTCTAATTTCGCCATTACAACTCAAAATATGACCAAAATAAACTTTACACTAATTCTGAATAATTGTTGCACTTACGCGCAGACTCAAGTAGCTAAGTCAACTTTGCTTATAGTTTCTGAAAGTCCTAAGCTGGACCATTTATACCTCACCTCGTTTACTCAAATTGCACCATTACAACTCAAAATATGGGCAAAATAAACTTTACACTAATTCTGAATAATTGTTGCAGTTACGCGCAGACTCAAGTAGCTAAGTCAACTTTGCTTATAGTTTCTGAAAGTCCTAAGCTGGAACATTTATACCTCACCTCGTTTACTCAAATTGCACCATTACAACTGAAAATATGGGCAAAATACACTTTACACTAATTCTCAATAATTGTTGCAGTTACGCGCAGACTCTAGTAGCTAAGTCAACTTTTCTTATAGTCTCTGAAAGTCCTAAGCTTGACCATTTATACCTCACCTCGTTTACTCAAATTGCACCATTACAACTCAAAATATGGCCAAAATAAACTTTGCACTAATTCTGAAAAATTCTTGCAGTTACGCGCAGACTCAAAATTCTAAGTCAACTTTGCTTATAGTTTCTGAATGTCCCAAGCTGGTCCATTTATACCTCACCTCGCTTACTCAAATTGCGCCATTACAACTCAAAATATGGCCAAAATAAACATTACGCTAATTCTGAATAATTGGTGTACTTACGCGCAGACTCAAGTGGCTAAGTCAACTTTGCTTATAGTTTCTGAAAGTCCTAAGCTGCACCATTTATACCGCACCTCATTTACTCAAATTGAACCTTTACAACTCAAAATATGGCCAAAATAAACTTTACACTAATTCTGAATAATTGTTGCAGTTACGTGCAGACTCAAGTAGCTAAGTCACCTTTGATTATAGTTTCTGAATGTTCTAAGCTGGACAATTTATACTTCACCTCGTTTACTCAAATTGCGCCATTACAACTCAAAATATGGCCAAAATAAACTTTACACTAATTCTGAATAATTGTTGCAGTTACGCGCAGACTCAAGTAGCTAAGTCAACTTTGCTTATAGTTTCTGAAAGTCCTAAGCTGGACCATTTATACCTCACCTCGTTTACTCAAATTGCACCATTACAACTCAAAATATGGGCAAAATAAACTTTACACTAATTCTCAATAATTGTTGCAGTTACGCGCAGACTCAAGTAGCTAAGTCAACTTTTCTTATAGTCTCTGAAAGTCCTAAGCTTGACCATTTATACCTCACCTCGTTTACTCAAATTGCACCATTACAGCTCAAAATATGGCCAAAATAAACTTTGCACTAATTCTGAAAAATTCTTGCAGTTACGCGCAGACTCAAAATTCTAAGTCAACTTTGCTTATAGTTTCTGAATGTCCTAAGCTGGTCCATTTATACCTCACCTCGCTTACTCAAATTGCGCCATTACAACTCAAAATATGGCCAAAATAAACATTACACTAATTCTGAATAATTGGTGCAGTTACGCGCAGACTCAAGTAGCTAAGCCAACTTTGCTTATAGTTCCTGAAGGTCCTAAGCTGGACCATTTATACGTCACCTCGTTTACTCAAATTGCGCCATTACAACTCAAAATATGACCAAAATAAACTTTACACTAATTCTGAATAATTGTTGCAGTTACGCGCAGACTCAAGTAGCTAAGTCAACTTTGCTTATAGTTTCTGAAAGTCCTAGGCTTGACAATTTATACTTCACCTCGTTTACTCAAATTGCGCCATTACAACTCAAAATATGACCAAAATAAACTTTACACTAATTCTGAATAATTGTTGCAGTTACGCGCAAACTCAAGTAGCTAAGTCAATTTTGCTTATAGTTTCTGAAAGTCCTAAGCTTGACCATTTATACCTCACCTCGTTTACTCTAATTTCGCCATTACAACTCAAAATATGACCAAAATAAACTTTACACTAATTCTGAATAATTGTTGCAGTTACGCGCAGACTCAAGTAGCTAAGACAACCTTCTTCACAGTTTCTGAAAGCCCTTAGCCGGACCATTTATACGTCCCCTCGTTTGTTCAAATTGGACCATTACAACTCAAAATATTGCCAATATAAGATTTATACTAATTCTGAATAATTGTTGCAGTTACGCGCAGACTCAAGTAGCTAAGACAACTTTCTTTACAGTTTCTAAAAGCCCTTAGCCGGACCATTTATACGTCCCGTCGTTTATTCCCATTGGACCATTACAACTCAAAATATTGCCAAAATAAGATTTACACTAATTCTGAATAATTGTTGCAGTTACGTGCAGACTCAAATAGCTAAGTCAACTTTCTTTACAGTTTCTGAAAGTCCTAAGCTGGACCATTTATACCTCACCTCGTTTTCTCAAATTGCACCATTACAACTCAAAATAAGGCCAAAATAAACTTTACACTAATTTTGAATAGTTGTTGCAGTTACGCGCAGACTCAAATAGCTAAGTCAACTTTCTTTACAGTTTCTGAAAGTCCTAAGCTGGACCATTTATACCTCACCTCGTTTACTCAAATTGCACCATTACAAGTCAAAATATGGCCAAAAGAAACTTTACACTAATTCTGAATAATTGTTGCAGTTACGCGCAGACTCAAGTAGCTAAGTCAACTTTTCTTATAGTTTCTGAAAGTCCTAAGCTTGACCATTTATACCTCACCTCGTTTACTCAAATTACGCCATTACAACTCAAAATATGACCAAAATAAACTTTACACTAATTCTGAATAATTGTTGCAGTTACGCGCAGACTCAAGTAGCTAAGACCACCTTCTTCACAGTTTCTGAAAGCCCTTAGCCGGACCATTTACACGTCCCCTCGTTTGTTCAAATTGGACCATTACAACTCAAAATATTGCCAAAATAAGATTTACACTAATTCTGAATAATTGTTGCAGTTACGCGCAGACTCAAGTAGCTAAGACAACTTTCTTTACAGTTTCTAAAAGCCCTTAGCCGGACCATTTATACGTCCCGTCGTTCGATCACATTGGACCATTACAACTCAAAATATTGCCAAAATAAGATTTACACTAATTCTGAATAATTGTTGCAGTTACGCGCAGACTCAAATAGCTAAGTCAACTTTCTTTACAGTTTCTGAAAGTCCTAAGCTGGACCATTTATACCTCACCTCGTTTTCTCAAATTGCACCATTACAACTCAAAATATGGCCAAAATAAACTTTACACTAATTCTGAATAGTTGTTGCAGTTACGCGCAGACTCAAATAGCTAAGTCAACTTTCTTTACAGTTTCTGAAAGTCCTAAGCTGGACCATTTATACCTCACCTCGTTTTCTCAAATTGCACCATTACAACTCAAAATATGGCCAAAACAAAGTTTACACTAATTCTGAATAGTTGTTGCAGTTACGCGCAGACTCAAATAGCTAAGTCAACTTTGCTTATAGTTTTTGAAAGTCCTAACCTGGACCATTTATACGTCACCTCGTTTACTCAAATTGCACCATTACAACTCAAAATATGGCCAAAATAAACTTTACACTAATTCTGAATAATTGTTGCAGTTACGTGCAGACTCAAGTAGCTAAGTCACCTTTGCTTATAGTTTCTGAAAGTTCTAAGCTGGACAATTTATACTTCACCTCGTTTACTCAAATTGCGCCATTACAACTCAAAATATGGCCAAAATAAACTTTACACTAATTCTGAATAATTGTTGCAGTTACGCGCAGACTCAAGTAGCTAAGTCAACTTTGCTTATAGTTTCTGAAAGTCCTAAGCTGGAACATTTATACCTCACCTCGTTTACTCAAATTGCACCATTACAACTCAAAATATGGCCAAAATAAACTTTACACTAATTCTGAATAATTGTTGCACTTACGCGCAGACTCAAGTAGCTAAGTCAAATTTTCTTATAGTTTCTGAAAGTCCTAAGCCTGACCATTTATACCTCACCTCGTTTACTCAAATTGCGCCATTACAACTCAAAATATGACCAAAATAAACTTTACACTAATTCTGAATAATTGTTGCAGTTACGCGCAGACTCAAGTAGCTAAGACAACCTTCTTCACAGTTTCTGAAAGCCCTTAGCCGGACCATTTATACGTCCACTCGTTTGTTCAAATTGGACCATTACAACTCAAAATATTGCCAAAATAAAATTTACACTAATTCTGAATAATTGTTGCAGTTACGCGCAGACTCAAGTACCTAAGACAACTTTCTATTGCAGTTTCTAAAAGCCCTAAGCTGGACTATTTATACGTCCAGTCGTTTATTCACATTGGACCATTACAACTCAAAATATTGCCAAAATAAGATCTACACTAATTCTGAATAATTGTTGCAGTTACGCGCAGACACAAGTAGCTAAGACAACCTTCTTCACAGTTTCTGAAAGCCCTTAGCCGGACCACTTAAACGTCCCCTCGTTTGTTCAAATTGGACCATTACAACTCAAAATATTGCCAAAATAATATTTACACTAATTCTGAATAATTGTTGCAGTTACGCGCAGACTCAAGTAGCTAAGACAACTTTCTTTACAGTTTCTAAAAGCCCTAAGCTGGACCATTTATACGTCCCGTCGTTTATTCACATTGGACCATTACAACTCAAAATATTGCCAAAATAAGATTTACACTAATTCTGAATAATTGTTGCAGTTACGCGCAGACTCAAGTAGATAAATCAACTTTGCTTACAGCTTCTGAAAGTCCCACGCTGGACCATTTATACCTCACCTCGTTTACTCAAATTGCACCATTACAACTCAAAATATGGCCAAAATAAACTTTACACTAATTCTGAATAATTGTTGCACTTACGCGCAGACTCAAATAGCTAAGTCAACCTTGCTTATAGTTTCTGAAAGTCCTAAGCTGGACCATTTATACCTCACCTCGTTTACTCAAATTGCACCATATAAACTCTAAATGTGGCCAAAATACACTTTAGACTAATTCTGAATAATTGATGCACTTACGCGTAGACTCAAATAGCTAAGTCAACTTTGCTTATAGTTTCTGAAAGTCCTAAGCTGCACCATTTATACCTCACCTCGTTTACTCAAATTGAACCTTTACAACTCAAAATAAGGCCAAAATAAACTTTACACTAATTCTGAATAATTGTTGCAGTTACGCGCAGACTCAAGTAGCTAAGCCAACTTTGCTTATAGTTTCTGAAAGTCCTAAGCTTGACCATTTATAGCTCACCTCGTTTACTCAAATTGCGCCATTACAACTCAAAATATGACCAAAATAAACTTTACACTAATTCTGAATAATTGTTGCAGTTACGCGCAGACTCAAGTAGCTAAGTCAATTTTGCTTATAGTTTCTGAAAGTCCTAAGCTTGACCATTTATAGCTCACCTCGTTTACTCTAATTTCGCCATTACAACTCAAAATATGGCCAAAATAAACTTTACACTAATTCTGAATAATTGTTGCAGTTACGTGCAGACTCAAGTAGCTAAGTCACCTTTGCTTATAGTTTCTGAAAGTTCTAAGCTGGACAATTTATACTTCACCTCGTTTACTCAAATTGCGCCATTACAACTCAAAATATGGCCAAAATAAACTTTACACTAATTCTCAATAATTGTTGCAGTTACGCGCAGACTCAAGTAGCTAAGTCAACTTTTCTTATAGTCTCTGAAAGTCCTAAGCTTGACCATTTATACCTCACCTCGTTTACTCAAATTGCACCATTACAACTCAAAATATGGGCAAAATAAACTTTACACTAATTCTCAATAATTGTTGCAGTTACGCGCAGACTCAAAATGCTAAGTCAACTTTGCTTATAGTTTCTGAAAGTCCTAAGCTGGACCATTTATACCTCACCTCGTTTACTCAAATTGCACCATTACAACTCAAAATATGGCCAAAATAAACTTTACACTGATTCTGAAAAGTTCTTGCAGTTACGCGCAGACTCAAAATTCTAAGTCAACTTTGCTTATAGTTTCTGAATGTCCCAAGCTGGTCCATTTATACCTCACCTCGCTTACTCAAATTGCGCCATTATAACTCAAAATATGGCCAAAATAAACATTACACTAATTCTGAATAATTGGTGCAGTTACGCGCAGACTCAAGTAGCTAAGTCAACTTTGCTTATAGTTCCTGAAGGTCCTAAGCTGGACCATTTATACGTCACCTCGTTTACTCAAATTGCGCCATTACAACTCAAAATATGACCAAAATAAACTTTACACTAATTCTGAATAATTGTTGCAGTTACGCGCAGACTCAAGTAGCTAAGTCAACTTTGCTTATAGTTTCCGAAAGTCCTAGGCTTGACCATTTATACCTCACCTCGTTTACTCAAATTGCGCCATTACAACTCAAAATATGACCAAAATAAACTTTACACTAATTCTGAATAATTGTTGCAGTTACGCGCAGACTCAAGTAGCTAAGACAACTTTCTTTACAGTTTCTAAAAGCCCTTAGCCGGACCATTTATACCTCACCTCGTTTTTTCAAATTGCACCATTACAACTCAAAATAAGGCCAAAATAAACTTTACACTAATTCTGAATAGTTGTTGCAGTTACGCGCAGACTCAGATAGCTAAGTCAACTTTGCTTATAGTTTTTGAAAGTCCTAACCCGGACCATTTATACCTCACCTCGTTTACTCAAATTGCACCATTACAACTCAAAATATGGCCAAAATAAACTTTACACTAATTCTGAATAATTGTTGCAGTTACGTGCACACTCAAGTAGCTAAGTCACCTTTGCTTATAGTTTCTGAAAGTTCTAAGCTGGACAATTTATACTTCACCTCGTTTACTCAAATTGCGCCATTACAACTCAAAATATGGCCAAAATAAACTTTACACTAATTCTGAATAATTGTTGCAGTTACGCGCAGACTCAAGTAGCTAAGACAACATTCTTTAATGTTTCTAAAAGCCCTAAGCTGGACCATTTATACGTCACCTCGTTTATTCACATTGGACCATTACAACTCAAAATATTGCCAAAATAAGATCTACACTAATTCTGAATAATTGTTGCAGTTACGCGCAGACACAAGTAGCTAAGACAACTTTCTTTAATGTTTCTAAAAGCCCTAAGCTGGACCATTTATACGTCCCGTCGTTTATTCACATTGGACCATTACAACTCAAAATATTGCCAAAATAAGATCTACACTAATTCTGAATAATTGTTGCAGTTACGCGCAGACACAAGTAGCTAAGACAACTTTCTTTACAGTTTCTGAAAGCCCTTAGCCGGACCACTAATACGTCCCCTCGTTTGTTAAAATTGGACCATTACAACTCAAAATATTGCCAAAATAATATTTACACTAATTCTGAATAATTGTTGCAGTTACGCGCAGACTCAAGTAGCTAAGACAACTTTCTTTACAGTTTCTAAAAGCCCTAAGCTGGACCATTTATACGTCCCGTCGTTTATTCACATTGGACCATTACAACTCAAAATATTGCCAAAATAAGATCTACACTAATTCTGAATAATTGTTGCAGTTACGCGCAGACTCAAGTAGCTAAGACAACTTTCTTTACAGTTTCTAAAAGCCCTAAGCTGGACCATTTATACGTCCCGTCGTTTATTCCCATTGGACCATTACAACTCAAAATATTGCCAAAATAAGAATTACACTAATTCTGAATAATTGTTGCATTTACGCGCAGACTCAAGTAGCTAAGTCAACTTTGCTTATAGTTTCTGAAAGTCCTAAGCTGCACCATTTATACCTCACCTCGTTTACTCAAATTGCACCATATAAACTCAAAATGTGGCCAAAATACACTTTAGACTAATTCTGAATAATTGATGCACTTACGCGTAGACTCAAATAGCTAAGTCAACTTTGCTTATAGTTTCCGAAAGTCCTAAGCTGGACAATTTATACTTCACCTCGTTTACTCAAATTGCGCCATTACAACTCAAAATATGGCCAAAATAAACTTTACACTAATTCTGAATAATTGTTGCACTTACGCGCAGACTCAAGTAGCTAAGTCAACTTTGCTTATAGTTTCTGAAAGTCCTAAGCTGGAACATTTATACCTCACCTCGTTTACTCAAATTGCACCATTACAACTCAAAATATGGCCAAAATAAGCTTTACACTAATTCTGAATAATTGTTGCAGTTGCGCGCAGACTCAAGTAGCTAAGTCAACTTTTCTTATAGTTTCTGAAAGTCCTAAGCTTGACCATTTATACCTCACCTCGTTTACTCAAATTGCACCATTACAACTCAAAATATTTGCAAAATAAACTTTACACTAATTCTCAATAATTGTTGCAGTTACGCGCAGACTCAAGTAGCTAAGTCAACTTTTCTTATAGTTTCTGAAAGTCCTAAGCTTGACCATTTATACCTCACCTCGTTTACTCCAATTGCACCATTACAACTCAAAATATGGCCAAAACAAAGTTTACACTAATTCTGAATAGTTGTTGCAGTTACGCGCAGACTCAAATAGCTAAGTCAACTTTGCTTATAGTTTTTGAAAGTCCCACGCTGGACCATTTATACCTCACCTAGTTTACTCAAATTGCACCATTACAACTCAAAATATGGCCAAAACAAAGTTTACACTAATTCTGAATAGTTGTTGCAGTTACGCGCAGACTCAAATAGCTAAGTCAACTTTGCTTATAGTTTTTGAAAGTCCTAACCTGGACCATTTATACCTCACCTCGTTTACTCAAATTGCACCATTACAACTCAAAATATGGCCAAAATAAACTTTACACTAATTCTGAGTAATTGTTGCAGTTACGTGCAGACTCAAGTAGCTAAGTCACCTTTGCTTATAGTTTCTGAAAGTTCTAAGCTGGACAATTTATACTTCACCTCGTTTACTCAAATTGCGCCATTACAACTCAAAATATGGCCAAAATAAACTTTACACTAATTCTGAATAATTGTTGCAGTTACGCGCAGACTCAAGTAGCTAAGTCAACTTTGCTTATAGTTTCTGAAAGTTCTAAGCTGGAACATTTATACCTCACCTCGTTTACTCAAATTGAACCTTTACAACTCAAAATATGGCCAAAATAAACTTTACACTAATTCTGAATAATTGTTGCAGTTACTTGCAGACTCAAGTAGCTAAGTCACCTTTGCTTATAATTTCTGAAAGTTCTAAGCTGGACAATTTATACTTCACCTCGTTTACTCAAATTGCGCCATTACAACTCAAAATATGGCCAAAATAAACTTTACACTAATTCTGAATAATTGTTGCAGTTACGCGCAGACTCAAGTAGCTAAGTCAACTTTGCTTATAGTTTCTGGAAGTCCTAAGCTGGAACATTTATACCTCACCTCGTTTACTCAAATTGCACCATTACAACTCAAAATACGGCCAAAATAAACTTTACGCTAATTCTAAATAATTGTTGCAGTTGCGCGCAGACTCAAGTAGCTAAGTCAACTTTTCTTATAGTTTCTGAAAGTCCTAAGCTTGACCATTTATACCTCACCTCGTTTACTCAAATTGTACCATTACAACTCAAAATATGGGCAAAATAAACTTTACACTAATTCTCAATAATTGTTGCAGTTACGCGCAGACTCAAAATGCTAAGTCAACCTTGCTTATAGTTTCTGAAAGTCCTAAGCTGGACCATTTATACCTCACCTCGTTTACTCCAATTGCACCATTACAACTCAAAATATGGCCAAAACAAAGTTTACACTAATTCTGAATAGTTGTTGCAGTTACGCGCAGACTCAAATAGCTAAGTCAACTTTGCTTATAGTTTTTGAAAGTCCCACGCTGGACCATTTATACCTCACCTCGTTTACTCAAATTGCACCATTACAACTCAAAATATGGCCAAAACAAAGTTTACACTAATTCTGAATAGTTGTTGCAGTTACGCGCAGACTCAAATAGCTAAGTCAACTTTGCTTATAGTTTCTGAAAGTCCTAACCTGGACCATTTATACCTCACCTCGTTTACTCAAATTGCACCATTACAACTCAAAATATGGCCAAAATAAACTTTACACTAATTCTGAGTAATTGTTGCAGTTACGTGCAGACTCAAGTAGCTAAGTCACCTTTGCTTATAGTTTCTGAAAGTTCTAAGCTGGACAATTTATACTTCACCTCGTTTACTCACATTGCGCCATTACAACTCAAAATATGGCCAAAATAAACTTTACACTAATTCTGAATAATTGTTGCAGTTACGCGCAGACTCAAGTAGCTAAGTCAACATTGCTTATAGTTTCTGAAAGTTCTAAGCTGGAACATTTATTCCTCACCTCGTTTACTCAAATTGCACCATTACAACTCAAAATATGGCCAAAATAAACTTTACACTAATTCTGAATAATTGTTGCAGTTACGCGCAGACTCAAGTAGCTAAGTCAAATTTTCTTATAGTTTCTGAAAGTCCTAAGCTTGACCATTTATACCTCACCTCGTTTACTCTAATTTCGCCATTACAACTCAAAATATGACCAAAATAAACTTTACACTAATTCTGAATAATTGTTGCAGTTACGCGCAGACTCAAGTAGCTAAGACAACCTTCTTCACAGTTTCTGAAAGCCCTTAGCCGGACCATTTATACGTCCCCTCGTTTGTTCAAATTGGACCATTACAACTCAAAATATTGCCAATATAAGATTTATACTAATTCTGAATAATTGTTGCAGTTACGCGCAGACTCAAGTAGCTAAGACAACTTTCTTTACAGTTTCTAAAAGCCCTTAGCCGGACCATTTATACGTCCCGTCGTTTATTCCCATTGGACCATTACAACTCAAAATATTGCCAAAATAAGATTTACACTAATTCTGAATAATTGTTGCAGTTACGCGCAGACTCAAATAGCTAAGTCAACTTTCCTTACAGTTTCTGAAAGTCCTAAGCTGGACCATTTATACCTCACCTCGTTTTCTCAAATTGCACCATTACAACTCAAAATAAGGCCAAAATAAACTTTACACTAATTTTGAATAGTTGTTGCAGTTACGCGCAGACTCAAATAGCTAAGTCAACTTTCTTTACAGTTTCTGAAAGTCCTAAGCTGGACCATTTATACCTCACCTCGTTTACTCAAATTGCACCATTACAACTCAAAATATGGCCAAAAGAAACTTTACACTAATTCTGAATAATTGTTGCAGTTACGCGCAGACTCAAGTAGCTAAGTCAACTTTTCTTATAGTTTCTGAAAGTCCTAAGCTTGACCATTTATACCTCACCTCGTTTACTCAAATTGCGCCATTACAACTCAAAATATGACCAAAATAAACTTTACACTAATTCTGAATAATTGTTGCAGTTACGCGCAGACTCAAGTAGCTAAGACCACCTTCTTCACAGTTTCTGAAAGCCCTTAGCCGGACCATTTACACGTCCCCTCGTTTGTTCAAATTGGACCATTACAACTCAAAATATTGCCAAAATAAGATTTACACTAATTCTGAATAATTGTTGCAGTTACGCGCAGACTCAAGTAGCTAAGACAACTTTCTTTACAGTTTCTAAAAGCCCTTAGCCGGACCATTTATACGTCCCGTCGTTCGATCACATTGGACCATTACAACTCAAAATATTGCCAAAATAAGATTTACACTAATTCTGAATAATTGTTGCAGTTACGCGCAGACTCAAATAGCTAAGTCAACTTTCTTTACAGTTTCTGAAAGTCCTAAGCTGGACCATTTATACCTCACCTCGTTTTCTCAAATTGCACCATTACAACTCAAAATATGGCCAAAATAAACTTTACACTAATTCTGAATAGTTGTTGCAGTTACGCGCAGACTCAAATAGCTAAGTCAACTTTCTTTACAGTTTCTGAAAGTCCTAAGCTGGACCATTTATACCTCACCTCGTTTTCTCAAATTGCACCATTACAACTCAAAATATGGCCAAAACAAAGTTTACACTAATTCTGAATAGTTGTTGCAGTTACGCGCAGACTCAAATAGCTAAGTCAACTTTGCTTATAGTTTTTGAAAGTCCTAACCTGGACCATTTATACGTCACCTCGTTTACTCAAATTGCACCATTACAACTCAAAATATGGCCAAAATAAACTTTACACTAATTCTGAATAATTGTTGCAGTTACGTGCAGACTCAAGTAGCTAAGTCACCTTTGCTTATAGTTTCTGAAAGTTCTAAGCTGGACAATTTATACTTCACCTCGTTTACTCAAATTGCGCCATTACAACTCAAAATATGGCCAAAATAAACTTTACACTAATTCTGAATAATTGTTGCAGTTACGCGCAGACTCAAGTAGCTAAGTCAACTTTGCTTATAGTTTCTGAAAGTCCTAAGCTGGAACATTTATACCTCACCTCGTTTACTCAAATTGCACCATTACAACTCAAAATATGGCCAAAATAAACTTTACACTAATTCTGAATAATTGTTGCAGTTACGCGCAGACTCAAGTAGCTAAGTCAAATTTTCTTATAGTTTCTGAAAGTCCTAAGCCTGACCATTTATACCTCACCTCGTTTACTCAAATTGCGCCATTACAACTCAAAATATGACCAAAATAAACTTTACACTAATTCTGAATAATTGTTGCAGTTACGCGCAGACTCAAGTAGCTAAGACAACCTTCTTCACAGTTTCTGAAAGCCCTTAGCCGGACAATTTATACGTCCACTCGTTTGTTCAAATTGGACCATTACAACTCAAAATATTGCCAAAATAAAATTTACACTAATTCTGAATAATTGTTGCAGTTACGCGCAGACTCAAGTACCTAAGACAACTTTCTATTGCAGTTTCTAAAAGCCCTAAGCTGGACCATTTATACGTCCAGTCGTTTATTCACATTGGACCATTACAACTCAAAATATTGCCAAAATAAGATCTACACTAATTCTGAATAATTGTTGCAGTTACGCGCAGACACAAGTAGCTAAGACAACCTTCTTCACAGTTTCTGAAAGCCCTTAGCCGGACCACTTAAACGTCCCCTCGTTTGTTCAAATTGGACCATTACAACTCAAAATATTGCCAAAATAATATTTACACTAATTCTGAATAATTGTTGCAGTTACGCGCAGACTCAAGTAGCTAAGACAACTTTCTTTACAGTTTCTAAAAGCCCTAAGCTGGACCATTTATACGTCCCGTCGTTTATTCACATTGGACCATTACAACTCAAAATATTGCCAAAATAAGATTTACACTAATTCTGAATAATTGTTGCAGTTACGCGCAGACTCAAGTAGATAAATCAACTTTGCTTACAGCTTCTGAAAGTCCCACGCTGGACCATTTATACCTCACCTCGTTTACTCAAATTGCACCATTACAACTCAAAATATGGCCAAAATAAACTTTACACTAATTCTGAATAATTGTTGCACTTACGCGCAGACTCAAATAGCTAAGTCAACCTTGCTTATAGTTTCTGAAAGTCCTAAGCTGGACCATTTATACCTCACCTCGTTTACTCAAATTGCACCATATAAACTCTAAATGTGGCCAAAATACACTTTAGACTAATTCTGAATAATTGATGCACTTACGCGTAGACTCAAATAGCTAAGTCAACTTTGCTTATAGTTTCTGAAAGTCCTAAGCTGCACCATTTATACCTCACCTCGTTTACTCAAATTGAACCTTTACAACTCAAAATAAGGCCAAAATAAACTTTACACTAATTCTGAATAATTGTTGCAGTTACGCGCAGACTCAAGTAGCTAAGTCAACTTTGCTTATAGTTTCTGAAAGTCCTAAGCTTGACCATTTATAGCTCACCTCGTTTACTCAAATTGCGCCATTACAACTCAAAATATGACCAAAATAAACTTTACACTAATTCTGAATAATTGTTGCAGTTACGCGCAGACTCAAGTAGCTAAGTCAATTTTGCTTATAGTTTCTGAAAGTCCTAAGCTTGACCATTTATAGCTCACCTCGTTTACTCTAATTTCGCCATTACAACTCAAAATATGGCCAAAATAAACTTTACACTAATTCTGAATAATTGTTGCAGTTACGTGCAGACTCAAGTAGCTAAGTCACCTTTGCTTATAGTTTCTGAAAGTTCTAAGCTGGACAATTTATACTTCACCTCGTTTACTCAAATTGCGCCATTACAACTCAAAATATGGCCAAAATAAACTTTACACTAATTCTCAATAATTGTTGCAGTTACGCGCAGACTCAAGTAGCTAAGTCAACTTTTCTTATAGTCTCTGAAAGTCCTAAGCTTGACCATTTATACCTCACCTCGTTTACTCAAATTGCACCATTACAACTCAAAATATGGGCAAAATAAACTTTACACTAATTCTCAATAATTGTTGCAGTTACGCGCAGACTCAAAATGCTAAGTCAACTTTGCTTATAGTTTCTGAAAGTCCTAAGCTGGACCATTTATACCTCACCTCGTTTACTCAAATTGCACCATTACAACTCAAAATATGGCCAAAATAAACTTTAGACTGATTCTGAAAAGTTCTTGCAGTTACGCGCAGACTCAAAATTCTAAGTCAACTTTGCTTATAGTTTCTGAATGTCCCAAGCTGGTCCATTTATACCTCACCTCGCTTACTCAAATTGCGCCATTATAACTCAAAATATGGCCAAAATAAACATTACACTAATTCTGAATAATTGGTGCAGTTACGCGCAGACTCAAGTAGCTAAGTCAACTTTGCTTATAGTTCCTGAAGGTCCTAAGCTGGACCATTTATACGTCACCTCGTTTACTCAAATTGCGCCATTACAACTCAAAATATGACCAAAATAAACTTTACACTAATTCTGAATAATTGTTGCAGTTACGCGCAGACTCAAGTAGCTAAGTCAACTTTGCTTATAGTTTCCGAAAGTCCTAGGCTTGACCATTTATACCTCACCTCGTTTACTCAAATTGCGCCATTACAACTCAAAATATGACCAAAATAAACTTTACACTAATTCTGAATAATTGTTGCAGTTACGCGCAGACTCAAGTAGCTAAGACAACTTTCTTTACAGTTTCTAAAAGCCCTTAGCCGGACCATTTATACCTCACCTCGTTTTTTCAAATTGCACCATTACAACTCAAAATAAGGCCAAAATAAACTTTACACTAATTCTGAATAGTTGTTGCAGTTACGCGCAGACTCAGATAGCTAAGTCAACTTTGCTTATAGTTTTTGAAAGTCCTAACCCGGACCATTTATACCTCACCTCGTTTACTCAAATTGCACCATTACAACTCAAAATATGGCCAAAATAAACTTTACACTAATTCTGAATAATTGTTGCAGTTACGTGCACACTCAAGTAGCTAAGTCACCTTTGCTTATAGTTTCTGAAAGTTCTAAGCTGGACAATTTATACTTCACCTCGTTTACTCAAATTGCGCCATTACAACTCAAAATATGGCCAAAATAAACTTTACACTAATTCTGAATAATTGTTGCAGTTACGCGCAGACTCAAGTAGCTAAGACAACATTCTTTAATGTTTCTAAAAGCCCTAAGCTGGACCATTTATACGTCACCTCGTTTATTCACATTGGACCATTACAACTCAAAATATTGCCAAAATAAGATCTACACTAATTCTGAATAATTGTTGCAGTTACGCGCAGACACAAGTAGCTAAGACAACTTTCTTTAATGTTTCTAAAAGCCCTAAGCTGGACCATTTATACGTCCCGTCGTTTATTCACATTGGACCATTACAACTCAAAATATTGCCAAAATAAGATCTACACTAATTCTGAATAATTGTTGCAGTTACGCGCAGACACAAGTAGCTAAGACAACTTTCTTTACAGTTTCTGAAAGCCCTTAGCCGGACCACTTATACGTCCCCTCGTTTGTTAAAATTGGACCATTACAACTCAAAATATTGCCAAAATAATATTTACACTAATTCTGAATAATTGTTGCAGTTACGCGCAGACTCAAGTAGCTAAGACAACTTTCTTTACAGTTTCTAAAAGCCCTAAGCTGGACCATTTATACGCCCCGTCGTTTATTCACATTGGACCATTACAACTCAAAATATTGCCAAAATAAGATCTACACTAATTCTGAATAATTGTTGCAGTTACGCGCAGACTCAAGTAGCTAAGACAACTTTCTTTACAGTTTCTAAAAGCCCTAAGCTGGACCATTTATACGTCCCGTCGTTTATTCACATTGGACCATTACAACTCAAAATATTGCCAAAATAAGAATTACACTAATTCTGAATAATTGTTGCATTTACGCGCAGACTCAAGTAGCTAAGTCAACTTTGCTTATAGTTTCTGAAAGTCCTAAGCTGCACCATTTATACCTCACCTCGTTTACTCAAATTGCACCATATAAACTCAAAATGTGGCCAAAATACACTTTAGACTAATTCTGAATAATTGATGCACTTACGCGTAGACTCAAATAGCTAAGTCAACTTTGCTTATAGTTTCCGAAAGTCCTAAGCTGGACAATTTATACTTCACCTCGTTTACTCAAATTGCGCCATTACAACTCAAAATATGGCCAAAATAAACTTTACACTAATTCTGAATAATTGTTGCACTTACGCGCAGACTCAAGTAGCTAAGTCAACTTTGCTTATAGTTTCTGAAAGTCCTAAGCTGGAACATTTATACCTCACCTCGTTTACTCAAATTGCACCATTACAACTCAAAATATGGCCAAAATAAGCTTTACACTAATTCTGAATAATTGTTGCAGTTGCGCGCAGACTCAAGTAGCTAAGTCAACTTTTCTTATAGTTTCTGAAAGTCCTAAGCTTGACCATTTATACCTCACCTCGTTTACTCAAATTGCACCATTACAACTCAAAATATTTGCAAAATAAACTTTACACTAATTCTCAATAATTGTTGCAGTTACGCGCAGACTCAAGTAGCTAAGTCAACTTTTCTTATAGTTTCTGAAAGTCCTAAGCTTGACCATTTATACCTTACCTCGTTTACTCCAATTGCACCATTACAACTCAAAATATGGCCAAAACAAAGTTTACACTAATTCTGAATAGTTGTTGCAGTTACGCGCAGACTCAAATAGCTAAGTCAACTTTGCTTATAGTTTTTGAAAGTCCCACGCTGGACCATTTATACCTCACCTAGTTTACTCAAATTGCACCATTACAACTCAAAATATGGCCAAAACAAAGTTTACACTAATTCTGAATAGTTGTTGCAGTTACGCGCAGACTCAAATAGCTAAGTCAACTTTGCTTATAGTTTTTGAAAGTCCTAACCTGGACCATTTATACCTCACCTCGTTTACTCAAATTGCACCATTACAACTCAAAATATGGCCAAAATAAACTTTACACTAATTCTGAGTAATTGTTGCAGTTACGTGCAGACTCAAGTAGCTAAGTCACCTTTGCTTATAGTTTCTGAAGGTTCTAAGCTGGACAATTTATACTTCACCTCGTTTACTCAAATTGCGCCATTACAACTCAAAATATGGCCAAAATAAACTTTACACTAATTCTGAATAATTGTTGCAGTTACGCGCAGACTCAAGTAGCTAAGTCAACTTTGCTTATAGTTTCTGAAAGTTCTAAGCTGGAACATTTATACCTCACCTCGTTTACTCAAATTGAACCTTTACAACTCAAAATATGGCCAAAATAAACTTTACACTAATTCTGAATAATTGTTGCAGTTACTTGCAGACTCAAGTAGCTAAGTCACCTTTGCTTATAGTTTCTGAAAGTTCTAAGCTGGACAATTTATACTTCACCTCGTTTACTCAAATTGCGCCATTACAACTCAAAATATGGCCAAAATAAACTTTACACTAATTCTGAATAATTGTTGCAGTTACGCGCAGACTCAAGTAGCTAAGTCAACTTTGCTTATAGTTTCTGGAAGTCCTAAGCTGGAACATTTATACCTCACCTCGTTTACTCAAATTGCACCATTACAACTCAAAATACGGCCAAAATAAACTTTACGCTAATTCTGAATAATTGTTGCAGTTGCGCGCAGACTCAAGTAGCTAAGTCAACTTTTCTTATAGTTTCTGAAAGTCCTAAGCTTGACCATTTATACCTCACCTCGTTTACTCAAATTGCACCATTACAACTCAAAATATGGGCAAAATAAACTTTACACTAATTCTCAATAATTGTTGCAGTTACGCGCAGACTCAAAATGCTAAGTCAACCTTGCTTATAGTTTCTGAAAGTCCTAAGCTGGACCATTTATACCTCACCTCGTTTACTCCAATTGCACCATTACAACTCAAAATATGGCCAAAACAAAGTTTACACTAATTCTGAATAGTTGTTGCAGTTACGCGCAGACTCAAATAGCTAAGTCAACTTTGCTTATAGTTTTTGAAAGTCCCACGCTGGACCATTTATACCTCACCTCGTTTACTCAAATTGCACCATTACAACTCAAAATATGGCCAAAACAAAGTTTACACTAATTCTGAATAGTTGTTGCAGTTACGCGCAGACTCAAATAGCTAAGTCAACTTTGCTTATAGTTTCTGAAAGTCCTAACCTGGACCATTTATACCTCACCTCGTTTACTCAAATTGCACCATTACAACTCAAAATATGGCCAAAATAAACTTTACACTAATTCTGAGTAATTGTTGCAGTTACGTGCAGACTCAAGTAGCTAAGTCACCTTTGCTTATAGTTTCTGAAAGTTCTAAGCTGGACAATTTATACTTCACCTCGTTTACTCACATTGCGCCATTACAACTCAAAATATGGCCAAAATAAACTTTACACTAATTCTGAATAATTGTTGCAGTTACGCGCAGACTCAAGTAGCTAAGTCAACATTGCTTATAGTTTCTGAAAGTTCTAAGCTGGAACATTTATTCCTCACCTCGTTTACTCAAATTGCACCATTACAACTCAAAATATGGCCAAAATAAACTTTACACTAATTCTGAATAATTGTTGCAGTTACGCGCAGACTCAAGTAGCTAAGTCAAATTTTCTTATAGTTTCTGAAAGTCCTAAGCTGGAACATTTATACCTCACCTCGTTTACTCAAATTGCGCCATTACAACTCAAAATATGACCAAAATAAACTTTACACTAATTCTGAATAATTGTTGCAGTTACGCGCAGACTCAAGTAGCTAAATCAACTTTGCCTACAGCTTCTGAAAGTCCCACGCTGGACCATTTATACCTCACCTCGTTTACTCCAATTGCACCATATCAACTCAAAATATGGCCAAAACAAAGTTTACACTAATTCTGAATAGTTGTTGCACTTACGCGCAGACTCAAATAGCTAAGTCAACCTTGCTTATAGTTTCTGAAAGTCCTAAGCTGTACCATTTATACCTCACCTCGTTTACTCCAATTGCACCATATCAACTCAAAATGTGGCCAAAATACTTTTTACACTAATCCTGAATAATTGATCACTTACGTGTAGACTCAAATAGCTAAGTCAACTTTGCTTATAGTTTCTGAAAGTCCTAAGCTGCACCATTTATACCTCACCTCGTTTTCTCAAATTGAACCTTTACAACTCAAAATATGGCCAAAATAAACTTTACACTAATTCTGAATAATTGTTGCAGTTACGCGCAGACTCAAGTAGCTAAGTCAACTTTGCTAATAGTTTCTGAAAGTCCTAAGCTGGAACATTTATACCTCACCTCGTTTGCTCAAATTGCACCATTACAACTCAAAATATGGCCAAAATAAACTTTACACTGATTCTGAATAATTGTTGCAGTTACGCGCAGACTCAAGTAGCTAAGTCAACTTTGCTTATAGTTTCTGAAAGTCCTAAGCTGGAACATTTATACCTCACCTCGTTTACTCAAATTGCACCATTACAACTCAAAATATGGCCAAAATAAACTTTACACTAATTCTGAATAATTGTTGCAGTTACGCGCAGACTCAAGTAGCTAAGTCAACTTTGCTTATAGTTTCTGAAAGTCCTAAGCTGGAACATTTATACCTCGCCTCGTTTACTCAAATTGCACCATTACAATTCAAAATATGGCCAAAATAAACTTTACACTAATTCTGAATAATTGGTGCAGTTACGCGCAGACTCAAGTAGCTAAGTCAACTTTGCATATAGTTTCTGAAAGTCCTAAGCTGGAACATTTATACCTCACCTCGTTTACTCAAATTGCACCATTACAACTCAAAATATGGCCAAAATAAACTTTACACTAATTCTGAATAATTGTTGCAGTTAAGCGCAGACTCAAGTAGCTAAGTCAACTTTGCTTATAGTTTCTGAAAGTCCTAAGCTGGAACATTTATACCTCACATCGTTTACTCAAATTGCACCATTACAACTCAAAATATGGCCAAAATAAACTTTACACTAATTCTGAATAATTGTTGCAGTTACGCGCAGACTCAAGTAGCTAAATCAACTTTGCTTATAGTTTCTGAAAGTCCTAAGCTGGAACATTTATACGTCACCTCGTTTACTCAAATTGCACCATTACAACTCAAAATATGGGCAAAATAAACTTTACACTAATTCTCAATAATTGTTGCAGTTACGCGCAGACTCAAAATGCTAAGTCAACTTTGCTTATATTTTCTGAAAGTCCTAAGCTGGACCATTTATACCTCACCTCGTTTACTCAAATTGCACCATTACAACTCAAAATATGGCCAAAATAACCTTTACACTAATTCTGAAAAATTCTTGCAGTTACGCGCAGACTCAAAATTCTAAGTCAACTTGCTTATAGTTTCTGAATGTCCCAAGCTGGTCCATTTACACCTCACCTCGTTTACTCAAATTGCGCCACTACAACTCAAAATATGGCCAAAATAAACTTTACACTACTTCTGAATAATTGTTGCAGTTACGCGCAGACTCAAGTAGCTAAGTCAACTTTGCTTATAGTTTCTGAAAGTCCTAAGCCTGACCATTTATACCTCACCTCGTTTACTCAAATTGCGCCATTACAACTCAAAATATGACCAAAATAAACTTTACACTAATTCTGAATAATTGTTGCAGTTACGCGCAGACTCAAGTAGCTAAGACAACCTTCTTCCAATTTCTGAAAGCCCTTAGCCGGACCATTTATACGTCCACTCGTTTGTTCAAATTGGACCATTACAACTCAAAATATTGCCAAAATAAGATTTACACTAATTCTGAATAATTGTTGCAGTTACGCGCAGACTCAAGTAGCTAAGACAACTTTCTTTTGCAGTTTCTAGAAGCCCTAAGCTGGACCATTTATACGTCCAGTCGTTTATTCACATTGGACCATTACAACTCAAAATATTGCCCAAATAAAATCTACACTAATTCTGAATAATTGTTGCAGTTACGCGCAGACACAAGTAGCTAAGACAACTTTCTTTACAGTTTCTGAAAGCCCTTAGCCGGACCACTTATACGTCCCCTCGTTTGTTCAAATTGGACCATTACAACTCAAAATATTGCCAAAATAATATTTACACTAATTCTGAATAATTGTTGCAGTTACGCGCAGACTCAAGTAGCTAAGACAACTTTCTTTACAGTTTCTAAAAGCCCTAAGCTGGACCATTTATACGTCCCGTCGTTTATTCACATTGGACCATTACAACTCAAAATATTGCCAAAATAAGATCTACACTAATTCTGAATAATTGTTGCAGTTACGCGCAGACACAAGTAGCTAAGACAACCTTCTTCACAGTTTCTGAAAGCCCTTAGCCGGACCACTTATACGTCCCCTCGTTTGTTCAAATTGGACCATTACAACTCAAAATATTGCCAAAATAATATTTACACTAATTCTGAATAATTGTTGCAGTTACGCGCAGACTCAAGTAGCTAAGACAACTTTCTTTACAGTTTCTAAAAGCCGTAAGCCGGACCATTTATACGTCCCGTCGTTTATTCACATTGGACCATTACAAATCAAAATATTGCCAAAATAAGATTTACACTAATTCTGAATAACTGTTGCAGTTACGCGCAGACTCAAGTAGCTAAGACAACCTTCTTCACAGTTTCTGAAAGCCCTTAGCCGGACCATTTATACGTCCCCTCGTTTGTTCAAATTGGACCATTACAACTCAAAATATGGCCAAAATAAACTTTACACTAATTCTCAATAATTGTTGCAGTTACGCGCAGACTCAAAATGCTAAGTCAACTTTACTGATAGTTTCTGAAAGTCCTAAGCGGGACCATTTATACCTCACCTCGTTTACTCAAATTGCACCATTACAACTCAAAATATGGCCAAAATACACTTTATACTAATTCTGAATAATTGTTGCACTTACGCGAAGACTCAAATAGCTAAGTCAACTTTGCTTATAGTTTCTGAAAACCCTAAGCTGGACCATTTATACGTCCCCTCGTTTATTCAAATTGCACCATTACAACTCAAAATATGGCCAAAATAAACTTTACACGAATTCTGAATAATTGCTGCACTTACGCGCAGACTCAAATAGCTAAGTCAACTTTGCTTATAGTTTCTAAAAGTCCTCAGCGTGGCCATTTATACCTCACCTGGTTTACTGAAATTGCACCATTACAACTCAAAATATGGCCAAAATAAGCTTTACACTAATTCTGAATAATTGCTGCACTTACGCGAAGACTCAAATAGCTAATTCAACTTCACTGATTGTTTCGGAAAACCCTAAGCTGGACAATTTATAGCTCACCTCGTTTACTCAAATTGCACCATTACAACTCAAAATATGGGCAAAATAAGCTTTACACTAATTCTCAATAATTGTTGCAGTTACGCGCAGACTCAAAATGCTAAGTCAACTTTGCTTATAGTTTCTGAAAGTCCTAAGCTGGACCATTTATACCTCACCTCGTTTGCTCAAATTGCGCCATTACAACTCAAAATATGGCCAAAATAAACTTTACACTACTTCTGAATAATTGTTGCAGTTACGCGCAGACTCAAATAGCTAAGTCAACTTTGCTTATAGTTTCTGAAAGTCCTAACCTGGACCATTTATACCTCACCTCGTTTACTCAAATTGCACCATTACAACTCAAAATATGGCCAAAATAAACTTTACACTAATTCTGAGTAATTGTTGCAGTTACGTGCAGACTCAAGTAGCTAAGTCACCTTTGCTTATAGTTTCTGAAAGTTCTAAGCTGGACAATTTATACTTCACCTCGTTTACTCACATTGCGCCATTACAACTCAAAATATGGCCAAAATAAACTTTACACTAATTCTGAATAATTGTTGCAGTTACGCGCAGACTCAAGTAGCTAAGTCAACATTGCTTATAGTTTCTGAAAGTTCTAAGCTGGAACATTTATTCCTCACCTCGTTTACTCAAATTGCACCATTACAACTCAAAATATGGCCAAAATAAACTTTACACTAATTCTGAATAATTGTTGCAGTTACGCGCAGACTCAAGTAGCTAAGTCAAATTTTCTTATAGTTTCTGAAAGTCCTAAGCTGGAACATTTATACCTCACCTCGTTTGTTCAAATTGGACCATTACAACTCAAAATATTGCCAAAATAAGATTTACACTAATTCTGAATAATTGTTGCAGTTACGCGCAGACTCAAGTAGCTAAATCAACTTTGCCTACAGCTTCTGAAAGTCCCACGCTGGACCATTTATACCTCACCTCGTTTACTCCAATTGCACCATATCAACTCAAAATATGGCCAAAACAAAGTTTACACTAATTCTGAATAGTTGTTGCACTTACGCGCAGACTCAAATAGCTAAGTCAACCTTGCTTATAGTTTCTGAAAGTCCTAAGCTGTACCATTTATACCTCACCTCGTTTACTCCAATTGCACCATATCAACTCAAAATGTGGCCAAAATACTTTTTACACTAATCCTGAATAATTGATCACTTACGTGTAGACTCAAATAGCTAAGTCAACTTTGCTTATAGTTTCTGAAAGTCCTAAGCTGCACCATTTATACCTCACCTCGTTTTCTCAAATTGAACCTTTACAACTCAAAATATGGCCAAAATAAACTTTACACTAATTCTGAATAATTGTTGCAGTTACGCGCAGACTCAAGTAGCTAAGTCAACTTTGCTAATAGTTTCTGAAAGTCCTAAGCTGGAACATTTATACCTCACCTCGTTTGCTCAAATTGCACCATTACAACTCAAAATATGGCCAAAATAAACTTTACACTGATTCTGAATAATTGTTGCAGTTACGCGCAGACTCAAGTAGCTAAGTCAACTTTGCTTATAGTTTCTGAAAGTCCTAAGCTGGAACATTTATACCTCACCTCGTTTACTCAAATTGCACCATTACAACTCAAAATATGGCCAAAATAAACTTTACACTAATTCTGAATAACTGTTGCAGTTACGCGCAGACTCAAGTAGCTAAGTCAACTTTGCTTATAGTTTCTGAAAGTCCTAAGCTGGAACATTTATACCTCGCCTCGTTTACTCAAATTGCACCATTACAATTCAAAATATGGCCAAAATAAACTTTACACTAATTCTGAATAATTGGTGCAGTTACGCGCAGACTCAAGTAGCTAAGTCAACTTTGCATATAGTTTCTGAAAGTCCTAAGCTGGAACATTTATACCTCACCTCGTTTACTCAAATTGCACCATTACAACTCAAAATATGGCCAAAATAAACTTTACACTAATTCTGAATAATTGTTGCAGTTAAGCGCAGACTCAAGTAGCTAAGTCAACTTTGCTTATAGTTTCTGAAAGTCCTAAGCTGGAACATTTATACCTCACATCGTTTACTCAAATTGCACCATTACAACTCAAAATATGGCCAAAATAAACTTTACACTAATTCTGAATAATTGTTGCAGTTACGCGCAGACTCAAGTAGCTAAATCAACTTTGCTTATAGTTTCTGAAAGTCCTAAGCTGGAACATTTATACGTCACCTCGTTTACTCAAATTGCACCATTACAACTCAAAATATGGGCAAAATAAACTTTACACTAATTCTCAATAATTGTTGCAGTTACGCGCAGACTCAAAATGCTAAGTCAACTTTGCTTATATTTTCTGAAAGTCCTAAGCTGGACCATTTATACCTCACCTCGTTTACTCAAATTGCACCATTACAACTCAAAATATGGCCAAAATAACCTTTACACTAATTCTGAAAAATTCTTGCAGTTACGCGCAGACTCAAAATTCTAAGTCAACTTGCTTATAGTTTCTGAATGTCCCAAGCTGGTCCATTTACACCTCACCTCGTTTACTCAAATTGCGCCACTACAACTCAAAATATGGCCAAAATAAACTTTACACTACTTCTGAATAATTGTTGCAGTTACGCGCAGACTCAAGTAGCTAAGTCAACTTTGCTTATAGTTTCTGAAACTCCTAAGCCTGACCATTTATACCTCACCTCGTTTACTCAAATTGCGCCATTACAACTCAAAATATGACCAAAATAAACTTTACACTAATTCTGAATAATTGTTGCAGTTACGCGCAGACTCAAGTAGCTAAGACAACCTTCTTCCAATTTCTGAAAGCCCTTAGCCGGACCATTTATACGTCCACTCGTTTGTTCAAATTGGACCATTACAACTCAAAATATTGCCAAAATAAGATTTACACTAATTCTGAATAATTGTTGCAGTTACGCGCAGACTCAAGTAGCTAAGACAACTTTCTTTTGCAGTTTCTAGAAGCCCTAAGCTGGACCATTTATACGTCCAGTCGTTTATTCACATTGGACCATTACAACTCAAAATATTGCCCAAATAAAATCTACACTAATTCTGAATAATTGTTGCAGTTACGCGCAGACACAAGTAGCTAAGACAACTTTCTTTACAGTTTCTGAAAGCCCTTAGCCGGACCACTTATACGTCCCCTCGTTTGTTCAAATTGGACCATTACAACTCAAAATATTGCCAAAATAATATTTACACTAATTCTGAATAATTGTTGCAGTTACGCGCAGACTCAAGTAGCTAAGACAACTTTCTTTACAGTTTCTAAAAGCCCTAAGCTGGACCATTTATACGTCCCGTCGTTTATTCACATTGGACCATTACAACTCAAAATATTGCCAAAATAAGATCTACACTAATTCTGAATAATTGTTGCAGTTACGCGCAGACACAAGTAGCTAAGACAACCTTCTTCACAGTTTCTGAAAGCCCTTAGCCGGACCACTTATACGTCCCCTCGTTTGTTCAAATTGGACCATTACAACTCAAAATATTGCCAAAATAATATTTACACTAATTCTGAATAATTGTTGCAGTTACGCGCAGACTCAAGTAGCTAAGACAACTTTCTTTACAGTTTCTAAAAGCCGTAAGCCGGACCATTTATACGTCCCGTCGTTTATTCACATTGGACCATTACAAATCAAAATATTGCCAAAATAAGATTTACACTAATTCTGAATAACTGTTGCAGTTACGCGCAGACTCAAGTAGCTAAGACAACCTTCTTCACAGTTTCTGAAAGCCCTTAGCCGGACCATTTATACGTCCCCTCGTTTGTTCAAATTGGACCATTACAACTCAAAATATGGCCAAAATAAACTTTACACTAATTCTCAATAATTGTTGCAGTTACGCGCAGACTCAAAATGCTAAGTCAACTTTACTGATAGTTTCTGAAAGTCCTAAGCGGGACCATTTATACCTCACCTCGTTTACTCAAATTGCACCATTACAACTCAAAATATGGCCAAAATACACTTTATACTAATTCTGAATAATTGTTGCACTTACGCGAAGACTCAAATAGCTAAGTCAACTTTGCTTATAGTTTCTGAAAACCCTAAGCTGGACCATTTATACGTCCCCTCGTTTATTCAAATTGCACCATTACAACTCAAAATATGGCCAAAATAAACTTTACACGAATTCTGAATAATTGCTGCACTTACGCGCAGACTCAAATAGCTAAGTCAACTTTGCTTATAGTTTCTAAAAGTCCTCAGCGTGGCCATTTATACCTCACCTGGTTTACTGAAATTGCACCATTACAACTCAAAATATGGCCAAAATAAGCTTTACACTAATTCTGAATAATTGCTGCACTTACGCGAAGACTCAAATAGCTAATTCAACTTCACTGATTGTTTCGGAAAACCCTAAGCTGGACAATTTATAGCTCACCTCGTTTACTCAAATTGCACCATTACAACTCAAAATATGGGCAAAATAAGCTTTACACTAATTCTCAATAATTGTTGCAGTTACGCGCAGACTCAAAATGCTAAGTCAACTTTGCTTATAGTTTCTGAAAGTCCTAAGCTGGACCATTTATACCTCACCTCGTTTGCTCAAATTGCGCCATTACAACTCAAAATATGGCCAAAATAAACTTTACACTACTTCTGAATAATTGTTGCACTTACGCGCAGACTCAAATAGCTAAGTCAACTTTGCTTATAGTTTCTGAAAGTCCTAAGCTGGACCATTTATACCTCACCTAGTTTACTCGAATTACACCATTACATCTCAAAATATGGCTAAAATAAACTTTACACTAATTCTGAATAATTGTTACACTTACGCGCAGACTCAAGTAGCTAACTCAACTTTGCTTATAGTTTCTCAAAGTCCTAAGCTGGACCATTTATACCTCACATCGTTTACTCAAATTGCACCATTACAACTCAAAATATGGCTAAAATAAACTTTACACTAATTCTGAATAATTGTTGCACTTACGCGCAGACTCAAATAGCTAAGTCAACTTTGCTTATAGTTTCTGAAAGTCCTAAGCTGGACCATTTATACCTCACCTAGTTTACTCGAATTACACCATTACATCTCAAAATATGGCTAAAATAAACTTTACACTAATTCTGAATAATTGTTACACTTACGCGCAGACTCAAATAGCTAAGTCAGCTTTGCTTATAGTTTCTGAAAGTCCTAAGCTGGACCATTTATACGTCACCTAGTTTACTCAAATTGCACCATTACATCTCAAAATATGGCTAAAATAAACTTTACACTAATTCTGAATAATTGTTACACTTACGCGCAGACTCAAATAGCTAAGTCAACTTTGCTTATAGTTTCTGAAAGTCCTAAGCTGGACAATTTATACCTCACCTAGTTTACTCAAATTGCACCATTACATCTCAAAATATGGCTAAAAAAAGCTTTACACTAATTCTGAATAATTGTTACACTTAGGCGCAGACTCAAATAGCTAAGTCAGCTTTGCTTATAGTTTCTGAAGGTCCTAAGCTGGGCCGTTTATACCTCACCTCGTTTACTCAAATTGCACCATTAAAACTCAAAATATGGCCAAAATAAAGTTTACACAAATCCTGAATAATTGTTGCACTTACGCGCAGACTCAAGTAGCTAAGTCAACTTTGCTTATAGTTTCTGAAAGTCCTAAGCTGGACCATTTATACCTCACCTCGTTTACTCAAATTGCAACATATCAACTCAAAATATGGCCAAAATACACTTTACACTAATTCTGAATAATTGATGCACTTACGCGTAGACTCAAATAGCTAAGTCAACTTTGCTTATAGTTTCTGAAAGTCCTAAGCTGGACCATTTATACCTCACCTCGTTTACTCAAATGGAACCTTTACAACTCAAAATATGGCCAACATACACTTTACACTAATTCTGAATAATTGATGCACTTACGCGTAGACTCAAATAGCTAAGTCAACTTTGCTTATAGTTTCTGAAAGTCCTAAGCTGGACCATTTATACCTCACCTAGTTTACTCAAATTGCACCATTAAAACTCAAAATATGGCCAAAATAAACTTTACACTATTTCTGAATAATTGTTGCAGTTACGCGCAGACTCAAATAGCTAAGTCAACTTTCTTTACAGTTTCTGAAAGTCCTAAGCTGGACCATTTATACGTCCCCTCGTTTATACAAATTGGACCGTCACAACTGAAAATATGACCAAAATAAACTTTACACTAACTCTGAATAATTGTTGCAGTTACGCGCAGACTCAAGTAGCTAAATCAACTTTGCTCACAGCTTCTGAAAGTCCCACGCTGGACCATTTATACCTCACCTCGTTTACTCAAATTGCACCATTACAACTCAAAATATGGCCAAAATAATTTTTACACTAATTCTGAATAATTGTTGCACTTACGCGCAGACTCAAATAGGTAAGTCAACCTTGCTTATAGTTTCTGAAAGTCCTAAGCTGGACCATTTATACCTCACCTCGTTTACTCAAATTGCAACACATCAACTCAAAATATGGCCAAAATACACTTTACACTAATTCTGAATAATTGATGCACTTACGCGTAGACTCAAATAGCTAAGTCAACTTTGCTTATAGTTTCTGAAAGTCCTAAGCTGCACCATTTATACCTCACCTCGTTTACTCAAATGGAACCTTTACAACTCAAAATATGGCCAACATAAACTTTACACGAATTCTGAATAATTGTTGCACTTACGCGCAGACTCATATAGCTAAGGCAACTTTGCATATAGTTTCTGAAAGTGCTAAGCTGGATCATTTATACGTCCCCTCGTTTATTCAAATTGGACCATTACAAATCAAAATATTGCCAAAATAAATTTTACACCAATTTTGAATAATTGTTGCAGTTACGCGCAGACTCAAGTAGCTAAGACATATTTCTTTACAGTTTCTAAAAGCGCTAAGCTGGACCATTTAGACGTCCCCTCGTTTACTCAAATATCAACATTACAACTCAAAATATGGCCAAAATACACTTTACACTAATTCTGAATAATTGTTGCACTTACGCGCAGACTCAAGTAGCTAAGTCAACTTTGCTTATAGTTTCTGAAAGTCCTAAGCTGGACCATTTATACGCCCCCTCGTTTACTCAAATATCAACATTACAAGTGAAAATATGGCCAAAATAAACTTTACACTAATTCTGAAAAATTCTTGCAGTTACACCCAGACTCAAATAGGTAAGTCAACTTTGCTGATAGTTTCTGAAAGTCCTAAGCTGGACCATTTATACGTCCCCTCGTTTATTCAAATTGGACCATTACAACTCAAAATATTGCCAAAATAAACTTTACACTAATAATGAATAATTGCTGCACTTACGCGCAGACTCAAATAGGTAAGTCAACTTTGCTTATAGTTTCTGGAAGTCCTAAGCTGGACCATTTATACCTCACCTAGTTTACACAAATTGCACCATTACAACTCAAAATATGGCCAAAATACACTTTACACTAATTCTGAATAATTGTTGCAGTTACGCGCAGACTCAAGTAGCTAAGTCAACTTTGCTTATAGTTTCTGAAAGTCCAAAGCTGTACCATTTATACGTCACCTCGTTTACTCAAATTGCACCATTACAACTCAAAATATGGCCAAAATAAACTTTACACTAATTCTGAATAATTGTTGCACTTATGCGCAGACTCAAATAACTAAGTCAACTTTGCTTATAGTTTCTGAAAGTCCAAAGCTGTACCATTTATGCCTCACCTCGTTTACTCAAATTGCACCATTACAACTCAAAATATGGCCAAAATAAACTTTACACTAATTCTGAATAATTGTTGCACTTACGCGCAGACTCAAATAACTAAGTCAACTTTGCTTATAGTTTCTGAAAGTCCTAAGCTGGACCATTTATACCTCACCTCGTTTACTCAAATTGCAACATATCAACTCAAAATATGGCCAAAATACACTTTACACTAATTCTGAATAATTGATGCACTTACGCGTAGACTCAAATAGCTAAGTCAACTTTGCTTATAGTTTCTGAAAGTCCTAAGCTGCACCATTTATACCTCACCTCGTTTACTCAAATGGAACCTTTACAACTCAGAATATGGCCAACATAAACTTTACACGAATTCTGAATAATTGTTGCACTTAGGCGCAGACTCATATAGCTAAGGCAACTTTGCATATAGTTTCTGAAAGTGCTAAGCTGGGCCATTTATACGTCCCCTCGTTTATTAAAATTGGACCATTACAAATCAAAATATTGCCAAAATAAATTTTACACCAATTCTGAATAATTGTTGCAGTTACGCGCAGACTCAAGTAGTTAAGACATATTTCTTTACAGTTTCTGAAAGTGCTAAGCTGGACCATTTATACCTCACCTAGTTTTCACAAATTGCACCATTACAACTCAAAATATGGCCAAAATACACTTTACACAAATTCTGAATAATTGTTGCAGTTACGCGCAGACTCAAGTAGCTAAGTCAACTTTGCTTATAGTTTCTGAAAGTCCAAAGCTGTACCATTTATACGTCACCTCGTTTACTCAAATTGCACCATTACAACTCAAAATATGGCCAAAATAAACTTTACACTAATTCTGAATAATTGTTGCACTTATGCGCAGACTCAAATAACTAAGTCAACTTGGCTTATAGTTTCTGAAAGTCCAAAGATGTACCATTTATACGTCACCTCGTTTACTCAAATTGCACCATTACAACTCAAAATATGGCCAAAATAAACTTTACACTAATTCTGAATAATTGTTGCAGTTACGCGCAGACTCAAATAGCTAAGTCAACTTTGTTTACAGCTTCTGAAAACCCTAAGCAGGACCATTTATACGTCCCCTCGTTTATTCAAATTGGACCATTACAACTCAAAATATGACCAAAATAAACTTTACACTGGTTGTGAATAATTGTTGCAGTTATGCGCAGACGCAAATTGCTAAGTCAACTTTCTTTGCAGCTTCTGAAAACCCTAAGCTGGACCATTTATACGTCCCCTCGTTTATTCAAATTGGTCCATTACAACTCAAAATATGACCAAAATAAACTTTACACTAATTGTGAATAATTGTTGCAGTTATGCGCAGACTCAAATTGCTAAGTCAACTTTCTTTACAGTTTCTGAAAGTCCTAATCCGGACCATTTATTCGCCGCATCGTTTATTCAAATTGGACCATTATAACTCAAAATATGGCCAAAATAAGCTTTACACTAATTGTGAATAATTGTTGCACTTAGGCGCAGACTCAAGTAGCTAAGTGAACTTTCTGTACAGTTTCTGAGAGCCCTGAGCTGGGCCATTTATACGTCACCTCGTTTATGCAAATTCGAAGATTACAACTCAAAACATGGCCAAAATAAACTTTACACTAATTCTGAATAATTGTTGCAGTTACGCGCAGACTCAAATAGCTAAGTCAAGTTTCTTTACAGTTTCTGAAAGCCCCAAGCAGGACCATTTATACGTCACCTCGTTTATTCAAATTGGACCATTACATCTCAAAATATGGCCAAAATAAGCATTACACTAATTGTGAATAATTGTTGCAGTTAGGCGCAGACTCAAATAGCTGAGTCAATTTTCTATACAGTTACTGAAAGTGCTAAGCTGGACCATTTATACGTCACCTCGTTTATTCAAATTGGACCACTATAACTCAAAATGTGGCCAAAATAAACTTAACACTAATTGTGAATAATTGTTGTAGTTACGCGCAGACTCAAATAGCTAAGTCAACTTTCTTTACAGTTTCTGAAAGTCCTAATCCGGACCATTTATTCGCCGCATCGTTTATTCAAATTGGACCATTACAGCACAAAATATGGCCAAAATAAGCTTTACACTAATTCTGAATAATTGTTGCAGTTACGCGCAGACTCAAGTAGCTAAGTCAACTTTGCTTATAGTTTCTGAAAGTCCAAAGTTGGGCCATTTATACGCCGCCTCGTTTATTCAAATTGGACCACTATAACTCAAAATATGGCCAAAATAAACTTTACACTAATTCTGAATAATTGTTGCAGTTACGCGCAGACTCAAGTAGCTAAGTCAACTTTGCTTATAGTTTCTGAAAGTCCAAAGTTGGGCCATTTATACGCCGCCTCGTTTACTCAAATTGCACCATTACAACTCAAAATATGGCCAAAATAAGCTTTACACTAATTCGGAATAATTGTTGCAGTTAGGCGCAGACTCAAATAGCTAAGTGAACTTTCTTTACAGTTTCTGAGAGCCTTAAGCTGGACCATTTATAAGTCACCTCGTTTATTCAAATTGGACCATTACATCTCAAAATATGGCCAAAATAAACTTTACACGAATTCTGAATAATTGTTGCAGTTACGCGCAGACTCAAATAGCTAAGTCAAGTTTCTTTACAGTTCCTGAAAGCCCCAAGGAGGACCATTTATACGTCTCCTCGTTTATTCAAATTGGACCATTACATCTCAATTTATGGCCAAAATAAACTTTACACTAATTCTGAATAATTGTTGCAGTTAGGCGCAGACTCAAATAGCTAAGTCAACTTTCTTTACAGTTTCTGAAAGTGCTAAGCTGGACCATTTATACGCCGCCTCGTTTATTCAAATTGGACTATTACAACTCACAATATGGCCAAAATAAACTACACACTAATTCTGAATAGTTGTTGCAGTTACGCGCAGACTCAAGTAGCTAAGTGAACTTTCTTTACAGTTTCTGAGAGCCTTAAGCTGGACCATTTATACGTCACCTCGTTTATGCAAATTCGAAGATTACAACTCAAAACATGGCCAAAATAAACTACACACTAATTCTGAATAGTTGTTGCAGTTACGCGCAGACTCAAATAGCTGTCAACTTTCTTTGCAGTTTCTGAAAGCCCCAAGCCGGACCATTTATACGTCACCTCGTTTATTCAAATTGGACCATTACATCTCAAAATATGGCCAAAATAAACTTTACACTAATTCTGAATAATTGTTGCTGTTACGCGCAGACTCAAATAGCTTAGTCAAGTTTCTTTACAGTTTCTGAAAGCCCTAAGCCGGACCATTTATACGTCACCTCGCTTATTCAAATTGGACCATTACATCTCAAAATATGGCCAAAATAAGCATTAGACTAATTGTGAATAATTGTTGCAGTTAGGCGCACACTCAAATAGCTGAGTCAATTTTTTTTACAGTTTCTGAAAGTGCTAAGCTGGACCATTTATACGTCACCTCGTTTATTCAAATTGGGCCATTACAACTCAAAATATGGCCAAAATAAACTTTACACTAATTCTGAATAGTTGTTGCGGTTACGTGCAGACTCAAATGGCTAAGTCAACTTTCTTTTAAGTTTCTGAAAGTGCTAATCTGGACCATTTATACGTCACCTCGTTTATTCAAATTGGACCATTACAACTCAAAATATGGCCAAAATAAACTTTACACTAATTCTGAATAATTGTAGCAGTTACGTGCAGACTCAAATAGCTAGGTCAACTTTCTTTACAGTTTCTGAAAGCCCTAAGCTGGAGCATTTACACGTCACCTCGTTTATTCAAATTGGACCATCACAACTCAAAATATGGGCAAAGCAAGCTTTACACTAATACTAAATAATTGTTGCAGTTACGTGCAGACTCAATTATCTAAGTCAACTTTCTTTACAGTTTCTGAAAGCCCTAAGCTGGAGCATTTATACGTCACCTCGTTTATTCAAATTGGACCATCAGAACCCAAAATATGGCCAAAGCAAGCTTTACACTAATTCTGAATAATTGTTGCAGTTACGCGCAGACTCAAATAGCTTAGTCAAGTTTCTTTACAGTTTCTGAAAGCCCTAAGCTGGACCATTTACACGTCACCTCGTTTATTCATATTGGACCATTACAACTCCAAATATGGCCAAAATAAACTTTACACTAATTGTGAATAATTGTTGCAGTTACGTGCAGACTCAAATATCTAAGTCAACTTTCTTTACAGTTTATGAAAGCCCTAAGCTGGAGCATTTATACGCCACCTCGTTTATTCAAATTGGACCATTACATCTCAAAATATGCCCAAAATAAGCTTTACACTAGTTCTGAATAATTGTTGCAGTTACGCGCAGACTCAAATAGCTGAGTCAATTTTCTTTACAGTTTCTGAAAGTGCTAAGCTGGACCATTTATACGTCACCTCGTTTATTCAAATTGGACCATTACAACTCAAAATATGGCCAAAATAAACTTTACACTAATTCTGAATAGTTGTTGCGGTTACGTGCAGACTCAAATAGCTAGGTCAACTTTCTTTACAGTTTCTGAAAGCCCTAAGCTGGAGCATTTTCACGTCACCTCGTTTATGGAAATTGGACCATAAGAACTCAAAATATGGCCAAAATAAATTTTACACTAATTCTGAATAATTGTTGCAGTTACGAGCAGACTCAAATAACTAAGGCAACTTTCTTTACAGTTTCTGAGAGCCCTAATATGGACCATTTATACGTCACCTCGTTTATTCAAATTGGACCATCACAACTCAAAATATGGCCAAAGCAAGCTTTACACTAATACTAAATAATTGTTGCAGTTACTTGCAGACTCAAATATCTAAGTCAACCATCTTTACAGTTTATGAAAGCTCTAAGCTGGACCATTTATACGTCTCCCCGTTTATTCAGATTGGACCATTACAACTCAAAATATGGCCAAAATAAGCTTTACACTAATTCTGAATAGTTGTTGCAGTTACGTGCAAACTTAAATATCTAAGTCAACCTTCTTTACAGTTTCTAAAAGTCCTAATCAGGGCAATTAATACGTCACCTCGTTTATTTAAATTGGAGCATTCCAACTCAAAATATGGCCAAAATAAACTTTACATTAATCCTGAATAATATTTGCAGTTACGCGCAGACTCAAATATCTAAGTCAAGTTTCTTTACAGCTTCTGAAAGCCCGTAGTTGGCCCATTTATACGTCACCTCGCTTATTCAAATTGGAGCATTCCAACTCAAAATATGGCCAAAATAAACTTTACATTAATTCTGAATAATTGTTGCAGTTACGCGCATACTCAAGTAGCTAAGTCAACTTTCTTTACAGTTTCTAAAAGCCCTAAGCTGGACCACTTATACGTCAGCTCGTTTATTCAAATTGGAGAATTACAACTCAAAATATGGCCACAATAAACTTTACACCAATTGTGAATAATTGTTGCAGTTACGTGCAGACTCAAGTAGCTAAGTCAACTTTCTTTACAGTTTTTGAAAGCTCTAAGCTGGACCATCTATACGTCACCTCGTTTATTCAAATTGGACCATTACAACTCAAAATATGGCCAAAATAATCTTTACACTAATTCTGAATAATTGTTGCAGTTACGCGCAGACTCAAATATCTAAGTCAACTTTCTTTACAGCTTCTGAAAGCCCGTAGTTGGCCCATTTATACGTCACCTCGCTTATTCAAATTGGAGCATTCCAACTCAAAATATGGCCAAAATAAACTTTACATTAATTCTGAATAATTGTTGCAGTTACGCGCAGACTCAAATAGCTGAGTGAACTTTCTTTACAGTTTCTGAAAGTCCTAAGCCGGACCATTTTCACGCCACCTCGTTTATTGAAATTCGACCATTACAACCCAAATATAGCCAAAATAAACTCTACACTAGTTCTGAATATTTGTTGCAGTTACGTGCAGACTCAAATAGCTATGTCAACTTTCTTTACAGTTTCTGAAAGCCCTCAGCTAGACCATTTATAGGTCAACCCGTTTATTCAAATTGGACCATTGCAACTCAAAATATTGCCAAAATAAGCTTTACACTAATTCTGAATAGTTGTTGCAGTTACGTGCAGACTCAAATAGCTAAGTCAACTTTCTTTGCAGTTAATGAAGGCCCTAAGCTGGACCATTAACACGTCACCACGTTTATTGAAATTGGACGATTACAACCCAAATATAGCCAAAATAAACTTTACACTAATTCTGAATAATTGTTGCAGTTACGCGCAGACTCAAATATCTAAGTCAACTTTCTTTACAGTTTCTGAAAGCCCTAAGCTGGACCATTAACACGTGAACTGGTTTATTTAAATTGGACAATTACAACTATAAATATGGCCAAAATAAACTTTGCACTAATTCTGAATAAGTGTTGTAGTTACGCTCAGACTCCAATAGCTGAGTAAACTTTCTTTACAGTTTCTGAAAGCCCTAAGCTGGACCATTTATACGTCACCTCGTTTATTCAAATTGGACCATTGCAACTCATAATTTGGCCAAAATAAGCTTTACACTAATTCTCAATAAGTGTTGCAGTTACGCGCAGACAAAAATTGCTAAGTCAAGTTTCTTTACAGCTTCTGAAAGCCCGTAGTTGGCCCATTTATACGTCACCTCGCTTATTCAAATTGGAGCATTCCAACTCAAAATATGGCCAAAATAAACTTTACATTAATTCTGAATAATTGTTGCAGTTACGCGCATACTCAAGTAGCTAAGTCAACTTTCTTTACAGTTTCTAAAAGCCCTAAGCTGGACCACTTATACGTCAGCTCGTTTATTCAAATTGGAGAATTACAACTCAAAATATGGCCACAATAAACTTTACACTAATTGTGAATAATTGTTGCAGTTACGTGCAGACTCAAATAGTGATTTCAAGTTTCTTTACAGTTTCTAAAAGCCCTAAGGCGGACCATTTATACGTCAGCTCGTTTATTCAAATTGGACCATTACAACTCAAAATATGGCCAAAATAAACTTTACACTAATTCTGAATAATTGTTGCAGTTACGCGCAGACTCAAATATCTAAGTCAACTTTCTTTACAGTTTTTGAAAGCTCTAAGCTGGACCATCTATACGTCACCTCGTTTATTCAAATTGGACCGTTGCAACTCATAAAATGGCCAAAATAAGCTTTACACTAATTCTGAATAATTGTTGCAGTTACGCGCAGACTCAAATGGCTAAGTCAACTTTCTTTACAGTTTCTGAAAGCACTCAGCTGGACCATTTATGCGTCACCCCGTTTATTTAAATTGGACAATTAAAACTCATAATATGGCCAAAATAAGCTTTACACTAATGCTGAATAATTTTTGCAGTTACGCGCAGACTCAGATGGCTAAGTCAACTTCTTTACAGTTTCTGAAAGCACTCAGCTGGACCATTTATACGTCACCTCGTTTATTTAAAATGGACCTTTGCAACACAAAATATGTCCAAAATATACTTTACACTAATTCTGAATAATTGTTGCAGTTACGCGCAGACTCAAATATCTAAGTCAACTTTCTTTACAGTTTCTGAAAGCCCTAAGCTGGACAATTTATACGTCAACCCGTTTATTCAAATTGAACCATTGCAACTCAAAGTATGGCCAAAATAAACTTTACACTAATTCTGAATAATTGTTGCAGTTACGCGCAGACTCAAATATCTAAGTCAACTTTCTTTACAGTTTCTGAAAGCCCTATGCTGGACCATTTATACGTCAACCCGTTTATTCAAATTGGACAATTGCAACTCAAAATATTGCCAAAATAAACTTTACACTAATTCTGAATAATTGTTGCAGTTACGCGCAGACTCAAATATCTAAGTCAACTTTGTTTACAGTTTCTGAAAGCCCTATGCTGGACCATTTATACGTCACCTCGTTTATTCAAATTGGACCATTACAACTCAAAATATGGCCAAAATAAACTTTACACTAATTCTGAATAATTGTTGCAGTTACGCGCAGACTCAAATAGCTGAGTGAACTTTCTTTACAGTTTCTGAAAGCCCTAATCTGGACCATTTATATGTCACCTCGTTTATTCAAATTGGACCATTGCAACTCATAATATGGCCAAAATAAGCTTTACAATAATTCTGAATAATTGTTGCAGTTACGCGCAGACTCAAATGGCTAAGTCAAATTTCTTTACAGTTTCTGAAAGCCCTAAGCTGGACCATTTATACGTCACCTCGTTTATTCAAATTGGACCATTGCAACTCATAATATGGCCAAAATAAGCTTTACAATAATTCTGAATAATTGTTGCAGTTACGCTCAGACTTAAATGGCTAAGTCAACTTTCTTTACAGTTTCTGAAAGCCCTAAGCTGGACCATTTATACGTCACCTCGTTTATTCAAATTGGACCATTGCAACTCATAATATGGCCAAAATAAGCTTTACAATAATTCTGAATAATTGTTGCAGTTACGCGCAGACTCAAATGCCTGAGTCAACTTTCTTTACAGTTTCTGAAAGCCCCAATCTGGACCATTTACACGTCACCTCGTTTATTCAAATTGGACCATTGCAACTCATAATATGGCCAAAATAAGCTTTACAATAATTCTGAATAATTGTTGCAGTCACGCGCAGACTCAAATGGCTAAGTCAACTTTCTTTACAGTTTCTGAAAGCCCTAAGCTGGACCATTTATACGTCACCTCGTTTATTCAAATTGGACCATTGCAACTCAAAATATGGCCAAAAGAAACTTTACACTAATTCTGAATAATTGTTGCAGTTACGCGCAGACTCAAATATCTAAGTCAACTTTGTTTACAGTTTCTCAAAGTCCCAAGCTGGACCACTTATACGTCACCTCATTTATTCAAATTGGACCATTACAACTCAAAATATGGCCAAAAGAAACTTTACACTAATTCTGAATAATTGTTGCAGTTACGCGCAGACTCAAATAGCTGAGTGAACTTTCTTTACAGTTTCTGAAAGCCCTAAGCCAGACCATTTATACGTCACCCCGTTTATTCAAATTGGACCATTACATCTTAAAATATGGCCAAAATAAACTTTACACTAATTCTGAATAGTTGTTGCAGTTACGTGCAGACTCAAATAGCTATGTCAACTTTCTTTACAGTTTCTGAAAGTCCTAAGCCGGACCATTTATACGTCACCCCGTTTATTCAAATTGGACCATTGCAACTCAAAATATGGCCAAAATAAACTTTACACTAATTCTGAATAATTGTTGCAGTTACGCGCAGACTCAAAAATCTAAGTCAACTTTCTTCACAGTTTCTGAAAGCCCTAAGCTGGACCATTTATACGTCACCCCGTTTATTCAAATTGGACCAGTGCAACTCAAAATATGGCCAAAATAAACTTTACACTAATTCTGAATAATTGTTGCAGTTACGCGCAGACTCAAATAGCTAAGTCAACTTTCTTTACAGTTTCTGAAAGCCCTAAGCTGGACCATTTATACGTGAACCCGTTTATTCAAATTGGACCATTTTAACTCAAAATGTGGCCAAAATAAACTTTACACTAATTCTGAATAATTGTTGCAGTTACGCGCAGGCTCAAATATGTAAGTCAACTTTCTTTAGATGTTCTGAAAGCCCTAAGCTGTACCATTTATACGTCACCTCGTTTATTCAAATTGGACCATTGCAACTCAAAATATGGCCAAAATAAGCTTTACTCTAATTCTGAATAATTGTTGCAGTTACGCGCAGACTCAAATATCTAAGTCAATTTTCTTCACATGTTCTGAAAGCCCTAAGCTGGACCATTTATACGTCACCTCGTTTATTCAAATTGGACCATTGCAACTCAAAATATGGCCAAAATAAACTTTACACTAATTCTGAATAATTGTTGCAGTTACGCGCAGACTCAAATATCTAAGCCAACTTTCTTTACAGCTTCTGAAAGCTCTAAGCCGGACCATTTATACGTCACCTCGTTTATTCAAGTTGGACCATTACAACTCAAAATATGGCCAAAATAAACCTTACACTAATTCTGAATAATTGCTGCAGTTACGCGCAGACTCAAATATCTAAGTCAACTTTCTTTACAGTTTCTGAAAGCCCTAAGCTGGACCATTTATACGTCACCCCGTTTATTCAAATTGGACCATTGCAACTCAAAATATGGCCAAAATAAACTTTACACTAATTCTGAATAATTGTTGCAGTTACGTGCAGACTCAAAAGGCTATGTGAACTTTCTTTACAGTTTCTGAGTTTCTGAGTCCTAAGCCGGACCATTTTCACGCCACCTCGTTTATTGAAATTCGACCATTACAACCCAAATATAGCCAAAATAAACTCTACACTAGTTCTGAATATTTGTTGCAGTTACGTGCAGACTCAAATAGCTATGTCAACTTTCTTTACAGTTTCTGAAAGCCCTCAGCTAGACCATTTATAGGTCAACCCGTTTATTCAAATTGGACCATTGCAACTCAAAATATTGCCAAAATAAGCTTTACACTAATTCTGAATAGTTGTTGCAGTTACGTGCAGACTCAAATAGCTAAGTCAACTTTCTTTGCAGTTAATGAAGGCCCTAAGCTGGACCATTAACACGTCACCATGTTTATTGAAATTGGACCATTACAACCCAAATATAGCCAAAATAAACTTTACACTAATTCTGAATAATTGTTGCAGTTACGCGCAGACTCAAATATGTAAGTCAACTTTCTTTACAGTTTCTGAAAGCCCTAAGCTGGACCATTAACACGTGAACTGGTTTATTTAAATTGGACATTTACAACTATAAATATGGCCAAAATAAACTTTGCACTAATTCTGAATAAGTGTTGTAGTTACGCTCAGACTCCAATAGCTGAGTAAACTTTCTTTACAGTTTCTGAAAGCCCTAAGCTGGACCATTTATACGTCACCTCGTTTATTCAAATTGGACCATTGCAACTCATAATTTGGCCAAAATAAGCTTTACACTAATTCTCAATAAGTGTTGCAGTTACGCGCAGACAAAAATTGCTAAGTCAACTTTCTTTACAGTTTCTGAAAGCCCTAAGCTGGGCCATTAACACGTGAACTGGTTTATTTAAATTGGACAATTACAACTATAAATATGGCCAAAATAAACTTTGCACTAATTCTGAATAAGTGTTGTAGTTACGCTCAGACTCAAATGGCTAAGTCAACTTTCTTTACAGTTTCCTAAAGCCCTAAGCTGGACCATTTATACGTCACCTCGTTTATTCAAATTGGACCATTGCAACTCATAATATGGCCAACATAAGCTTTACAATAATTCTGAATAAATTTTGCAGTTACGCGCAGACTCAAATAGCTAAGTCAGCTTTCTTTACAGTTTCTGAAAGCACTCAGCTGGACCATTTATACGTCACCTAGTTTATTTAAATTGGATCTTTACAACTCAAACTATGGCCAAAAGAAACTTTACACTAATTCTGAATAATTGTTGCAGTTACGCGCAGACTCAAATAGCTGAGTGAACTTTCTTTACAGTTTCTGAAAGTACTAAGCTGGACCACTTATACGTCACCTCGTTTATTGAAATTGGACCATTACAACCCAAATATAGCCAAAATAAACTTTACACTAATTCTGAATAATTGTTGCAGTTACGTGCAGACTCAAATGGCTATGTGAACTTTCTTTACAGTTTCTGAAAGTCCTAAGCCGGACCATTTTCACGCCACCTCGTTTATTGAAATTGGACCATTACAACCCAAATATAGCCAAAATAAACTTTACACTAATTCTCAATAATTGTTGCAGTTACGTGCAGACTCATATAGCTATGTCAACTTTCTTTACAGTTTCTGAAAGCCCTAAGCTAGACCATTTATACGTCACCCCGTATATTCAAATTGGACCATTGCAACTCAAAATATGTCCAAAATAAACTTTACACTAATTCTGAATAATTGTTGCAGTTACGCGCAGACTCAAATAACTATGTCATATTTCTTTACAGTTTCTGAAAGTCCTAAGCCGGACCATTTATACGTCACCCCGTTTATTCAAATTGGACCATTGCCACTCAAAATATGGCCAAAATAAACTTCACACTAATTCTGAATAATTGTTGCAGTTACGCGCAGACTCAAATATCTAAGTCAACTTTCTTTACAGTTTCTGAAAGCCCTAAGCTGGACCATTTATAGGTCAACCCGTTTATTCAAATTGGACCATTGCAACTCAAAATATGGCCAAAATAAACTTTACACTAATTGTGAATAATTGTTGCAGTTACGCGCAGACCCAAATATCTAAGTCAACTTTCTTCACAGTTTCTGAAAGCCCTAGGCTGGACCATTTATACGTCACCCCGTTTATTCAAATTGGACCATTGCAACTCAAAATATGGCCAAAATAAGCTTTACACTAAATCTGAATAATTGTTGCAGTTACGCGCAGACTCAAATACCTGAGTCAACTTTCTTTACAGTTTCTAAAAGCCCTAAGCTGGACCATTTATAGGTCAACCCGTTTATTCAAATTGGACCATTGCAACTCAAAATATGGCCAAAATAAACTTTACACTAATTCTGAATAATTGTTGCAGTTACGCGCAGACTCAAATATCTAAGTCAACTTTCTTCACAGTTTCTGAAAGCCCTATGCTGGACCATTTATACGTCAACCCGTTTATTCAAATTGGATAATTGCAACTCAAAATATTGCCAAAATAAACTTTACACTAATTCTGAATAATTGTTGCAGTTACGCGCAGACTCAAATATCTAAGTCAACTTTCTTTACAGTTTCTGAAAGCCCTATGCTGGACCATTTATAGGTCAACCCGTTTATTCAAATTGGAGCATTGCAACTCAAAGTATGGCCAAAATAAACTTTACACTAATTCTGAATAATTGTTGCAGTTACGCGCAGACTCAAATAGCTGAGTGAACTTTCTTGACAGTTTCTGAAAGCCCTAATCTGGACCATTTATACGTCACCTCGTTTATTCAAATTGGACCATTGCAACTCATAATATGGCCAAAATAAGCTTTACAATAATTCTGAATAATTGTTGCAGTTACGCGCAGACTCAAATGGCTAAGTCAAATTTCTTTACAGTTTCTGAAAGCCCTAAGCTGGACCATTTATACGTCACCTCGTTTATTCAAATTGGACCATTGCAACTCATAATATGGCCAAAATAAGCTTTACAATAATTCTGAATAATTGTTGCAGTTACGCTCAGACTTAAATGGCTAAGTCAACTTTCTTTACAGTTTCTGAAAGCCCTAAGCTGGACCATTTATACGTCACCTCGTTTATTCAAATTGGACCATTGCAACTCATAATATGGCCAAAATAAGCTTTACAATAATTCTGAATAATTGTTGCAGTTACGCGCAGACTCAAATGGCTGAGTCAACTTTCTTTACAGTTTCTGAAAGCCCTAATCTGATTCATTTATACGTCACCTCGTTTATTCAAATTGGACCATTGCAACTCATAATATGGCCAAAATAAGCTTTACAATAATTCTGAATAATTGTTGCAGTCACGCGCAGACTCAAATGGCTAAGTCAACTTTCTTTACAGTTTCTGAAAGCCCTAAGCTGGACCATTTATACGTCACCTCGTTTATTCAAATTGGACCATTGCAACTCATAATATGGCCAAAAGAAACTTTACACTAATTCTGAATAATTGTTGCAGTTACGCGCAGACTCAAATATCTAAGTCAACTTTGTTTACAGTTTCTCAAAGTCCCAAGCTGGACCACTTATACGTTACCTCGTTTATTCAAATTGACTCTTTACAACTCAAAATATGGCCAAAAGAAACTTTACACTAATTCTGAATAATTGTTGCAGTTACGCGCAGACTCAAATAGCTGAGTGAACTTTCTTTACAGTTTCTGAAAGCCCTAAGCCAGGCCATTTATACGTCACCCCGTTTATTCAAATTGGACCATTGCAACTCAAAATATGGCCAAAATAAACTATACACTAATTCTGAATAATTGTTGCAGTTACGTGCAGACTCAAATAGCTATGTCAACTTTCTTTACAGTTTCTGAAAGTCCTAAGCCGGACCATTTATATGTCACCCCGTTTATTCAAATTGGACCATTGCAACTCAAAATATGGCCAAAATAAACTTTACACTAATTCTGAATAATTGTTGCAGTTACGCGCAGACTCAAATATCTAAGTCAACTTTCTTTACAGTTTCTGAAAGCCCTAAGCTGGACCATTTATAGGTCAACCCGTTTATTCAAATTGGACCATTGCAACTCAAAATATGGCCAAAATAAACTTTACACTAATTCTGAATAATTGTTGCAGTTACGCGCAGACTCAAATATCTAAGTCAACTTTCTTTACAGTTTCTGAAAGCCCTAAGCCGAACCATTTATACGTCACCTCGTTTATTCAAATTGGACCATTGCAACTCAAAATATGGCCAAAATAAACTTTACACTAATTCGGAATAATTGTTGCAGTTACGTGCAGACTCAAATAACTATGTCATATTTCTTTACAGTTTCTGAAAGTCCTAAGCCGGACCATTTATACGTCACCCCGTTTATTCAAATTGGACCATTGCCACTCAAAATATGGCCAAAATAAACTTTACACTAATTCTGAATAATTGTTGCAGTTACGCGCAGACTCAAATATCTGAGTCAACTTTCTTTACAGTTTCTGAAAGCCCGTAGTTGGCCCAATTATACGTCACCTCGTTTATTCAAATTGGACCATTACAATTCAAAATATGGCCAAAACAAGCTTTACACTAATTCTGAATAATTGTTGCAGTTACGTGCAGACTGTAACAGCTAAGTCAACTTTCTTTACAGTTAATAAAAGTCCTAATCAGGGCCATTAATACGTCACCTCGCTTATTTAAATTGGAGCATTCCAACTCAAAATATGGCCAAAATAAACTTTACATTAATTCTGAATAATATTTGCAGTTACGCGCAGACTCAAATATCTAAGTCAACTTTCTTTACAGCTTCTGAAAGCCCGTAGTTGGCCCATTTATACGTCACCTCGCTTATTCAAAAGGGACCATTACAACTCAAAATATTGCCTAAATAAACTTTATACTAATTGTGAATAATTGTTGCAGTTACGCGCATACTCAAGTAGTTAAGTCAACTTTCTTTACAGTTTCTAAAAGCCCTAAGCTGGACCATTTATACGTCAGCTCGTTTATTCAAATTGGAGAATTACAACTCAAAATATGGCCACAATAAACTTTACACTAATTGTGAATAATTGTTGCAGTTACGTGCAGACTCAAATAGTGATTTCAAGTTTCTTTACAGTTTCTAAAAGCCCTAAGGCGGACCATTTATACGTCAGCTCGTTTATTCAAATTGGACCATTACAACTCAAAATATGGCCAAAATAAACTTTACACTAATTCTGAATAATTGTTGCAGTTACGCGCAGACTCAAATATCTAAGTCAACTTTCTTTACAGTTTCTGAAAGCTCTAAGCTGGACCATCTATACGTCATCTCGTTTATTCAAATTGGACCATTGCAACTCATAAAATGGCCAAAATAAGCTTTACACTAATTCTGAATAATTGTTGCAGTTACGCGCAGACTCAAATGGCTAAGTCAACTTTCTTTACAGTTTCTGAAAGCACTCAGCTGGACCATTTATACGTCACCCCGTTTATTTAAATTGGACAATTACAACTCATAATATGGCCAAAATAAGCTTTACACTAATGCTGAATAATTTTTGCAGTTACGCGCAGACTCAAATGGCTAAGTCAACTTTCTTTACAGTTTCTGAAAGCACTCAGCTGGACCATTTATACGTCACCTCGTTTATTCAAATTGGACCATTGCAACTCAAAATATGGCCAAAAGAAGCTTTACACTAATTCTGAATAATTGTTGCAGTTACGCGCAGACTCAAATATCTAAGTCAACTTTGTTTACAGTTTCTCAAAGTCCCAAGCTGGACCACTTATACGTCACCTCGTTTATTCATATAGGACCATTACAACTCAAAATATGGCCAAAAGAAACTTTACACTAATTCTGAATAATTGTTGCAGTTACGCGCAGACTCAAATAGCTGAGTGAAATTTCTTTACAGTTTCTGAAAGTCCTAAGCCGGACCATTTATACGTCACCCCGTTTATTCAAATTGGACCATTGCAACTCAAAATATGGCCAAAATAAACTTTACACTAATTCTGAATAATTGTTGCAGTTACGCGCAGACTCAAATATCTAAGTCAACTTTCTTTACAGTTTCTGAAAGCCCTAAGCTGGACCATTTATAGGTCAACCCGTTTATTCAAATTAGACCATTGCAACTCAACATATGGCCAAAATAAACTTTACACTAATTGTGAATAATTGTTGCAGTTACGCGCAGACTCAAATATCTAAGTCAACTTTCTTCACAGTTTCTGAAAGCCCTAAGCTGGACCATTTATACGTCACCCCGTTTATTCAAATTGGACCAGTGCAACTCAAAATATGGCCAAAATAAACTTTACACTAATTCTGAATAATTGTTGCAGTTACGCGCAAACTCAAATAGCTAAGTCAACTTTCTTTACAGTTTCTGAAAGCCCTAAGCTGGACCATTTATACGTGAACCCGTTTATTCAAATTGGACCATTGCAACTCAAAATGTGGCCAAAATAAACTTTACACTAATTCTGAATAATTGTTGCAGTTACGCGCAGACTCAAATACGTAAGTCAACTTTCTTCACAGTTTCTGAAAGCTCTGAGCTGGACCATTTATACGTCACCCCGTTTATTCAAATTGGACCATTGCAACTCAAAATATGGCCAAAATAAACTTTACACTAATTCTGAATAATTGTTGCAGTTACGCGCAGACTCAAATAACTAAGTCAACTTTCTTTACATGTTCTGAAAGCCCTAAGCTGTACCATTTATATGTCACCTCGTTTATTCAAATTGGACCATTGCAACTCAAAATATGGCCAAAATAAACTTTACTCTAATTCTGAATAATTGTTGCAGTTACGCGCAGAGTCAAATATCTAAGTCAATTTTCTTCACATGTTCTGAAAGCCCTAAGCTGGACCATTTATACGTCACCTCGTTTATTCAAATTGGGCCATTGCAACTCAAAATATGGCCAAAATAAACTTTACACTAATTCTGAATCATTGTTGCAGTTACGCGCAGACTCAAATATCTAAGTCAACTTTCTTTACAGCTTCTGAAAGCTCTAAGCTGGACCATTTATACGTCACCTCGTTTATTCAAGTTGGACCATTACAACTCAAAATATGGCCAAAATAAACCTTATACTAATTCTGAATAATTGCTGCAGTTACGCGCAGACTCAAATATCTAAGTCAACTTTCTTTACAGTTTCTGAAAGCCCTAAGCTGGCCCATTTATACGTCACCCCGTTTATTCAAATTGGACCATTGCAACTCAAAATATGGCCAAAATAAACTTTACACTAATTCTGAATAATTGTTGCAGTTACGTGCAGACTCAAAAGGCTATGTGAACTTTCTTTACAGTTTCTGAAAGTCCTAAGCCGGACCATTTTTACGCCACCTCGTTTATTGAAATTCGACCATTACAACCCAAATATAGCCAAAATAAACTCTACACTAGTTCTGAATATTTGTTGCAGTTACGTGCAGACTCAAATAGCTATGTCAACTTTCTTTATAGTTTCTGAAAGCCCTGAGCTAGACCATTTATAGGTCAACCCGTTTATTCAAATTGGACCATTGCAACTCAAAATATTGCCAAAATAAGCTTTACACTAATTCTGAATTGTTGTTGCAGTTACGTGCAGACTCAAATAGCTAAGTCAACTTTCTTTGCAGTTAATGAAGGCCCTGAGCTGGACCATTAGAGCTGGACCATTAACACGTCACCACGTTTATTGAAATTGGACCATTACAACCCAAATATAGCCAAAATAAACTTTACACTAATTCTGAATAATTGTTGCAGTTACGCGCAGACTCAAATATCTAAGTCAACTTTCTTCACAGTTTCTGAAAGCCCTAGGCTAGACCATTTATACGTCACCCCGTTTATTCAAATTGGACCATTGCAACTCAAAATATGGCCAAAATAAACTTTACACTAATTCTGAATAATTGTTGCAGTTACGCGCAGACTCAAATATCTAAGTCAATTTTCTTCACATGTTCTGAAAGCCCTAAGCTGGACCATTTATACGTCACCTCGTTTATTCAAATTGGACCATTGCAACTCAAAATATGGCCAAAATAAACTTTACACTAATTCTGAATAATTGTTGCAGTTACGCGCAGACTCAAATATCTGAGTCAACTTTCTTTACAGTTTCTAAAAGCCCTAAGCTGGACCATTTATAGGTCAACCCGTTTATTCAAATTGGACCATTGCAACTCAAAATATGGCCAAAATAAACTTTACACTAATTCTGAATAATTGTTGCAGTTACGCGCAGACTCAAATATCTATGTCAACTTTCTTTACAGTTTCTGAAAGCCCTAAGCTGGACCATTTATACGTGAACCCGTTTATTCAAATTGGACCATTGCAACTCAAAATGTGGCCAAAATAAACTTTACACTAATTCTGAATAATTGTTGCAGTTACGCGCAGACTCAAATATGTAAGTCAACTTTCTTCACAGTTTCTGAAAGCTCTGAGCTGGACCATTTATACGTCACCCCGTTTATTCAAATTGGACCATTGCAACTCGAAATATGGCCAAAATAAACTTTACACTAATTCTGAACAATTATTGCAGTTACGCGCAGACTCAAATATCTAAGTCAACTTTCTTTACAGTTTCTGAAAGTCTTAAGCCGGACCATTTATATGTCACCTCGTTTATTCAAATTGGACCATTGCAACTCAAAATATGGCCAAAATAAACTTTACACTAATTCTGAATAATTGTTGCTGTTACGCGCAGACTCAAATATCTAAGTCAACTTTCTTTACAGTTTCTGAAAGCTGTAAGCTGGACCATTTATGCGTCACCTCGTTTATTCAAATTGGACCATTGCAACTCAAAATATGGCCAAAATAAACTTTACACTAATTCTGAATAATTGTTGCAGTTACGTGCAGACTCAAATAACTATGTCATATTTCTTTACAGTTTCTGAAAGTCCTAAGCCGGACCATTTATACGTCACCCCGTTTATTCAAATTGGACCATTGCCACTCAAAATATGGCCAAAATAAACTTTACACTAATTCTGAATAATTGTTGCAGTTACGCGCAGACTCAAATATCTAAGTCAACTTTCTTTACAGTTTCTGAAAGCCCTAAGCTGGACCATTTATAGGTCAACCCGTTTGTTCAAATTGGACCATTGCAACTCAAAATATGGCCAAAATAAACTTTACACTAATTGTGAATAATTGTTGCAGTTACGCGCAGACTCAAATATCTAAGTCAACTTTCTTCACAGTTTCTGAAAGCCCTAGGCTGGACCATTTATACGTCACCCCGCTTATTCAAATTGGACCATTGCAACTCAAAATATGGCCAAAATAAACTTTGCACTAATTCTGAAAAATTCTTGCAGTTACGCGCAGACTCAAAATTCTAAGTCAACTTTGCTTATAGTTTCTGAATGTCCCAAGCTGGTCCATTTATACCTCACCTCGCTTACTCAAATTGCGCCATTACAACTCAAAATATGGCCAAAATAAACATTACACTAATTCTGAATAATTGGTGCAGTTATGCGCAGACTCAAGTAGCTAAGTCAACTTTGCTTATAGTTCCTGAGGGTCCTAAGCTGGACCATTTATACGTCACCTCGATTACTCAAATTGCGCCATTACAACTCAAAATATTGCCAAAATAAGATTTACACTAATTCTGAATAATTGTTGCAGTTACGCGCAGACTCAAATACCTAAGTCAACTTTCTTTACAGTTTCTGAAAGTCCTAAGCTGGACCATTTATACCTCACCTCGTTTTCTCAAATTGCACCATTACAACTCAAAATAAGGCCAAAATAAACTTTACACTAATTCTGAATAGTTGTTGCAGTTACGCGCAGACTCAAATAGCTAAGTCAACTTTCTTTACAGTTTCTGAAAGTCCTAAGCTGGACCATTTATACCTCACCTCGTTTACTCAAATTGCACCATTACAACTCAAAATATGGCCAAAAGAAACTTTACACTAATTCTGAATAATTGTTGCAGTTACGCGCAGACTCAAGTAGCTAAGTCAACTTTTCTTATAGTTTCTGAAAGTCCTAAGCTTGACCATGTATACCTCACCTCGTTTACTCAAATTGCGCCATTACAACTCAAAATATGACCAAAATAAACTTTACACTAATTCTGAATTATTGTTGCAGTTACGCGCAGACTCAAGTAGCTAAGACCACCTTCTTCACAGTTTCTGAAAGCCCTTAGCCGGACCATTTATACGTCCCCTCGTTTGTTCAAATTGGACCATTACAACTCAAAATATTGACAAAATAAGATTTACACTAATTCTGAATAATTATTGCAGTTACGCGCAGACTCAAGTAGCTAAGACAACTTTCTTTACGGTTTCTAAAAGCCCTTAGCCGGACCATTTATACGTCCCGTCGTTTAATCACATTGGACCATTACAACTCAAAATATTGCCAAAATAAGATTTACACTAATTCTGAATAATTGTTGCAGTTACGCGCAGACTCAAATAGCTAAGTCAACTTTCTTTACAGTTTCTGAAAGTCCTAAGCAGGACCATTTATACCTCACCTCGTTTTCTCAAATTGCACCATTACAACTCAAAATATGGCCAAAATAAACTTTACACTAATTCTGAATAGTTGTTGCAGTTACGCGCAGACTCAAATAGCTAAGTCAACTTTCTTTACAGTTTCTGAAAGTCCTAAGCTGGACCATTTATACCTCACCTCGTTTTCTCAAATTGCACCATTACAACTCAAAATATGGCCAAAACAAAGTTTACACTAATTCTGAATAGTTGTTGCAGTTACGCGCAGACTCAAATAGCTAAGTCAACTTTGCTTATAGTTTTTGAAAGTCCTAACCTGGACCATTTATACGTCACCTCGTTTACTCAAATTGCACCATTACATCTCAAAATATGGCCAAAATAAGCTTTACACTAATTCTGAATAATTGTTGCAGTTACGTGCAGACTCAAGTAGCTAAGTCACCTTTGCTTATAGTTTCTGAAAGTGCTAAGCTGGACAATTTATACTTCACCTCGTTTACTCAAATTCCGCCATTACAACTCAAAATATGGCCAAAATAAACTTTACACTAATTCTGAATAATTGTTGCAGTTACGCGCAGACTCAAGTAGCTAAGTCAACTTTGCTTATAGTTTCTGAAAGTCCTAAGCTGGAACATTTATACCTCACCTCGTTTACTCAAATTGCACCATTACAACTCAAAATATGCCCAAAATAAACTTTACACTAATTCTGAATAATTGTTGCAGTTACGCGCAGACTCAAGTAGCTAAGTCAAATTTTCTTATAGTGTCTGAAAGTCCTAAGCCTGACCATTTATACCACACCTCGTTTACTCAAATTGCGCCAATACAACTCAAAATATGACCAAAATAAACTTTACACTAATTCTGAATAATTGTTGCAGTTACGCGCAGACTCAAGTAGCTAAGACAACTTTCTATTGCAGTTTCTAAAAGCCCTAAGCTGGTCCATTTATACGTCCAGTCGTTTATTCACATTGGACCATTACAACTCAAAATATTGCCAAAATAAGATCTACACTAATTCTGAATAATTGTTGCAGTTACGCGCAGACACAAGTAGCTAAGACAACCTTCTTCACAGTTTCTGAAAGCCCTTAGCCGGACCACTTAAACGTCCCCTCGTTTGTTCAAATTGGACCATTACAACTCAAAATATTGCCAAAATAATATTTACACTAATTCTGAATAATTGTTGCAGTTACGCGCAGACTCAAGTAGCTAAGACAACTTTTTATTGCAGTTTCTAAAAGCCCTAAGCTGGACCATTTATACGTCCAGTCGTTTATTCACATTGGACCATTACAACTCAAAATATTGCCAAAATAAGATCTACACTAATTCTGAATAATTGTTGCAGTTACGCGCAGACACAAGTAGCTAAGACAACCTTCTTCACAGTTTCTGAAAGCCCTTAGCCGGACCACTTAAACGTCCCCTCGTTTGTTCAAATTGGACCATTACAACTCAAAATATTGCCAAAATAATATTTACACTAATTCTGAATAAGTGTTGCAGTTACGCGCAGACTCAAGTAGCTAAGACAACTTTCTTTACAGTTTCTAAAAGCCCTAAGCTGGACCATTTATACGTCACGTCGTTTATTCACATTGGACCATTACAACTCAAAATATTGCCAAAATAAGATTTACATTAATTCTGAATAATTGTTGCAGTTACGCGCAGACTCAAGTAGCTAAATCAACTTTGCTTACAGCTTCTGAAAGTCCCACGCTGGACCATTTATACCTCACCTCGTTTACTCAAATTGCACCATTACAACTCAAAATATGGCCAAAATAAACTTTACACTAATTCTGAATAATTGTTGCACTTACGCGCAGACTCAAATAGCTATGTCAACCTTGCTTATAGTTTCTGAAAGTCCTAAGCTGGACCATTTATACCTCACCTCGTTTACTCAAATTGCACCATATAAACTCAAAATGTGGCCAAAATACACTTTAGACTAATTCTGAATAATTGATGCACTTACGCGTAGACTCAAATAGCTAAGTCAACTTTGCTTATAGTTTCTGAAAGTCCTAAGCTGCACCATTTATACCTCACCTCGTTTACTCAAATTGAACCTTTACAACTCAAAATATGGCCAAAATAAACTTTACACTAATTCTGAATAATTGTTGCAGTTACGCGCAGACTCAAGTAGCTAAGTCAACTTTGCTTATAGTTTCTGAAAGTCCTAAGCTTGACCATTTATAGCTCACCTCGTTTACTCAAATTGCGCCATTACAACTCAAAATATGACCAAAATAAACTTTACACTAATTCTGAATAATTGTTGCAGTTACGTGCAGACTCAAGTAGCTAAGTTACCTTTGCTTATAGTTTCTGAAAGTTCTAAGCTGGACAATTTATACTTCACCTCGTTTACTCAAATTGCGCCATTACAACTCAAAATATGGCCAAAATAAACTTTACACTAATTCTCAATAATTGTTGCAGTTACGCGCAGACTCAAGTAGCTAAGTCAACTTTTCTTATAGTCTCTGAAAGTCCTAAGCTTGACCATTTATACCTCACCTCGTTTACTCAAATTGCACCATTACAACTCAAAATATGGGCAAAATAAACTTTACACTAATTCTCAATAATTGTTGCAGTTACGCGCAGACTCAAGTAGCTAAGTCAAGTTTTCTTATAGTCTCTGAAAGTCCTAAGCTTCACCATTTATACCTCACCCCGTTTACTCAAATTGCACCATTACAACTCAAAATATGGGCAAAATAAACTTTACACTAATTCTCAATAATTGTTGCAGTTACGCGCAGACTCAAAATGCTAAGTCAACTTTGCTTATAGTTTCTGAAAGTCCTAAGCTGGACCATTTATACCTCACCTCGTTTACTCAAATTGCACCATTACAACTCAAAATATGACCAAAATAAACTTTACACTGATTCTGAAAAATTCTTGCAGTTACGCGCAGACTCAAAATTCTAAGTCAACTTTCCTTATAGTTTCTGAATGTCCCAAGCTGGTCCATTTATACCTCACCTCGCTTACTCAAATTGCGCCATTACAACTCAAAATATGGCCAAAATAAACATTACACTAATTCTGAATAATTGGTGCAGTTACGCGCAGACTCAAGTAGCTAAGTCAACTTTGCTTATAGTTCCTGAAGGTCCTAAGCTGGACCATTTATACGTCACCTCGTTTACTCAAATTGCGCCATTACAACTCAAAATATGACCAAAATAAACTTTACACTAATTCTGAATAATTGTTGCAGTTACGCGCAGACTCAAGTAGCTAAGTCAACTTTGCTTATAGTTTCTGAATGTCCCAAGCTGGTCCATTTATACCTCACCTCGCTTACTCAAATTGCGCCATTACAACTCAAAATATGGCCAAAATAAGATTTACACTAATTCTGAATAATTGTTGCAGTTACGCGCAGACTCAAATAGCTAAGTCAAGTTTCTTTACAGTTTCTGAAAGTCCTAAGCTGGACCATTTATACCTCACCTCGTTTTCTCAAATTGCACTATTACAACTCAAAATAAGGCCAAAATAAACTTTACACTAATTCTGAATACTTGTTGCAGTTACGCGCAGACTCAAATAGCTAAGTCAACTTTCTTTACAGTTTCTGAAAGTCCTAAGCTGGACCATTTATACCTCACCTCGTTTACTCAAATTGCACCATTACAACTCAAAATATGGCCAAAATAAACTTTACACTAATTCTGAATAATTGTTGCAGTTACGCGCAGACTCAAATAGCTAAGTCAACTTTTCTTATAGTTTCTGAAAGTCCTAAGCTTGACCATTTATACCTCACCTCGTTTACTCAAATTGCGCCATTACAACTCAAAATATGACCAAAATAAACTTTACACTAATTCTGAATAATTGTTGCAGTTACGCGCAGACTCAAGTAGCTAAGACCACCTTCTTCACAGTTTGTGAAAGCCCTTAGCCGGACCATTTATACGTCCCCTCGTTTGTTCAAATTGGACCATTACAACTCAAAATATTGCCAAAATAAGATTTACACTAATTCTGAATAATTGTTGCAGTTACGCGCAGACTCAAGTAGCTAAGTCAACTTTCTTTACAGTTTCTGAAAGTCCTAAGCCGGACCATTTATACGTCACCTCGTTTATTCAAATTGGACCATTGCCACTCAAAATATGGCCAAAACTAAACTTTACACTAATTCTGAATAATTGTTGCAGTTACGCGCAGACTCAAATATCTAAGTCAACTTTCTTTACAGTTTCTGAAAGCCCTAAGCTGGACCATTTATAGGTCAACCCGTTTATTCAAATTGGACCATTGCAACTCAAAATATGGCCAAAACTAAATTTACACTAATTCTGAATAATTGTTGCAGTTACGCGCAGACTCAAATATCTAAGTCAACTTTCTTCACAGTTTCTGAAAGCCCTAGGCTGGACCATTTATACGTCACCCCGCTTATTCAAATTGGACCATTGCAACTCAAAATATGGCCAAAATAAACTTTGCACTAATTCTGAAAAATTCTTGCAGTTACGCGCAGACTCAAAATTCTAAGTCAACTTTGCTTATAGTTTCTGAATGTCCCAAGCTGGTCCATTTATACCTCACCTCGCTTACTCAAATTGCGCCATTACAACTCAAAATATGGCCAAAATAAACATTACACTAATTCTGAATAATTGGTGATTTACGCGCAGACTCAAGTAGCTAAGTCAACTTTGCTTATAGTTTCTGAAAGTCCTAAGCTGGACCATTTATACCTCACCTCGTTTACTCAAATTGCACCATATAAACTCAAAATGTGGCCAAAATACACTTTAGACTAATTCTGAATAATTGATGCACTTACGCGTAGACTCAAATAGCTAAGTCAACTTTGCTTATAGTTTCTGAAAGTCCTAAGCTGCACCATTTATACCTCACCTCGTTTACTCAAATTGAACCTTTACAACTCAAAATATGGCCAAAATAAACTTTACACTAATTCTGAATAATTGTTGCAGTTACGCGCAGACTCAAGTAGCTAAGTCAACTTTGCTTATAGTTTCTGAAAGTCCTAAGCTTGACCATTTATAGCTCACCTCGTTTACTCAAATTGCGCCATTACAACTCAAAATATGACCAAAATAAACTTTACACTAATTCTGAATAATTGTTGCAGTTACGTGCAGACTCAAGTAGCTAAGTTACCTTTGCTTATAGTTTCTGAAAGTTCTAAGCTGGACAATTTATACTTCACCTCGTTTACTCAAATTGCGCCATTACAACTCAAAATATGGCCAAAATAAACTTTACACTAATTCTCAATAATTGTTGCAGTTACGCGCAGACTCAAGTAGCTAAGTCAACTTTTCTTATAGTCTCTGAAAGTCCTAAGCTTGACCATTTATACCTCACCTCGTTTACTCAAATTGCACCATTACAACTCAAAATATGGGCAAAATAAACTTTACACTAATTCTCAATAATTGTTGCAGTTACGCGCAGACTCAAGTAGCTAAGTCAAGTTTTCTTATAGTCTCTGAAAGTCCTAAGCTTCACCATTTATACCTCACCCCGTTTACTCAAATTGCACCATTACAACTCAAAATATGGGCAAAATAAACTTTACACTAATTCTCAATAATTGTTGCAGTTACGCGCAGACTCAAAATGCTAAGTCAACTTTGCTTATAGTTTCTGAAAGTCCTAAGCTGGACCATTTATACCTCACCTCGTTTACTCAAATTGCACCATTACAACTCAAAATATGACCAAAATAAACTTTACACTGATTCTGAAAAATTCTTGCAGTTACGCGCAGACTCAAAATTCTAAGTCAACTTTCCTTATAGTTTCTGAATGTCCCAAGCTGGTCCATTTATACCTCACCTCGCTTACTCAAATTGCGCCATTACAACTCAAAATATGGCCAAAATAAACATTACACTAATTCTGAATAATTGGTGCAGTTACGCGCAGACTCAAGTAGCTAAGTCAACTTTGCTTATAGTTCCTGAAGGTCCTAAGCTGGACCATTTATACGTCACCTCGTTTACTCAAATTGCGCCATTACAACTCAAAATATGACCAAAATAAACTTTACACTAATTCTGAATAATTGTTGCAGTTACGCGCAGACTCAAGTAGCTAAGTCAACTTTGCTTATAGTTTCTGAATGTCCCAAGCTGGTCCATTTATACCTCACCTCGCTTACTCAAATTGCGCCATTACAACTCAAAATATGGCCAAAATAAGATTTACACTAATTCTGAATAATTGTTGCAGTTACGCGCAGACTCAAATAGCTAAGTCAAGTTTCTTTACAGTTTCTGAAAGTCCTAAGCTGGACCATTTATACCTCACCTCGTTTTCTCAAATTGCACTATTACAACTCAAAATAAGGCCAAAATAAACTTTACACTAATTCTGAATACTTGTTGCAGTTACGCGCAGACTCAAATAGCTAAGTCAACTTTCTTTACAGTTTCTGAAAGTCCTAAGCTGGACCATTTATACCTCACCTCGTTTACTCAAATTGCACCATTACAACTCAAAATATGGCCAAAATAAACTTTACACTAATTCTGAATAATTGTTGCAGTTACGCGCAGACTCAAATAGCTAAGTCAACTTTTCTTATAGTTTCTGAAAGTCCTAAGCTTGACCATTTATACCTCACCTCGTTTACTCAAATTGCGCCATTACAACTCAAAATATGACCAAAATAAACTTTACACTAATTCTGAATAATTGTTGCAGTTACGCGCAGACTCTAGTAGCTAAGACCACCTTCTTCACAGTTTGTGAAAGCCCTTAGCCGGACCATTTATACGTCCCCTCGTTTGTTCAAATTGGACCATTACAACTCAAAATATTGCCAAAATAAGATTTACACTAATTCTGAATAATTGTTGCAGTTACGCGCAGACTCAAGTAGCTAAGTCAACTTTCTTTACAGTTTCTGAAAGTCCTAAGCCGGACCATTTATACGTCACCTCGTTTATTCAAATTGGACCATTGCCACTCAAAATATGGCCAAAACTAAACTTTACACTAATTCTGAATAATTGTTGCAGTTACGCGCAGACTCAAATATCTAAGTCAACTTTCTTTACAGTTTCTGAAAGCCCTAAGCTGGACCATTTATAGGTCAACCCGTTTATTCAAATTGGACCATTGCAACTCAAAATATGGCCAAAACTAAATTTACACTAATTCTGAATAATTGTTGCAGTTACGCGCAGACTCAAATATCTAAGTCAACTTTCTTCACAGTTTCTGAAAGCCCTAGGCTGGACCATTTATACGTCACCCCGCTTATTCAAATTGGACCATTGCAACTCAAAATATGGCCAAAATAAACTTTGCACTAATTCTGAAAAATTCTTGCAGTTACGCGCAGACTCAAAATTCTAAGTCAACTTTGCTTATAGTTTCTGAATGTCCCAAGCTGGTCCATTTATACCTCACCTCGCTTACTCAAATTGCGCCATTACAACTCAAAATATGGCCAAAATAAACATTACACTAATTCTGAATAATTGGTGATTTACGCGCAGACTCAAGTAGCTAAGTCAACTTTGCTTATAGTTCCTGAAGGTCCTAAGCTGGACCATTTATACGTCACCTCGTTTACTCAAATTGCGCCATTACAACTCAAAATATGACCAAAATAAACTTTACACTAATTCTGAATAATTGTTGCAGTTACGCGCAGACTCAAATAGCTAAGTCATCTTTGCTTATAGTTTCTGAAAGTCCTAGGCTTGACAATTTATACTTCACCTCGTTTACTCAAATTGCGCCATTACAACTCAAAATATGACCAAAATAAACTTTACACTAATTCTGAATAATTGTTGCAGTTACGCGCAGACTCAAGTAGCTAAGACAACCTTCTTCACAGTTTCTTAAAGCCCTTAGCCGGACCATTTATACGTCCCCTCGTTTGTTCAAATTGGACCATTACAACTCAAAATATTGCCAATATAAGACTTACACTAATTCTGAATAATTGTTGCAGTTACGCGCAGACTCAAGTAGCTAAGACAACTTTCTTTACAGTTTCTAAAAGCCCTTAGCCGGACCATTTATACGTCCCGTCGTTTATTCACATTGGACCATTACAACTCAAAATATTGCCAAAATAAGATTTACACTAATTCTGAATAACTGTTGCAGTTACGCGCAGACTCAAATAGCTAAGTCAAGTTTCTTTACAGTTTCTGAAAGTCCTAAGCTGGACCATTTATACCTCACCTCGCTTTCTCAAATTGCACCATTACAACTCAAAATAAGGCCAAAATAAACTTTACACTAATTCTGAATAATTGTTGCAGTTACGCGCAGACTCAAGTAGCTAAGACAACCTTCTTCACAGTTTCTGAAAGCCCTTAGCCGGACCATTTATACGTCCCCTCGTTTGTTCAAATTGGACCATTACAACTCAAAATATTGCCAATATAAGACTTACACTAATTCTGAATAATTGTTGCAGTTACGCGCAGACTCAAGTAGCTAAGTCAACTTTTCTTATAGTTTCTGAAAGTCCTAAGCTTGACCATTTATACCTCACCTCGTTTACTCAAATTGCGCCATTACAACTCAAAATATGACCAAAATAAACTTTACACTAATTCTGAATAATTGTTGCAGTTACCCGCAGACTCAAGTAGCTAAGACCACCTTCTTCACAGTTTGTGAAAGCCCTTAGCCGGACCATTTATACGTCCCCTCGTTTGTTCAAATTGGACCATTACAACTCAAAATATTGCCAAAATAAGATTTACACTAATTCTGAATAATTGTTGCAGTTACGCGCAGACTCAAGTAGCTAAGTCAACTTTCTTTACAGTTTCTGAAAGTCCTAAGCCGGACCATTTATACGTCACCTCGTTTATTCAAATTGGACCATTGCCACTCAAAATATGGCCAAAACTAAACTCTACACTAATTCTGAATAATTGTTGCAGTTACGCGCAGACTCAAATATCTAAGTCAACTTTCTTTACAGTTTCTGAAAGCCCTAAGCTGGACCATTTATAGGTCAACCCGTTTATTCAAATCGGACCATTGCAACTCAAAATATGGCCAAAACTAAACTTTACACTAATTCTGAATAATTGTTGCAGTTACGCGCAGACTCAAATATCTAAGTCAACTTTCTTTACAGTTTCTGAAAGCCCTAAGTTGGACCATTTATAGGTCAATCCGTTTATTCAAATTGGACCATTGCAACTCAAAATATGGCCAAAATAAACTTTACACTAATTCTCAATAATTGTTGCAGTTACGCGCAGACTCAAATATCTAAGTCAACTTTCTTCACAGTTTCTGAAAGCCCTAGGCTGGACCATTTATACGTCACCCCGCTTATTCAAATTGGACCATTGCAACTCAAAATATGGCCAAAATAAACTTTGCACTAATTCTGAAAAATTCTTGCAGTTACGCGCAGACTCAAAATTCTAAGTCAACTTTGCTTATAGTTTCTGAATGTCCCAAGCTGGTCCATTTATACCTCACCTCGCTTACTCAAATTGCACCATTACAACTCAAAATATGGCCAAAATAAACATTACACTAATTCTGAATAATTGGTGCAGGTACGCGCAGACTCAAGTAGCTAAGTCAACTTTGCTTATAGTTCCTGAAGGTCCTAAGCTGGACCATTTATACGTCACCTCGTTTACTCAAATTGCGCCATTACAACTCAAAATATGACCAAAATAAACTTTACACTAATTCTGAATAATTGTTGCAGTTACGCGCAGACTCAAATAGCTAAGTCAACTTTGCTTATAGTTTCTGAAAGTCCTAGGCTTGACAATTTATACTTCACCCCGCTTATTCAAATTGGACCATTGCAACTCAAAATATGGCCAAAATAAACTTTGCACTAATTCTGAAAAATTCTTGCAGTTACGCGCAGACTCAAAATTCTAAGTCAACTTTGCTTATAGTTTCTGAATGTCCCAAGCTGGTCCATTTATACCTCACCTCGCTTACTCAAATTGCGCCATTACAACTCAAAATATGGCCAAAATAAACATTACACTAATTCTGAATAATTGGTGCAGGTACGCGCAGACTCAAGTAGCTAAGTCAACTTTGCTTATAGTTCCTGAAGGTCCCAAGCTGGACCATTTATACGTCACCTCGTTTACTCAAATTGCGCCATTACAACTCAAAATATGACCAAAATAAACTTTACACTAATTCTGAATAATTGTTGCAGTTACGCGCAGACTCAAGTAGCTAAGACAACCTTCTTCACAGTTTCTGAAAGCCCTTAGCCGGACCATTTATACGTCCCCTCGTTTGTTCAAATTGGACCATTTAAACTCAAAATATTGCCAATATAAGACTTACACTAATTCTGAATAATTGTTGCAGTTACGCGCAGACTCAAGTAGCTAAGACAACTTTCTTTACAGTTTCTAAAAGCCCTTAGCCGGACCATTTATACGTCCCGTCGTTTATTCACATTGGACCATTACAACTCAAAATATTGCCAAAATAAGATTTACACTAATTCTGAATAACTGTTGCAGTTACGCGCAGACTCAAATAGCTAAGTCAACTTTCTTTACAGTTTCTGAAAGTCCTAAGCTGGACCATTTATACCTCACCTCGTTTTCTCAAATTGCACCATTACAACTCAAAATAAGGCCAAAATAAACTTTACACTAATTCTGAATAGTTGTTGCAGTTACGCGCAGACTCAAATAGCTAAGTCAACTTTCTTTACAGTTTCTGAAAGTCCTAAGCTGGACCATTTATACCCCACCTCGTTTACTCAAATTGCACCGTTACAACTCAAAATATGGCCAAAAGAAACTTTACACTAATTCTGAATAATTGTTGCAGTTACGCGCAGACTCAAGTAGCTAAGTCAACTTTTCTTATAGTTTCTGAAAGTCCTAAGCTTGACCATTTATACCTCACCTCGTTTACTCAAATTGCGCCATTACAACTCAAAATATGACCAAAATAAACTTTACACTAATTCTGAATAATTGTTGCAGTTACGCGCAGACTCAAGTAGCTAAGACCACCTTCTTCACAGTTTCTGAAAGCCCTTAGCCGGACCATTTATACGTCCCCTCGTTTGTTCAAATTGGACCATTACAACTCAAAATATTGCCAAAATAACATTTACACTAATTCTGAATAATTGTTGCAGTTACGCGCAGACTCAAGTAGCTAAGACAACTTTCTTTACAGTTTCTAAAAGCCCTTAGCCGGACCATTTATACGTCCAGTCGTTTAATCACATTGGACCATTACAACTCAAAATATTGCCAAAATAAGATTTACACTAATTCTGAATAATTGTTGCAGTTACGCGCAGACTCAAATAGCTAAGTCAACTTCCTTTACAGTTTCTGAAAGTCCTAAGCTGGACCATTTATACCTCACCTCGTTTTCTCAAATTGCACCATTACAACTCAAAATATGCCCAAAATAAACTTTACACTAATTCTGAATAGTTGTTGCAGTTACGTGCAGACTCAAATAGCTAAGTCAACTTTCTTTACAGTTTCTGAAAGTCCTAAGCTGGACCATTTATACCTCACCTCGTTTTCTCAAATTGCACCATTACAACTCAAAATATGGCCAAAACAAAGTTTACACTAATTCTGAATAGTTGTTGCAGTTACGCCCAGACTCAAATAGCTAAGTCAACTTTGCTTATAGTTTTTGAAAGTCCTAACCTGGACCATTTATACGTCACCTCGTTTACTCAAATTGCACCATTACAACTCAAAATATGGCCAAAATAAGCTTTACACTAATTCTGAATAATTGTTGCAGTTACGTGCAGACTCAAGTAGCTAAGTCACCTTTGCTTATAGTTTCTGAAAGTTCTAAGCTGGACAATTTATACTTCACCTCGTTTACTCAAATTGCGCCATTACAACTCAAAATATGGCCAAAATAAGCTTTACACTAATTCTGAATAATTGTTGCACTTACGCGCAGACTCAAGTAGCTAAGTCAACTTTGCTTATAGTTTCTGAAAGTCCTAAGCTGGAACATTTATACCTCACCTCGTTTACTCAAATTGCACCATTACAACTCAAAATATGGCCAAAATAAACTTTACACTAATTCTGAATAATTGTTGCAGTTACGCGCAGACTCAAGTAGCTAAGTCAAATTTTCTTATAGTTTCTGAAAGTCCTAAGCCTGACCATTTATACGTCACCTCGTTTACTCAAATTGCGCCATTACAACTCAAAATATGGCCAAAATAAACTTTACACTAATTCTGAATAATTGTTGCACTTACGCGCAGACTCAAGTAGCTAAGTCAACTTTGCTTATAGTTTCTGAAAGTCCTAAGCTGGAACATTTATACCTCACCTCGTTTGTTCAAATTGGACCATTACAACTCAAAATATTGCCAAAATAAAATTTACACTAATTCTGAATAATTGTTGCAGTTACGCGCAGACTCAAGTAGCTAAGACAACTTTCTATTGCAGTTTCTAAAAGCCCTAAGCTGGACCATTTATACGTCCAGTCGTTTATTCACATTGGACCATTACAACTCAAAATATTGCCAAAATAAGATCTACACTAATTCTGAATATTTGTTGCAGTTACGCGCAGACACAAGTAGCTAAGACAACCTTCTTCACAGTTTCTGAAAGCCCTTAGCCAGACCACTTAAACGTACCCTCGTTTGTTCAAATTGGACCATTACAACTCAAAATATTGCCAAAATAATATTTACACTAATTCTGAATAATTGTTGCAGTTACGCGCAGACTCAAGTAGCTAAGACAACTTTCTTTACAGTTTCTAAAAGCCCTAAGCTGGACCATTTATACGTCCCGTCGTTTATTCACATTGGACCATTACAACTCAAAATATTGCCAAAATAAGATTTACACTAATTCTGAATAATTGTTGCAGTTACGCGCAGACTCAAGTAGCTAAATCAACTTTGCTTACAGCTTCTGAAAGTCCCACGCTGGACCATTTATACCTCACCTCGTTTACTCAAATTGCACCATTACAACTCAAAATATGGCCAAAATAAACTTTACACTAATTCTGAATAATTGTTGCACTTACGCGGAGACTCAAATAGCTAAGTCAACCTTGCTTATAGTTTCTGAAAGTCCTAAGCTGGACCATTTATACCTCACCTCGTTTACTCAAATTGCACCATATAAACTCAAAATGTGGCCAAAATACACTTTAGACTAATTCTGAATAATTGATGCAGTTACGCGCAGACTCAAGTAGCTAAGTCAACTTTGCTTATAGTTTCTGAAAGTCCTAAGCTTGACCATTTATAGCTCACCTCGTTTACTCAAATTGCGCCATTACAACTCAAAATATGACCAAAATAAACTTTACACTAATTCTGAATAATTGTTGCAGTTACGCGCAGACTCAAGTAGCTAAGTCAACTTTTCTTATAGTCTCTGAAAGTCCTAAGCTTCACCATTTATACCTCACCTCGTTTACTCAAATTGCACCATTACAACTCAAAATATGGGCAAAATAAACTTTACACTAATTCTCAATAATTGTTGCAGTTACGCGCAGACTCAAAATGCTAAGTCAACTTTGCTTATAGTTTCTGAAAGTCCTAAGCTGGACCATTTATACCTCACCTCGTTTACTCTAATTTCGCCATTACAACTCAAAATATGACCAAAATAAACTTTACACTAATTCTGAATAATTGTTGCAGTTACGCGCAGACTCAAGTAGCTAAGACAACCTTGTTCACAGTTTCTGAAAGCCCTTAGCCGGACCATTTATACGTCCCCTCGTTTGTTCAAATTGGACCATTACAACTCAAAATATTGCCAATATAAGATTTACACTAATTCTGAATAATTGTTGCAGTTACGCGCAGACTCAAGTAGCTAAGACAACTTTCTTTACAGTTTCTAAAAGCCCTTAGCCGGACCATTTATACGTCATGTCGTTTATTCACATTGGACCATTACAACTCAAAATATTGCCAAAATAAGATTTACACTAATTCTGAATAATTGTTGCAGTTACGCGCAGACTCAAATAGCTAAGTCAACTTTCTTTACAGTTTCTGAAAGTCCTAAGCTGGACCATTTATACCTCACCTCGTTTTCTCAAATTGCAACATTACAACTCAAAATAAGGCCAAAATAAACTTTACACTAATTCTGAATAGTTGTTGCAGTTACGCGCAGACTCAAATAGCTAAGTCAACTTTCTTTACAGTTTCTGAAAGTCCTAAGCTGGACCATTTATACCTCACCTCGTTTACTCAAATTGCACCATTACAACTCAAAATATGGCCAAAAGAAGCTTTACACTAATTCTGAATAATTGTTGCAGTTACGCGCAGACTCAAGTAGCTAAGTCAACTTTTCTTATAGTTTCTGAAAGTCCTAAGCTTGACCATTTATACCTCACCTCGTTTACTGAAATTGCGCCATTACAACTCAAAATATGACCAAAACAAACTTTACACTAATTCTGAATAATTGTTGCAGTTACGCGCAGACTCAAGTAGCTAAGACCACCTTCTTCACAGTTTCTGAAAGCCCTTAGCCGGATCATTTATACGTCCCCTCGTTTGTTCAAATTGGACCATTACAACTCAAAATATTGCCAAAATAAGATTTACACTAATTCTGAATAATTGTTGCAGTTACGCGCAGACTCAAGTAGCTAAGACAACTTTCTTTACAGTTTCTAAAAGCCCTTAGCCGGACCATTTATACGTCCCCTCGTTTGTTCAAATTGGACCATTACAACTCAAAATATTGCCAAAATAAGATTTACACTAATTCTGAATAATTGTTGCAGTTACGCGCAGACTCAAATAGCTAAGTCAACTTTCTTTACAGTTTCTGAAAGTCCTAAGCTGGACCATTTATACCTCACCTCGTTTTCTCAAATTGCACCATTACAACTCAAAATATGGCCAAAATAAACTTTACACTAATTCTGAATAGTTGTTGCAGTTACGCGCAGACTCAAATAGCTAAGTCAACTTTCTTTACAGTTTCTGAAAGTCCTAAGCTGGACCATTTATACCTCACCTCGTTTTCTCAAATTGCACCATTACAACTCAAAATATGGCCAAAACAAAGTTTACACTAATTCTGAATAGTTGTTGCAGTTACGCGCAGACTCAAATAGCTAAGTCAACTTTGCTTATAGTTTTTGAAAGTCCTAACCTGGACCATTTATACGTCACCTCGTTTACTCAAATTGCACCATTACAACTCAAAATATGGCCAAAATAAACTTTACACTAATTCTGAATAATTGTTGCACTTACGCGGAGACTCAAATAGCTAAGTCAACCTTGCTTATAGTTTCTGAAAGTCCTAAGCTGGACCATTTATACCTCACCTCGTTTACTCAAATTGCACCATATAAACTCAAAATGTGGCCAAAATACACTTTAGACTAATTCTGAATAATTGATGCACTTACGCGTAGACTCAAATAGCTAAGTCAACTTTGCTTATAGTTTCTGAAAGTCCTAAGCTGCACCATTTACACCTCACCTCGTTTACTCAAATTGAACCTTTACAACTCAAAATATGGCCAAAATAAACTTTACACTAATTCTGAATAATTGTTGCAGTTACGCGCAGACTCAAGTAGCTAAGTCAACTTTGCTTATAGTTTCTGAAAGTCCTAAGCTTGACCATTTATAGCTCACCTCGTTTACTCAAATTGCGCCATTACAACTCAAAATATGACCAAAATAAACTTTACACTAATTCTGAATAATTGTTGCAGTTACGTGCAGACTCAAGTAGCTAAGTCACCTTTGCTTATAGTTTCTGAAATTTTCTAAGCTGGACAATTTATACTTCACCTCGTTTACTCAAATTGCGCCATTACAACTCAAAATATGGCCAAAATAAACTTTACACTAATTCTCAATAATTGTTGCAGTTACGCGCAGACTCAAGTAGCTAAGTCATATTTTCTTATAGTCTCTGAAAGTCCTAAGCTTGACCATTTATACCTCACCTCGTTTACTCAAATTGCACCATTACAACTCAAAATATGACCAAAATAAACTTTACACTAATTCTCAATAATTGTTGCAGTTACGCGCAGACTCAAGTAGCTAAGTCAACTTTTCTTATAGTCTCTGAAAGTCCTAAGCTTCACCATTTATACCTCACCTCGTTTACTCAAATTGCACCATTACAACTCAAAATATGGGCAAAATAAACTTTACACTAATTCTCAATAATTGTTGCAGTTACGCGCAGACTCAAAATGCCAAGTCAACTTTGCTTATAGTTTCTGAAAGTCCTAAGCTGGACCATTTATACTTCACCTCGTTTACTATAATTTCGCCATTACAACTCAAAATATGGCCAAAATAAACTTTACACTAATTCTGAATAATTGTTGCAGTTACGCGCAGACTCAAGTAGCTAAGACAACCTTCTTCACAGTTTCTGAAAGCCCTTAGCCGGACCATTTATACGTCCCCTCGTTTGTTCAAATTGGACCATTACAACTCAAAATATTGCCAATATAAGATTTACACTAATTCTGAATAATTGTTGCAGTTACGCGCAGACTCAAGTAGCTAAGACAACTTTCTTTACAGTTTCTAAAAGCCCTTAGCCGGACCATTTATACGTCATGTCGTTTATTCACATTGGACCATTACAACTCAAAATATTGCCAAAATAAGATTTACACTAATTCTGAATAATTGTTGCAGTTACGCGCAGACTCAAATAGCTAAGTCAACTTTCTTTACAGTTTCTGAAAGTCCTAAGCTGGACCATTTATACCTCACCTCGTTTTCTCAAATTGCAACATTACAACTCAAAATAAGGCCAAAATAAACTTTACACTAATTCTGAATAGTTGTTGCAGTTACGCGCAGACTCAAATAGCTAAGTCAACTTTCTTTACAGTTTCTGAAAGTCCTAAGCTGGACCATTTATACCTCACCTCGTTTACTCAAATTGCACCATTACAACTCAAAATATGGCCAAAAGAAACTTTACACTAATTCTGAATAATTGTTGCAGTTACGCGCAGACTCAAGTAGCTAAGTCAACTTTTCTTATAGTTTCTGAAAGTCCTAAGCTTGACCATTTATACCTCACCTCGTTTACTGAAATTGCGCCATTACAACTCAAAATATGACCAAAACAAACTTTACACTAATTCTGAATAATTGTTGCAGTTACGCGCAGACTCAAGTAGCTAAGACCACCTTCTTCACAGTTTCTGAAAGCCCTTAGCCGGACCATTTATACGTCCCCTCGTTTGTTCAAATTGGACCATTACAACTCAAAATATTGCCAAAATAAGATTTACACTAATTCTGAATAATTGTTGCAGTTACGCGCAGACTCAAGTAGCTAAGACAACTTTCTTTACAGTTTCTAAAAGCCCTTAGCCGGACCATTTATACGTCCCCTCGTTTGTTCAAATTGGACCATTACAACTCAAAATATTGCCAAAATAAGATTTACACTAATTCTGAATAATTGTTGCAGTTACGCGCAGACTCAAATAGCTAAGTCAACTTTCTTTACAGTTTCTGAAAGTCCTAAGCTGGACCATTTATACCTCACCTCGTTTTCTCAAATTGCACCATTACAACTCAAAATATGGCCAAAATAAACTTTACACTAATTCTGAATAGTAGTTGCAGTTACGCGCAGACTCAAATAGCTAAGTCAACTTTCTTTACAGTTTCTGAAAGTCCTAAGCTGGACCATTTATACCTCACCTCGTTTTCTCAAATTGCACCATTACAACTCAAAATATGGCCAAAACAAAGTTTACACTAATTCTGAATAGTTGTTGCAGTTACGCGCAGACTCAAATAGCTAAGTCAACTTTGCTTATAGTTTTTGAAAGTCCTAACCTGGACCATTTATACGTCACCTCGTTTACTCAAATTGCACCATTACAACTCAAAATATGGCCAAAATAAGCTTTACACTAATTCTGAATAATTGTTGCAGTTACGTGCAGACTCAAGTAGCTAAGTCACCTTTGCTTATAGTTTCTGAAAGTTCTAAGCTGGACAATTTATACTTCACCTCGTTTACTCAAATTGCGCCATTACAACTCAAAATATGGCCAAAATAAACTTTACACTAATTCTGAATAATTGTTGCAGTTACGCGCAGACTCAAATAGCTAAGTCAACTTTCTTTACAGTTTCTGAAAGTCCTAACCTGGACCATTTATACGTCACCTCGTTTACTCAAATTGCACCATTACAACTCAAAATATGGCCAAAATAAGCTTTACACTAATTCTGAATAATTGTTGCAGTTACGTGCAGACTCAAGTAGCTAAGTCACCTTTGCTTATAGTTTCTGAAAGTCCTAAGCTGCAACACTTATACCTCACCTCGTTTACTCAAATTGCACCATTACAACTCAAAATATGGCCAAAATAAACTTTACACTAATTCTGAATAATTGTTGCAGTTACGCGCAGACTCAAGTAGCTAAGTCAAATTTTCTTATAGTTTCTGAAAGTCCTAAGCCTGACCATTTATACCACACCTCGTTTACTCAAATTGCGCCATTACAACTCAAAATATGACCAAAATAAACTTTACACTAATTCTGAATAATTGTTGCAGTTACGCGCAGACTCAAGTAGCTAAGACAACCTTCTTCACAGTTTCTGAAAGCCCTTAGCCGGACCATTTATACGTCCACTCGTTTGTTCAAATTGGACCATTACAACTCAAAATATTGCCAAAATAAAATTTACACTAATTCTGAATAATTGTTGCAGTTACGCGCAGACTCAAATAGCTAAGTCAACTTTCTTTACAGTTTCTGAAAGTCCTAAGCTGGACCATTTATACCTCACCTCGTTTTCTCAAATTGCACCATTACAACTCAAAATAAGGCCAAAATAAACTTTACACTAATTCTGAATAGTTGTTGCATTTACGCGCAGACTCAAATAGCTAAGTCAACTTTCTTCACAGTTTGTGAAAGCCCTTAGCCGGACCATTTATACGTCCCCTCGTTTGTTCAAATTGGACCATTACAACTCAAAATATTGCCAAAATAAGATTTACACTAATTCTGAATAATTGTTGCAGTTACGCGCAGACTCAAGTAGCTAAGTCAACTTTTCTTATAGTTTCTGAAAGTCCTAAGCTTGACCATTTATACCTCACCTCGTTTACTCAAATTGCGCCATTACAACTCAAAATATGGCCAAAATAAACTTTACACTAATTCTCAATAATTGTTGCAGTTACGCGCAGACTCAAGTAGCTAAGTCAACTTTTCTTATAGTCTCTGAAAGTCCTAAGCTTCACCATTTATACCTCACCTCGTTTACTCAAATTGCACCATTACAACTCAAAATATGGGCAAAATAAACTTTACACTAATTCTCAATAATTGTTGCAGTTACGCGCAGACTCAAGTAGCTAAGTCAACTTTTCTTATAGTCTCTGAAAGTCCTAAGCTTGACCATTTATACCTCACCTCGTTTACTCAAATTGCACCATTACAACTCAAAATATGGGCAAAATAAACTTTACACTAATTCTCAATAATTGTTGCAGTTACGCGCAGACTCAAAATGCTAAGTCAACTTTGCTTATAGTTTCTCAAAGTCCTAAGCTGGACCATTTATACCTCAACTCGTTTACTCAAATTGCACCATTACAACTCAAAATATGGCCAAAATAAACTTTACACTGATTCTGAAAAATTCTTGCAGTTACGCGCAGACTCAAAATTCTAAGTCAACTTTGCTTATAGTTTCTGAATGTCCCAAGCTGGTCCATTTATACCTCACCTCGCTTACTCAAATTGCGCCATTACAACTCAAAATATGGCCAAAATAAACATTACACTAATTCTGAATAATTGGTGCAGTTACGCGCAGACTCAAGTAGCTAAGTCAACTTTGCTTATAGTTCCTGAAGGTCCTAAGCTGGACCATTTATACGTCACCTCGTTTACTCAAATTGCGCCATTACAACTCAAAATATGACCAAAATAAACTTTACACTAATTCTGAATAATTGTTGCAGTTACGCGCAGACTCAAGTAGCTAAGTCAACTTTGCTTATAGTTTCCGAAAGTCCTAGGCTTGACCATTTATACCTCACCTCGTTTACTCAAATTGCGCCATTACAACTCAAAATATGACCAAAATAAACTTTACACTAATTCTGAATAATTGTTGCAGTTACGCGCAGACTCAAGTAGCTAAGACAACTTTCTTTACAGTTTCTAAAAGCCCTTAGCCGGACCATTTATACGTCCCGTCGTTTATTCACATTGGACCATTACAACTCAAAATATTGCCAAAATAAGATTTACACTAATTCTGAATAATTGTTGCAGTTACGCGCAGACTCAAATAGCTAAGTCAACTTTCTTTACAGTTTCTGAAAGTCCTAAGCTGGACCATTTATACCTCACCTCGTTTTCTCAAATTGCACCATTACAACTCAAAATAAGGCCAAAATAAACTTTACACTAATTCTGAATACTTGTTGCAGTTACGCGCAGACTCAAATAGCTAAGTCAACTTTCTTTACAGTTTCTGAAAGTCCTAAGCTGGACCATTTATACCTCACCTCGTTTACTCAAATTGCACCATTACAACTCAAAATATGGCCAAAATAAACTTTACACTAATTCTGAATAATTGTTGTAGTTACGCCCAGACTCAAGTAGCTAAGTCAACTTTTCTTATAGTTTCTGAAAGTCCTAAGCTTGACCATTTATACCTCACCTCGTTTACTCAAATTGCGCCATTACAACTCAAAATATGACCAAAATAAACTTTACACTAATTCTGAATAATTGTTGCAGTTACGCGCAGACTCAAGTAGCTAAGACCACCTTCTTCACAGTTTGTGAAAGCCCTTAGCCGGACCATTTATACGTCCCCTCGTTTGTTCAAATTGGACCATTACAACTCAAAATATTGCCAAAATAAGATTTACACTAATTCTGAATAATTGTTGCAGTTACGCGCAGACTCAAGTAGCTAAGACAACTTTCTTTACAGTTTCTAAAAGCCCTTAGCCGGACCATTTATACGTCCCGTCGTTTAATCACATTGGACCATTACAACTCAAAATATTGCCAAAATAAGATTTACACTAATTCTGAATAATTGTTGCAGTTACGCGCAGACTCAAATAGCTAAGTCAACTTTCTTTACAGTTTCTGAAAGTCCTAACCTGGACCATTTATACGTCACCTCGTTTACTCAAATTGCACCATTACAACTCAAAATATGGCCAAAATAAGCTTTACACTAATTCTGAATAATTGTTGCAGTTACGTGCAGACTCAAGTAGCTAAGTCACCTTTGCTTATAGTTTCTGAAAGTCCTAAGCTGCAACACTTATACCTCACCTCGTTTACTCAAATTGCACCATTACAACTCAAAATATGGCCAAAATAAACTTTACACTAATTCTGAATAATTGTTGCAGTTACGCGCAGACTCAAGTAGCTAAGTCAAATTTTCTTATAGTTTCTGAAAGTCCTAAGCCTGACCATTTATACCACACCTCGTTTACTCAAATTGCGCCATTACAACTCAAAATATGACCAAAATAAACTTTACACTAATTCTGAATAATTGTTGCATTTACGCGCAGACTCAAGTAGCTAAGACAACCTTCTTCACAGTTTCTGAAAGCCCTTAGCCGGACCATTTATACGTCCACTCGTTTGTTCAAATTGGACCATTACAACTCAAAATATTGCCAAAATAAAATTTACACTAATTCTGAATAATTGTTGCAGTTACGCGCAGACTCAAGTAGCTAAGACAACTTTCTATTGCAGTTTCTAAAAGCCCTTAGCTGGACCATTTATACGTCCAGTCGTTTATTCACATTGGACCATTACAACTCAAAATATTGCCAAAATAAGATTTACACTAATTCTGAATAATTGTTGCAGTTACGCGCAGACTCAAATAGCTAAGTCAACTTTCTTTACAGTTTCTGAAAGCCCTAAGCTGGACCATTTATACCTCACCTCGTTTTCTCAAATTGCACCATTACAACTCAAAATAAGGCCAAAATAAACTTTACACTAATTCTGAATAGTTGTTGCAGTTACGCGCAGACTCAAATAGCTAAGTCAACTTTCTTTACAGTTTCTGAAAGTCCTAAGCTGGACCATTTATACGTCCCGTCGTTTATTCACATTGGACCATTACAACTCAAAATATTGCCAAAATAAGATTTACACTAATTCTGAATAATTGTTGCAGTTACGCGCAGACTCAAGTAGCTAAGTCAACTTTCTTTACAGTTTCTGAAAGTCCTAAGCTGGACCATTTATACCTCACCTCGTTTTCTCAAGTTGCACCATTACAACTCAAAATATGGCCAAAATAAACTTTACACTAATTCTGAATAGTTGTTGCAGTTACGCGCAGACTCAAATAGCTAAGTCAACTTTCTTTACAGTTTCTGAAAGTCCTAAGCTGGACCATTTATACGTCCCCTCGTTTGTTCAAATTGGACCATTACAACTCAAAATATTGCCAAAATAAGATCTACACTAATTCTGAATAATTGTTGCAGTTACGCGCAGACTCAAGTAGCTAAGTCAACTTTCTTTACAGTTTCTGAAAGTCCTAAGCTGGACCATTTATACCTCACCTCGTTTTCTCAAATTGCACCATTACAACTCAAAATATGGCCAAAATAAACTTTACACTAATTCTGAATAGTTGTTGCAGTTACGCGCAGACTCAAATAGCTAAGTCAACTTTCTTTACAGTTTCTGAAAGTCCTAAGCTGGACCATTTATACCTCACCTCGTTTACTCAAATTGCACCATTACAACTCAAAATATGGCCAAAAGAAACTTTACACTAATTCTGAATAATTGTTGCAGTTACGCGCAGACTCAAGTAGCTAAGTCAACTTTTCTTATAGTTTCTGAAAGTCCTAAGCTTGACCATTTATACCTCACCTCGTTTACTCAAATTGCGCCATTACAACTCAAAATATGACCAAAACAAACTTTACACTAATTCTGAATAATTGTTGCAGTTACGCGCAGACTCAAGTAGCTAAGACCACCTTCTTCACAGTTTCTGAAAGCCCTTAGCCGGACCATTTATACGTCCCCTCGTTTGTTCAAATTGGACCATTACAACTCAAAATATTGCCAAAATAAGATCTACACTAATTCTGAATAATTGTTGCAGTTACGCGCAGACTCAAGTAGCTAAGACCACCTTCTTCACAGTTTCTGAAAGCCCTTAGCCGGACCATTTATACGTCCCCTCGTTTGTTCAAATTGGACCATTACAACTCAAAATATTGCCAAAATAAGATCTACACTAATTCTGAATAATTGTTGCAGTTACGCGCAGACTCAAGTAGCTAAGTCAACTTTCTTTACAGTTTCTGAAAGTCCTAAGCTGGACCATTTATACCTCACCTCGTTTTCTCAAATTGCACCATTACAACTCAAAATATGGCCAAAATAAACTTTACACTAATTCTGAATAGTTGTTGCAGTTACGCGCAGACTCAAATAGCTAAGTCAACTTTCTTTACAGTTTCTGAAAGTCCTAAGCTGGACCATTTATACCTCACCTCGTTTTCTCAAATTGCACCATTACAACTCAAAATATGGCCAAAATAAGCTTTACACTAATTCTGAATAATTGTTGCAGTTACGTGCAGACTCAAGTAGCTAAGTCACCTTTGCTTATAGTTTCTGAAAGTTCTAAGCTGGACAATTTATACTTCACCTCGTTTACTCAAATTGCGCCATTACAACTCAAAATATGGCCAAAATAAACTTTACACTAATTCTGAATAATTGTTGCAGTTACGCGCAGACTCAAGTAGCTAAGTCAACTTTGCTTATAGTTGCTGAAAGTCCTAAGCTGGAACATTTATACCTCACCTCGTTTACTCAAATTGCGCCATTACAACTCAAAATATGGCCAAAATAAACTTTACACTAATTCTGAATAATTGTTGCAGTTACGCGCAGACTCAAGTAGCTAAGACAACTTTCTTTACAGTTTCTAAAAGCCCTTAGCCGGACCATTTATACGTCCCCTCGTTTGTTCAAATTGGACCATTACAACTCAAAATATTGCCAAAATAAGATTTACACTAATTCTGAATAATTGTTGCAGTTACGCGCAGACTCAAATAGCTAAGTCAACTTTCTTTACAGTTTCTGAAAGTCCTAAGCTGGACCATTTATACCTCACCTCGTTTTCTCAAATTGCACCATTACAACTCAAAATATGGCCAAAATAAACTTTACACTAATTCTGAATAGTTGTTGCAGTTACGCGCAGACTCAAATAGCTAAGTCAACTTTCTTTACAGTTTCTGAAAGTCCTAAGCTGGACCATTTATACCTCACCTCGTTTTCTCAAATTGCACCATTACAACTCAAAATATGGCCAAAATAAGCTTTACACTAATTCTGAATAATTGTTGCAGTTACGCGCAGACTCAAGTAGCTAAGTCAAATTTTCTTATAGTTTCTGAAAGTCCAAAGCCTGACCATTTATACCACACCTACTTTACTCAAATTGCGCCATTACAACTCAAAATATGACCAAAATAAACCTTACACTAATTCTGAATAATTGTTGCAGTTACGCGCAGACTCAAGTAGCTAAGACAACCTTCTTCACAGTTTCTGAAAGCCCTTAGCCGGACCATTTATACGTCCACTCGTTTGTTCAAATTGCACCATTACAACTCAAAATATTGCCAAAATAAAATTTACACTAATTCTGAATAATTGTTGCAGTTACGCGCAGGCTCAAGTAGCTAAGAAAACTTTCTATTGCAGTTTCTAAAAGCCCTAAGCTGGACCATTTATACGTCCAGTCGTTTATTCACATTGGACCATTACAACTCAAAATATTGCCAAAATAAGATCTACACTAATTCTGAATAATTGTTGCAGTTACGCGCAGACACAAGTAGCTAAGACAACCTTCTTCACAGTTTCTGAAAGCCCTTAGCCGGACCACTTAAACGTCCCCTCGTTTGTTCAAATTGGACCATTACAACTCAAAATATTGCCAAAATAATATTTACACTAATTCTGAATAATTGTTGCAGTTACGCGCAGACTAAAGTAGCTAAATCAACTTTGCTTACAGCTTCTGAAAGTCCCACGCTGGACCATTTATACCTCACCTCGTTTACTCAAATTGTACCATTACAACTCAAAATATGGCCAAAATAAACTTTACACTAATTCTGAATAATTGTTGCACTTACGCGCAGACTCAAATAGCTAAGTCAACCTTGCTTATAGTTTCTGAAAGTCCTAAGCTGGACCATTTATACCTCACCTCGTTTACTCAAATTGCACCATATAAACTCAAAATGTGGCCAAAATACACTTTAGACTAATTCTGAATAATTGATGCACTTACGCGTAGACTCAAATAGCTAAGTCAACTTTGCTTATAGTTTCTGAAAGTCCTAAGCTGCACCATTTATACCTCACCTCGTTTACTCAAATTGAACCTTTACAACTCAAAATATGGCCAAAATAAACTTTACACTAATTCTGAATAATTGTTGCAGTTACGCGCAGACTCAAGTAGCTAAGTCAACTTTGCTTATAGTTTCTGAAAGTCCTAAGCTTGACCATTTATAGCTCACCTCGTTTACTCAAATTGGGCCATTACAACTCAAAATATGACCAAAATAAACTTTACACTAATTCTGAATAATTGTTGCAGTTACGTGCAGACTCAAGTAGCTAAGTCACCTTTGCTTATAGTTTCTGAAAGTTCTAAGCCGGACAATTTATTCTTCACCTCGTTTACTCAAATTGCGCCATTACAACTCAAAATATGGCCAAAATAAACTTTACACTAATTCTCAATAATTGTTGCAGTTACGCGCAGACTCAAGTAGCTAAGTCAACTTTTCTTATAGTCTCTGAATGTCCTAAGCTTGACCATTTATACCTCACCTCGTTTACTCAAATTGCACCATTACAACTCAAAATATGGGCAAAATAAACTTTACACTAATTCTCAATAATTGTTGCAGTTACGCGCAGACTCAAGTAGCTAAGTCAACTTTTCTTATAGTCTCTGAAAGTCCTAAGCTTGACCATTTATACCTCACCTCGTTTACTCAAATTGCACCATTACAACTCAAAATATGGGCAAAATAAACTTTACACTAATTCTCAATAATTGTTGCAGTTACGCGCAGACTCAAAATGCTAAGTCAACTTTGCTTATAGTTTCTGAAAGTCCTAAGCTGGACCATTTATACCTCAACTCGTTTACTCAAATTGCGCCATTACAACTCAAAATATGACCAAAATAAACTTTACACTAATTCTGAATAATTGTTGCAGTTACGTGCAGACTCAAGTAGCTAAGTCACCTTTGCTTATAGTTTCTGAAAGTTCTAAGCTGGACAATTTATACTTCACCTCGTTTACTCAAATTGCGCCATTACAACTCAAAATATGGCCAAAATAAACTTTACACTAATTCTGAATAATTGTTGCAGTTACGCGCAGACTCAAGTAGCTAAGTCAACTTTGCTTATAGTTTCTGAAAGTCCTAAGCTGGAACATTTATACCTCACCTCGTTTACTCAAATTGCACCATTACAACTCAAAATATGGCCAAAATAAGATCTACAGTAATTCTGAATAATTGTTGCAGTTACGCGCAGACTCAAGTAGCTAAGACAACTTTCTTTACAGTTTCTAAAAGCCCTTAGCCGGACCATTTATACGTCCCCTCGTTTGTTCAAATTGGACCCTTACAACTCAAAATATTGCCAAAATAAGATTTACACTAATTCTGAATAATTGTTGCAGTTACGCGCAGACTCAAATAGCTAAGTCAACTTTCTTTACAGTTTCTGAAAGTCCTAAGCTGGACCATTTATACCTCACCTCGTTTTCTCAAATTGCACCATTACAACTCAAAATTAAGGCCAAAATAAGCTTTACACTAATTCTGAATACTTGTTGCAGTTACGCGCAGACTCAAATAGCTAAGTCAACTTTCTTTACAGTTTCTGAAAGTCCTAAGCTTGACCATTTATACCTCACCTCGTTTACTCAAATTGCGCCATTACAACTCAAAATATGACCAAAATAAACTTTACACTAATTCTGAATAATTGTTGCAGTTACGCGCAGACTCAAGTAGCTAAGACCACCTTCTTCACAGTTTGTGAAAGCCCTTAGCCGGACCATTTATACGTCCCCTTGTTTGTTCAAATGGGACCATTACAACTCAAAATATTGCCAAAAAAAGATTTACACTAATTCTGAATAATTGTTGCAGTTACGCGCAGACTCAAGTAGCTAAGACAACTTTCTTTACAGTTTCTAAAAGCCCTTAGCCGGACCATTTATACGTCCCGTCGTTTAAACACATTGGACCATTACAACTCAAAATATTGCCAAAATAAGATTTACACTAATTCTGAATAATTGTTGCAGTTACGCGCAGACTCAAATAGCTAAGTCAACTTTCTTTACAGTTTCTGAAAGTCCTAAGCTGGACCATTTATACCTCACCTCGATTTCTCAAATTGCACCATTACAACTCAAAATAAGGCCAAAATAAACTTTACACTAATTCTGAATAGTTGTTGCATTTACGCGCAGACTCAAATAGCTAAGTCAACTTTCTTCACAGTTTCTGAAAGCCCTTAGCCGGACCATTTATACGTCCCCTCGTTTGTTCAAATTGGACCATTACAACTCAAAATATTGCCAAAATAAAATTTACACTAATTCTGAATAATTGTTGCAGTTACGCGCAGACTCAAGTAGCTAAGTCAACTTTTCTTATAGTTTCTGAAAGTCGTAAGCTTGACCATTTATACCTCACCTCGTTTACTCAAATTGCGCCATTACAACTCAAAATATGGCCAAAATAAACTTTACACTAATTCTCAATAATTGTTGCAGTTACGCGCAGACTCAAGTAGCTAAGTCAACTTTTCTTATAGTCTCTGAAAGTCCTAAGCTTGACCATTTATACCTCACCTCGTTTACTCAAATTGCACCATTACAACTCAAAATATGGGCAAAATAAACTTTACACTAATTCTCAATAATTGTTGCAGTTACGCGCAGACTCAAGTAGCTAAGTCAACTTTTCTTATAGTCTCTGAAAGTCCGAAGCTTGACCATTTATACCTCACCTCGTTTACTCAAATTGCACCATTACAACTCAAAATATGGGCAAAATAAACTTTACACTAATTCTCAATAATTGTTGCAGTTACGCGCAGACTCAAAATGCTAAGTCAACTTTGCTTATAGTTTCTGAAAGTCCTAAGCTGGACCATTTATACCTCAACTCGTTTACTCAAATTGCACCATTACAACTCAAAATATGGCCAAAATAAACATTACACTGATTCTCAAAAATTCTTGCAGTTACGCGCAGACTCAAAATTCTAAGTCAACTTTGCTTATAGTTTCAGAATGTCCCAAGCTGGTCCATTTATACCTCACCTCGCTTACTCAAATTGCGCCATTACAACTCAAAATATGGCCAAAATAAACATTACACTAATTCTGAATAATTGGTGGAGTTACGCGCAGACTCAAGTAGCTAAGTCAACTTTGCTTATAGTTCCTGAAGGTCCTAAGCTGGACCATTTATACGTCACCTCGTTTACTCAAATTGCGCCATTACAACTCAAAATATGACCAAAATAAACTTTACACTAATTCTGAATAATTGTTGCAGTTACGCGCAGACTCAAGTAGCTAAGACCACCTTCTTCACAGTTTCTGAAAGCCCTTAGCCGGACCATTTATACGTCCCCTCGTTTGTTCAAATTGGACCACTACAACTCAAAATATTGCCAAAATAAGATTTACACTAATTCTGAATAATTGTTGCAGTTACGCGCAGACTCAAGTAGCTAAGTCAACTTTTCTTATAGTTTCTGAAAGTCCTAAGCTTGACCATTTATACCTCACCTCGTTTACTCAAATTGCGCCATTACAACTCAAAATATGGCCAAAATAAACTTTACACTAATTCTGAATAGTTGTTGCAGTTACGCGCAGACTCAAATAGCTAAGTCAACTTTCTTTACAGTTTCTGAAAGTCCTAAGCTGGACCATTTATACCTCACCTCGTTTTCTCAAATTGCACCATTACAACTCAAAATATGGCCAAAATAAGCTTTACACTAATTCTGAATAATTGTTGCAGTTACGCGCAGACTCAAGTAGCTAAGTCAAATTTTCTTATAGTTTCTGAAAGTCCTAAGCCTGACCATTTATACCACACCTAGTTTACTCAAATTGCGCCATTACAACTCAAAATATGACCAAAATAATCTTTACACTAATTCTGAATAATTGTTGCAGTTACGCGCAGACTCAAGTAGCTAAGACATCCTTCTTCACAGTTTCTGAAAGCCCTTAGCCGGACCATTTATACGTCCACTCGTTTGTTCAAATTGCACCATTACAACTCAAAATATTGCCAAAATAAAACTTACACTAATTCTGAATAATTGTTGCAGTTACGCGCAGGCTCAAGTAGCTAAGAAAACTTTCTATTGCAGTTTCTAAAAGCCCTAAGCTGGACCATTTATACGTCCAGTCGTTTATTCACATTGGACCATTACAACTCAAAATATTGCCAAAATAAGATCTACACTAATTCTGAATAATTGTTGCAGTTACGCGCAGACACAAGTAGCTAAGACAACCTTCTTCACAGTTTCTGAAAGCCCTTAGCCGGACCACTTAAACGTCCCCTCGTTTGTTCAAATTGGACCATTACAACTCAAAATATTGCCAAAATAATATTTACACTAATTCTGAATAATTGTTGCAGTTACGCGCAGACTAAAGTAGCTAAATCAACTTTGCTTACAGCTTCTGAAAGTCCCACGCTGGACCATTTATACCTCACCTCGTTTACTCAAATTGTACCATTACAACTCAAAATATGGCCAAAATAAACTTTACACTAATTCTGAATAATTGTTGCACTTACGCGCAGACTCAAATAGCTAAGTCAACCTTGCTTATAGTTTCTGAAAGTCCTAAGCTGGACCATTTATACCTCACCTCGTTTACTCAAATTGCACCATATAAACTCAAAATGTGGCCAAAATACACTTTAGACTAATTCTGAATAATTGATGCACTTACGCGTAGACTCAAATAGCTAAGTCAACTTTGCTTATAGTTTCTGAAAGTCCTAAGCTGCACCATTTATACCTCACCTCGTTTACTCAAATTGAACCTTTACAACTCAAAATATGGCCAAAATAAACTTTACACTAATTCTGAATAATTGTTGCAGTTACGCGCAGACTCAAGTAGCTAAGTCAACTTTGCTTATAGTTTCTGAAAGTCCTAAGCTTGACCATTTATAGCTCACCTCGTTTACTCAAATTGCGCCATTACAACTCAAAATATGACCAAAATAAACTTTACACTAATTCTGAATAATTGTTGCAGTTACGTGCAGACTCAAGTAGCTAAGTCACCTTTGCTTATAGTTTCTGAAAGTTCTAAGCTGGACAATTTATACTTCACCTCGTTTACTCAAATTGCGCCATTACAACTCAAAATATGGCCAAAATAAACTTTACACTAATTCTCAATAATTGTTGCAGTTACGCGCAGACTCAAGTAGCTAAGTCAACTTTTCTTATAGTCTCTGAAAGTCCTAAGCTTGACCATTTATACCTCACCTCGTTTACTCAAATTGCACCATTACAACTCAAAATATGGGCAAAATAAACTTTACACTAATTCTCAATAATTGTTGCAGTTACGCGCAGACTCAAGTAGCTAAGTCAACTTTTCTTATAGTCTCTGAAAGTCCTAAGCTTGACCATTTATACCTCACCTCGTTTACTCAAATTGCACCATTACAACTCAAAATATGGGCAAAATAAACTTTACACTAATTCTCAATAATTGTTGCAGTTACGCGCAGACTCAAAATGCTAAGTCAACTTTGCTTATAGTTTCTGAAAGTCCTAAGCTGGACCATTTATACCTCAACTCGTTTACTCAAATTGCACCATTACAACTCAAAATATGGCCAAAATAAACTTTACACTGATTCTGAAAAATTCTTGCAGTTACGCGCAGACTCAAAATTCTAAGTCAACTTTGCTTATGGTTTCTGAATGTCCCAAGCTGGTCCATTTATACCTCACCTCGCTTACTCAAATTGCGCCATTACAACTCAAAATATGGCCAAAATAAACATTACACTAATTCTGAATAATTGGTGCAGTTACGCGCAGACTCAAGTAGCTAAGTCAACTTTGCTTATAGTTCCTGAAGGTCCTAAGCTGGACCATTTATACGTCACCTCGTTTACTCAAATTGCGCCATTACAACTCAAAATATGACCAAAATAAACTTTACACTAATTCTGAATAATTGTTGCAGTTACGCGCAGACTCAAGTAGCTAAGTCAACTTTGCTTATAGTTTCCGAAAGTCCTAGGCTTGACCATTTATACCTCACCTCGTTTACTCCAATTGCGCCATTACAACTCAAAATATGACCAAAATAAGCTTTACACTAATTCTGAATAATTGTTGCAGTTACGAGCAGACTCAAGTAGCTAAGACAACTTTCTTTACAGTTTCTAAAAGCCCTTAGCCGGACCATTTATACGTCCCGTCGTTTATTCACATTGGACCATTACAACTCAAAATATTGCCAAAATAAGATTTACACTAATTCTGAATAATTGTTGCAGTTACGCGCAGACTCAAATAGCTAAGTCAACTTTCTTTACAGTTTCTGAAAGTCCTAAGCTGGACCATTTATACCTCACCTCGTTTTCTCAAATTGCACCATTACAACTCAAAATTAAGGCCAAAATAAGCTTTACACTTATTCTGAATACTTGTTGCAGTTACGCGCAGACTCAAATAGCTAAGTCAACTTTCTTTACAGTTTCTGAAAGTCCTAAGCTGGACCATTTATACCTCACCTCGTTTACTCAAATTGCACCATTACAACTCAAAATATGGCCAAAATAAACTTTACACTAATTCTGAATAATTGTTGCAGTTACGCGCAGACTCAAGTAGCTAAGTCAACTTTTCTTATAGTTTCTGAAAGTCCTAAGCTTGACCATTTATACCTCACCTCGTTTACTCAAATTGCGCCATTACAACTCAAAATATGACCAAAATAAACTTTACACTAATTCTGAATAATTGTTGCAGTTACGCGCAGACTCAAGTAGCTAAGACCACCTTCTTCACAGTTTGTGAAAGCCCTTAGCCGGACCATTTATACGTCCCCTTGTTTGTTCAAATGGGACCATTACAACTCAAAATATTGCCAAAATAAGATTTACACTAATTCTGAATAATTGTTGCAGTTACGCGCAGACTCAAGTAGCTAAGACAACTTTCTTTACAGTTTCTAAAAGCCCTTAGCCGGACCATTTATACGTCCCGTCGTTTAATCACATTGGACCATTACAACTCAAAATATTGCCAAAATAAGATTTACACTAATTCTGAATAATTGTTGCAGTTACGCGCAGACTCAAATAGCTAAGTCAACTTTCTTTACAGTTTCTGAAAGTCCTAAGCTGGACCATTTATACCTCACCTCGTTTTCTCAAATTGCACCATTACAACTCAAAATAAGGCCAAAATAAACTTTACACTAATTCTGAATAGTTGTTGCATTTACGCGCAGACTCAAATAGCTAAGTCAACTTTCTTCACAGTTTCTGAAAGCCCTTAGCCGGACCATTTATACGTCCCCTCGTTTGTTCAAATTGGACCATTACAACTCAAAATATTGCCAAAATAAGATTTACACTAATTCTGAATAATTGTTGCAGTTACGCGCAGACTCAAGTAGCTAAGTCAACTTTTCTTATAGTTTCTGAAAGTCCTAAGCTTGACCATTTATACCTCACCTCGTTTACTCAAATTGCGCCATTACAACTCAAAATATGGCCAAAATAAACTTTACACTAATTCTCAATAATTGTTGCAGTTACGCGCAGACTCAAGTAGCTAAGTCAACTTTTCTTATAGTCTCTGAAAGTCCTAAGCTTGACCATTTATACCTCACCTCGTTTACTCAAATTGCACCATTACAACTCAAAATATGGGCAAAATAAACTTTACACTAATTCTCAATAATTGTTGCAGTTACGCGCAGACTCAAGTAGCTAAGCCAACTTTTCTTATAGTCTCTGAAAGTCCTAAGCTTGACCATTTATACCTCACCTCGTTTACTCAAATTGCACCATTACAACTCAAAATATGGGCAAAATAAACTTTACACTAATTCTCAATAATTGTTGCAGTTACGCGCAGACTCAAAATGCTAAGTCAACTTTGCTTATAGTTTCTGAAAGTCCTAAGCTGGACCATTTATACCTCAACTCGTTTACTCAAATTGCACCATTACAACTCAAAATATGGCCAAAATAAACTTTACACTGATTCTGAAAAATTCTTGCAGTTACGCGCAGACTCAAAATTCTAAGTCAACTTTGCTTATAGTTTCTGAATGTCCCAAGCTGGTCCATTTATACCTCACCTCGCTTACTCAAATTGCGCCATTACAACTCAAAATATGGCCAAAATAAACATTACACTAATTCTGAATAATTGGTGGAGTTACGCGCAGACTCAAGTAGCTAAGTCAACTTTGCTTATAGTTCCTGAAGGTCCTAAGCTGGACCATTTATACGTCACCTCGTTTACTCAAATTGCGCCATTACAACTCAAAATATGACCAAAATAAACTTTACACTAATTCTGAATAATTGTTGCAGTTACGCACAGACTCAAGTAGCTAAGACCACCTTCTTCACAGTTTCTGAAAGCCCTTAGCCGGACCATTTATACGTCCCCTCGTTTGTTCAAATTGGACCATTACAACTCAAAATATTGCCAAAATAAGATTTACACTAATTCTGAATAATTGTTGCAGTTACGCGCAGACTCAAATAGCTAAGTCAACTTTCTTTACAGTTTCTGAAAGTCCTAAGCTGGACCATTTATACCTCACCTCGTTTTCTCAAATTGCACCATTACAACTCAAAATAAGGCCAAAATAAACTTTACACTAATTCTGAATAGTTGTTGCATTTACGCGCAGACGCAAATAGCTAAGTCAACTTTCTTCACAGTTTCTGAAAGCCCTTAGCCGGACCATTTATACGTCCCCTCGTTTGTTCAAATTGGACCATTACAACTCAAAATATTGCCAAAATAAGATTTACACTAATTCTGAATAATTGTTGCAGTTACGCGCAGACTCAAGTAGCTAAGTCAACTTTTCTTATAGTTTCTGAAAGTCCTAAGCTTGACCATTTATACCTCACCTCGTTTACTCAAATTGCGCCATTACAACTCAAAATATGGCCAAAATAAACTTTACACTAATTCTCAATAATTGTTGCAGTTACGCGCAGACTCAAGTAGCTAAGTCAACTTTGCTTATAGTTTCTGAAAGTCCTAAGCTGGACCATTTATACCTCACCTCGTTTACTCAAATTGCACCATTACAACTCAAAATATGGGCAAAATAAACTTTACACTAATTCTCAATAATTGTTGCAGTTACGCGCAGACTCAAAATGCTAAGTCAACTTTGCTTATAGTTTCTGAAAGTCCTAAGCTGGACCATTTATACCTCAACTCGTTTACTCAAATTGCACCATTACAACTCAAAATATGGCCAAAATAAACTTTAAACTGATTCTGAAAAATTCTTGCAGTTACGCGCAGACTCAAAATTCTAAGTCAACTTTGCTTATAGTTTCTGAATGTCCCAAGCTGGTCCATTTACACCTCACCTCGCTTACTCAAATTGCGCCATTACAACTCAAAATATGGCCAAAATAAACAATACACTAATTCTGAATAATTGGTGCAGTTACGCGCAGACTCAAGTAGCTAAGTCAACTTTGCTTATAGTTCCTGAAGGTCCTAAGCTGGACCATTTATACGTCACCTCGTTTACTCAAATTGCGCCATTACAACTCAAAATATGACCAAAACAAACTTTACACTAATTCTGAATAATTGTTGCAGTTACGCGCAGACTCAACTAGCTAAGTCAACTTTGCTTATAGTTTCCGAAAGTCCTAGGCTTGACCATTTATACCTCACCTCGTTTACTCAAATTGCGCCATTACAACTCAAAATATGACCAAAATAAACTTTACACTAATTCTGAATAATTGTTGCAGTTACGCGCAGACTCAAGTAGCTAAGACAACTTTCTTTACAGTTTCTAAAAGCCCTTAGCCGGACCATTTATACGTCCCGTCGTTTATTCACATTGGACCATTACAACTCAAAATATTGCCAAAATAAGATTTACACTAATTCTGAATAATTGTTGCAGTTACGCGCAGACTGAAATAGCTAGGTCAACTTTCTTTACAGTTTCTGAAAGTCCTAAGCTGGACCATTTATACCTCACCTCGTTTTCTCAAATTGCACCATTACATCTCAAAATAAGGCCAAAATAAACTTTACACTAATTCTGAATACTTGTTGCAGTTACGCGCAGACTGAAATAGCTAAGTCAACTTTCTTTACAGTTTCTGAAAGTCCTAAGCTGGACCATTTATACCTCACCTCGTTTACTCAAATTGCGCCATTACAACTCAAAATATGGCCAAAATAAACTTTACACTAATTCTGAATAATTGTTGCAGTTACGCGCAGACTCAAGTAGCTAAGTCAACTTTGCTTATAGTTTCTGAAAGTCCTAACCTGGAACATTTATACCTCACCTCGTTTACTCAAATTGCACCATTACAACTCAAAATATGGCCAAAATAAACTTTACACTAATTCTGAATAATTGTTGCAGTTACACGCAGACTCAGGTAGCTAAGTCAAATTTTCTTATAGTTTCTGAAAGTCCTAAGCCTGTCCATTTATACCACACCTCGTTTACTCAAATTGCGCCATTACAACTCAAAATATGACCAAAATAAACTTTACACTAATTCTGAATAATTGTTGCAGTTACGCGCAGACTCAAGTAGCTAAGACAACCTTCTTCACAGTTTCTGAAAGCCCTTAGCCGGACCATTTATACGTCCAGTCGTTTATTCACATTGGACCATTACAACTCAAAATATTGCCAAAATAAGATCTACACTAATTCTGAATAATTGTTGCAGTTACGAGCAGACACAAGTAGCTAAGACAACCTTCTTCACAGTTTCTGAAAGCCCTTAGCCGGACCACTTAAACGTCCCCTCGTTTGTTCAAATTGCACCATTACAACTCAAAATATTGCCAAAATAAAATTTACACTAATTCTGAATAATTGTTGCAGTTACGCGCAGGCTCAAGTAGCTAAGACAACTTTCTATTGCAGTTTCTAAAAGCCCTAAGCTGGACCATTTATACGTCCAGTCGTTTATTCACATTGGACCATTACAACTCAAAATATTGCCAAAATAAGATCTACACTAATTCTGAATAATTGTTGCAGTTACGAGAAGACACAAGTAGCTAAGACAACCTTCTTCACAGTTTCTGAAAGCCCTTAGCCGGACCACTTAAACGTCCCCTCGTTTGTTCAAATTGGACCATTACAACTCAAAATATTGCCAAAATAATATTTACACTAATTCTGAATAATTGTTGCAGTTACGCGCAGACTCAAGTAGCTAAATCAACTTTGCTTACAGCTTCTGAAAGTCCCACGCTGGACCATTTATACCTCACCTCGTTTACTCAAATTGTACCATTACAACTCAAAATATGGCCAAAATAAACTTTACACTAATTCTGAATAAATGTTGCACTTACGCGCAGACTCAAATAGCTAAGTCAACCTTGCTTATAGTTTCTGAAAGTCCTAAGCTGGACCATTTATACCTCACCTCGTTTACTCAAATTGCACCATATAAACTCAAAATGTGGCCAAAATACACTTTAGACTAATTCTGAATAATTGATGCACTTACGCGTAGACTCAAATAGCTAAGTCAACTTTGCTTATAGTTTCTGAAAGTCCTAAGCTGCACCATTTATACCTCACCTCGTTTACTCAAATTGAACCTTTACAACTCAAAATATGGCCAAAATAAACTTTACACTAATTCTGAATAATTGTTGCAGTTACGCGCAGACTCAAGTAGCTAAGTCAACTTTGCTTATAGTTTCTGAAAGTTCTAAGCTGGACAATTTATACTTCACCTCGTTTACTCAAATTGCGCCATTACAACTCAAAATATGGCCAAAATAAACTTTACACTAATTCTCAATAATTGTTGCAGTTACGCGCAGACTCAAGTAGCTAAGTCTACTTTTCTTATAGTCTCTGAAAGTCCTAAGCTTGACCATTTATACCTCACCTCGTTTACTCAAATTGCACCATTACAACTCAAAATATGGGCAAAATAAACTTTACACTAATTCTCAATAATTGTTGCAGTTACGCGCAGACTCAAGTAGCTAAGTCAACTTTTCTTATAGTCTCTGAAAGTCCTAAGCTTGACCATTTATACCTCACCTCGTTTACTCAAATTGCACCATTACAACTCAAAATATGGGCAAAATAAACTTTACACTAATTCTCAATAATTGTTGCAGTTACGCGCAGACTCAAAATGCTAAGTCAACTTTGCTTATAGTTTCTGAAAGTCCTAAGCTGGACCATTTATACCTCAACTCGTTTACTCAAATTGCACCATTACAACTCAAAATATGGCCAAAATAAACTTTACACTGATTCTGAAAAATTCTTGCAGTTACGCGCAGACTCAAAATTCTAAGTCAACTTTGCTTATAGTTTCTTAATGTCCCAAGCTGGTCCATTTATACCTCACCTCGCTTACTCAAATTGCGCCATTACAACTCAAAATATGGCCAAAATAAACATTACACTAATTCTGAATAATTGGTGCAGTTACGCGCAGACTCGAGTAGCTAAGTCAACTTTGCTTATAGTTCCTGAAGGTCCTAAGCTGGACCATTTATACGTCACCTCGTTTACTCAAATTGCGCCATTACAACTCAAAATATGACCAAAATAAACTTTACACTAATTCTGAATAATTGTTGCAGTTACGCGCAGACTCAAGTAGCTAAGTCAACTTTGCTTATAGTTTCCGAAAGTCCTAGGCTTGACCATTTACACCTCACCTCGTTTACTCAAATTGCGCCATTACAACTCAAAATATGACCAAAATAAGCTTTACACTAATTCTGAATAATTGTTGCAGTTACGCGCAGACTCAAATAGCTAAGTCAACTTTCTTCACAGTTTCTGAAAGCCCTTAGCCGGACCATTTATACGTCCCCTCGTTTGTTCAAATTGGACCATTACAACTCAAAATATTGCCAAAATAAGATTTACACTAATTCTGAATAATTGTTGCAGTTACGCGCAGACTCAAGTAGCTAAGACAACTTTCTTTACAGTTTCTAAAAGCCCTTAGCCGGACCATTTATACGTCCCGTCGTTTAATCACATTGGACCATTACAACTCAAAATATTGCCAAAATAAGATTTACACTAATTCTCAATAATTGTTGCAGTTACGCGCAGACTCAAATAGCTAAGTCAACTTTCTTTACAGTTTCTGAAAGTCCTAAGCTGGACCATTTATACCTCACCTCGTTTTCTCAAATTGCACCATTACAACTCAAAATAAGGCCAAAATAAACTTTACACTAATTCTGAATAGTTGTTGCATTTACGCGCAGACTCAAATAGCTAAGTCAACTTTCTTCACAGTTTCTGAAAGCCCTTAGCCGGACCATTTATACGTCCCCTCGTTTGTTCAAATTGGACCATTACAACTCAAAATATTGCCAAAATAAGATTTACACTAATTCTGAATAATTGTTGCAGTTACGCGCAGACTCAAGTAGCTAAGTCAACTTTTCTTATAGTTTCTGAAAGTCCTAAGCTTGACCATTTATACCTCACCTCGTTTACTCAAATTGCGCCATTACAACTCAAAATATGGCCAAAATAAACTTTACACTAATTCTCAATAATTGTTGCAGTTACGCGCAGACTCAAGTAGCTAAGTCAACTTTGCTTATAGTTTCTGAAAGTCCTAAGCTGGACCATTTATACCTCACCTCGTTTACTCAAATTGCACCATTACAACTCAAAATATGGGCAAAATAAACTTTACACTAATTCTCAATAATTGTTGCAGTTACGCGCAGACTCAAAATGCTAAGTCAACTTTGCTTATAGTTTCTGAAAGTCCTAAGCTGGACCATTTATACCTCAACTCGTTTACTCAAATTGCACCATTACAACTCAAAATATGGCCAAAATAAACTTTACACTGATTCTGAAAAATTCTTGCAGTTACGCGCAGACTCAAAATTCTAAGTCAACTTTGCTTATAGTTTCTGAATGTCCCAAGCTGGTCCATTTATACCTCACCTCGCTTACTCAAATTGCGCCATTACAACTCAAAATATGGCCAAAATAAACATTACACTAATTCTGAATAATTGGTGCAGTTACGCGCAGACTCAAGTAGCTAAGTCAACTTTGCTTATAGTTCCTGAAGGTCCTATGCTGGACCATTTATACGTCACCTCGTTTACTCAAATTGCGCCATTACAACTCAAAATATGACCAAAATAAACTTTACACTAATTCTGAATAATTGTTGCAGTTACGCGCAGACTCAAGTAGCTAAGTCAACTTTGCTTATAGTTTCCGAAAGTCCTAGGCTTGACCATTTATACCTCACCTCGTTTACTCAAATTGCGCCATTACAACTCAAAATATGACCAAAATAAACTTTACACTAATTCTGAATAATTGTTGCAGTTACGCGCAGACTCAAGTAGCTAAGACAACTTTCTTTACAGTTTCTAAAAGCCCTTAGCCGGACCATTTATACGTCCCGTCGTTTATTCACATTGGACCATTACAACTCAAAATATTGCCAAAATAAGATTTACACTAATTCTGAATAATTGTTGCAGTTACGCGCAGACTGAAATAGCTAAGTCAACTTTCTTTACAGTTTCTGAAAGTCCTAAGCTGGACCATTTATACCTCACCTCGTTTTCTCAAATTGCACCATTACAACTCAAAATAAGGCCAAAATAAACTTTACACTAATTCTGAATACTTGTTGCAGTTACGCGCAGACTCAAATAGCTAAGTCAACTTTCTTTACAGTTTCTGAAAGTCCTAAGCTGGACCATTTATACCTCACCTCGTTTACTCAAATTGCACCATTACAACTCAAAATATGGCCAAAATAAACTTTACACTAATTCTGAATAATTGTTGCAGTTACGCGCAGACTCAAGTAGCTAAGTCAACTTTTCTTATAGTTTCTGAAAGTCCTAAGCTTGACCATTTATACCTCACCTCGTTTACTCAAATTGCGCCATTACAACTCAAAATATGACCAAAATAAACTTTACACTAATTCTGAATAATTGTTGCAGTTACGCGCAGACTCAACTAGCTAAGTCAACTTTGCTTATAGTTTCCGAAAGTCCTAGGCTTGACCATTTATACCTCACCTCGTTTACTCAAATTGCGCCATTACAACTCAAAATATGACCAAAATAAACTTTACACTAATTCTGAATAATTGTTGCAGTTACGCGCAGACTCAAGTAGCTAAGACAACTTTCTTTACAGTTTCTAAAAGCCCTTAGCCGGACCATTTATACGTCCCGTCGTTTATTCACATTGGACCATTACAACTCAAAATATTGCCAAAATAAGATTTACACTAATTCTGAATAATTGTTGCAGTTACGCGCAGACTGAAATAGCTAGGTCAACTTTCTTTACAGTTTCTGAAAGTCCTAAGCTGGACCATTTATACCTCACCTCGTTTTCTCAAATTGCACCATTACATCTCAAAATAAGGCCAAAATAAACTTTACACTAATTCTGAATACTTGTTGCAGTTACGCGCAGACTGAAATAGCTAAGTCAACTTTCTTTACAGTTTCTGAAAGTCCTAAGCTGGACCATTTATACCTCACCTCGTTTACTCAAATTGCGCCATTACAACTCAAAATATGGCCAAAATAAACTTTACACTAATTCTGAATAATTGTTGCAGTTACGCGCAGACTCAAGTAGCTAAGTCAACTTTGCTTATAGTTTCTGAAAGTCCTAACCTGGAACATTTATACCTCACCTCGTTTACTCAAATTGCACCATTACAACTCAAAATATGGCCAAAATAAACTTTACACTAATTCTGAATAATTGTTGCAGTTACACGCAGACTCAGGTAGCTAAGTCAAATTTTCTTATAGTTTCTGAAAGTCCTAAGCCTGTCCATTTATACCACACCTCGTTTACTCAAATTGCGCCATTACAACTCAAAATATGACCAAAATAAACTTTACACTAATTCTGAATAATTGTTGCAGTTACGCGCAGACTCAAGTAGCTAAGACAACCTTCTTCACAGTTTCTGAAAGCCCTTAGCCGGACCATTTATACGTCCAGTCGTTTATTCACATTGGACCATTACAACTCAAAATATTGCCAAAATAAGATCTACACTAATTCTGAATAATTGTTGCAGTTACGAGCAGACACAAGTAGCTAAGACAACCTTCTTCACAGTTTCTGAAAGCCCTTAGCCGGACCACTTAAACGTCCCCTCGTTTGTTCAAATTGCACCATTACAACTCAAAATATTGCCAAAATAAAATTTACACTAATTCTGAATAATTGTTGCAGTTACGCGCAGGCTCAAGTAGCTAAGACAACTTTCTATTGCAGTTTCTAAAAGCCCTAAGCTGGACCATTTATACGTCCAGTCGTTTATTCACATTGGACCATTACAACTCAAAATATTGCCAAAATAAGATCTACACTAATTCTGAATAATTGTTGCAGTTACGAGAAGACACAAGTAGCTAAGACAACCTTCTTCACAGTTTCTGAAAGCCCTTAGCCGGACCACTTAAACGTCCCCTCGTTTGTTCAAATTGGACCATTACAACTCAAAATATTGCCAAAATAATATTTACACTAATTCTGAATAATTGTTGCAGTTACGCGCAGACTCAAGTAGCTAAATCAACTTTGCTTACAGCTTCTGAAAGTCCCACGCTGGACCATTTATACCTCACCTCGTTTACTCAAATTGTACCATTACAACTCAAAATATGGCCAAAATAAACTTTACACTAATTCTGAATAAATGTTGCACTTACGCGCAGACTCAAATAGCTAAGTCAACCTTGCTTATAGTTTCTGAAAGTCCTAAGCTGGACCATTTATACCTCACCTCGTTTACTCAAATTGCACCATATAAACTCAAAATGTGGCCAAAATACACTTTAGACTAATTCTGAATAATTGATGCACTTACGCGTAGACTCAAATAGCTAAGTCAACTTTGCTTATAGTTTCTGAAAGTCCTAAGCTGCACCATTTATACCTCACCTCGTTTACTCAAATTGAACCTTTACAACTCAAAATATGGCCAAAATAAACTTTACACTAATTCTGAATAATTGTTGCAGTTACGCGCAGACTCAAGTAGCTAAGTCAACTTTGCTTATAGTTTCTGAAAGTTCTAAGCTGGACAATTTATACTTCACCTCGTTTACTCAAATTGCGCCATTACAACTCAAAATATGGCCAAAATAAACTTTACACTAATTCTCAATAATTGTTGCAGTTACGCGCAGACTCAAGTAGCTAAGTCTACTTTTCTTATAGTCTCTGAAAGTCCTAAGCTTGACCATTTATACCTCACCTCGTTTACTCAAATTGCACCATTACAACTCAAAATATGGGCAAAATAAACTTTACACTAATTCTCAATAATTGTTGCAGTTACGCGCAGACTCAAGTAGCTAAGTCAACTTTTCTTATAGTCTCTGAAAGTCCTAAGCTTGACCATTTATACCTCACCTCGTTTACTCAAATTGCACCATTACAACTCAAAATATGGGCAAAATAAACTTTACACTAATTCTCAATAATTGTTGCAGTTACGCGCAGACTCAAAATGCTAAGTCAACTTTGCTTATAGTTTCTGAAAGTCCTAAGCTGGACCATTTATACCTCAACTCGTTTACTCAAATTGCACCATTACAACTCAAAATATGGCCAAAATAAACTTTACACTGATTCTGAAAAATTCTTGCAGTTACGCGCAGACTCAAAATTCTAAGTCAACTTTGCTTATAGTTTCTTAATGTCCCAAGCTGGTCCATTTATACCTCACCTCGCTTACTCAAATTGCGCCATTACAACTCAAAATATGGCCAAAATAAACATTACACTAATTCTGAATAATTGGTGCAGTTACGCGCAGACTCGAGTAGCTAAGTCAACTTTGCTTATAGTTCCTGAAGGTCCTAAGCTGGACCATTTATACGTCACCTCGTTTACTCAAATTGCGCCATTACAACTCAAAATATGACCAAAATAAACTTTACACTAATTCTGAATAATTGTTGCAGTTACGCGCAGACTCAAGTAGCTAAGTCAACTTTGCTTATAGTTTCCGAAAGTCCTAGGCTTGACCATTTACACCTCACCTCGTTTACTCAAATTGCGCCATTACAACTCAAAATATGACCAAAATAAGCTTTACACTAATTCTGAATAATTGTTGCAGTTACGCGCAGACTCAAATAGCTAAGTCAACTTTCTTCACAGTTTCTGAAAGCCCTTAGCCGGACCATTTATACGTCCCCTCGTTTGTTCAAATTGGACCATTACAACTCAAAATATTGCCAAAATAAGATTTACACTAATTCTGAATAATTGTTGCAGTTACGCGCAGACTCAAGTAGCTAAGACAACTTTCTTTACAGTTTCTAAAAGCCCTTAGCCGGACCATTTATACGTCCCGTCGTTTAATCACATTGGACCATTACAACTCAAAATATTGCCAAAATAAGATTTACACTAATTCTCAATAATTGTTGCAGTTACGCGCAGACTCAAATAGCTAAGTCAACTTTCTTTACAGTTTCTGAAAGTCCTAAGCTGGACCATTTATACCTCACCTCGTTTTCTCAAATTGCACCATTACAACTCAAAATAAGGCCAAAATAAACTTTACACTAATTCTGAATAGTTGTTGCATTTACGCGCAGACTCAAATAGCTAAGTCAACTTTCTTCACAGTTTCTGAAAGCCCTTAGCCGGACCATTTATACGTCCCCTCGTTTGTTCAAATTGGACCATTACAACTCAAAATATTGCCAAAATAAGATTTACACTAATTCTGAATAATTGTTGCAGTTACGCGCAGACTCAAGTAGCTAAGTCAACTTTTCTTATAGTTTCTGAAAGTCCTAAGCTTGACCATTTATACCTCACCTCGTTTACTCAAATTGCGCCATTACAACTCAAAATATGGCCAAAATAAACTTTACACTAATTCTCAATAATTGTTGCAGTTACGCGCAGACTCAAGTAGCTAAGTCAACTTTGCTTATAGTTTCTGAAAGTCCTAAGCTGGACCATTTATACCTCACCTCGTTTACTCAAATTGCACCATTACAACTCAAAATATGGGCAAAATAAACTTTACACTAATTCTCAATAATTGTTGCAGTTACGCGCAGACTCAAAATGCTAAGTCAACTTTGCTTATAGTTTCTGAAAGTCCTAAGCTGGACCATTTATACCTCAACTCGTTTACTCAAATTGCACCATTACAACTCAAAATATGGCCAAAATAAACTTTACACTGATTCTGAAAAATTCTTGCAGTTACGCGCAGACTCAAAATTCTAAGTCAACTTTGCTTATAGTTTCTGAATGTCCCAAGCTGGTCCATTTATACCTCACCTCGCTTACTCAAATTGCGCCATTACAACTCAAAATATGGCCAAAATAAACATTACACTAATTCTGAATAATTGGTGCAGTTACGCGCAGACTCAAGTAGCTAAGTCAACTTTGCTTATAGTTCCTGAAGGTCCTATGCTGGACCATTTATACGTCACCTCGTTTACTCAAATTGCGCCATTACAACTCAAAATATGACCAAAATAAACTTTACACTAATTCTGAATAATTGTTGCAGTTACGCGCAGACTCAAGTAGCTAAGTCAACTTTGCTTATAGTTTCCGAAAGTCCTAGGCTTGAACATTTATACCTCACCTCGTTTACTCAAATTGCGCCATTACAACTCAAAATATGACCAAAATAAACTTTACACTAATTCTGAATAATTGTTGCAGTTACGCGCAGACTCAAGTAGCTAAGACAACTTTCTTTACAGTTTCTAAAAGCCCTTAGCCGGACCATTTATACGTCCCGTCGTTTATTCACATTGGACCATTACAACTCAAAATATTGCCAAAATAAGATTTACACTAATTCTGAATAATTGTTGCAGTTACGCGCAGACTGAAATAGCTAAGTCAACTTTCTTTACAGTTTCTGAAAGTCCTAAGCTGGACCATTTATACCTCACCTCGTTTTCTCAAATTGCACCATTACAACTCAAAATAAGGCCAAAATAAACTTTACACTAATTCTGAATACTTGTTGCAGTTACGCGCAGACTCAAATAGCTAAGTCAACTTTCTTTACAGTTTCTGAAAGTCCTAAGCTGGACCATTTATACCTCACCTCGTTTACTCAAATTGCACCATTACAACTCAAAATATGGCCAAAATAAACTTTACACTAATTCTGAATAATTGTTGCAGTTACGCGCAGACTCAAGTAGCTAAGTCAACTTTTCTTATAGTTTCTGAAAGTCCTAAGCTTGACCATTTATACCTCACCTCGTTTACTCAAATTGCGCCATTACAACTCAAAATATGACCAAAATAAACTTTACACTAATTCTGAATAATTGTTGCAGTTACGCGCAGACTCAAGTAGCTAAGACCACCCTCTTCACAGTTTGTGAAAGCCCTTAGCCGGACCATTTATACGTCCCCTCGTTTGTTCAAATTGGACCATTACAACTCAAAATATTGCCAAAATAAGATTTACACTAATTCTGAATAATTGTTGCAGTTACGCGCAGACTCAAGTAGCTAAGACAACTTTCTTTACAGTTTCTAAAAGCCCTTAGCCGGACCATTTATACGTCCCGTCGTTTAATCACATTGGACCATTACAACTCAAAATATTGCCAAAATAAGATTTACACTAATTCTGAATAATTGTTGCAGTTACGCGCAGACTCAAATAGCTAAGTCAACTTTCTTTACAGTTTCTGAAAGTCCTAAGCTGGACCATTTATACCTCACCTCGTTTTCTCAAATTGCACCATTACAACTCAAAATAAGGCCAAAATAAACTTTACACTAATTCTGAATAGTTCTTGCAGTTACGCGCAGGCTCAAATAGCTAAGTCAACTTTCTTTACAGTTTCTGAAAGTCCTAAGCTGGACCATTTATACCTCACCTCGTTTACTCAAATTGCACCATTACAACTCAAAATATGGCCAAAAGAAACTTTACACTAATTCTGAATAATTGTTGCAGTTACGCGCAGACTCAAGTAGCTAAGTCAACTTTTCTTATAGTTTCTGAAAGTCCTAAGCTTCACCATTTATACCTCACCTCGTTTACTCAAATTGCGCCATTACAACTCAAAATATGACCAAAATAAACTTTACACTAATTCTGAATAATTGTTGCAGTTACGCGCAGACTCAAGTAGCTAAGTCAACTTTGCTTATAGTTTCTGAAAGTCCTAAGCTGCAACATTTATACCTCACCTCGTTTACTCACATTGCACCATTACAACTCAAAATATGGCCAAAATAAACTTTACACTAATTCTGAATAATTGTTGCAGTTACGCGCAGACTCAAGTAGCTAAGTCAAATTTTCTTATAGTTTCTGAAAGTCCTAAGCCTGACCATTTATACCACACCTCGTTTACTCAAATTGCGCCATTACAACTCAAAATATGACCAAAATAAACTTTACACTAATTCTGAATAATTGTTGCAGTTACGCGCAGACTCAAGTAGCTAAGACAACCTTCTTCACAGTTTCTGAAAGCCCTTAGCCGGACCATTTATACGTCCACTCGTTTGTTCAAATTGGACCATTACAACTCAAAATATTGCCAAAATAAAATTTACACTAATTCTGAATAATTGTTGCAGTTACGCGCAGACTCAAGTAGCTAAGACAACTTTCTATTGCAGTTTCTAAAAGCCCTAAGAAGGACCATTTATACGTCCAGTCGTTTATTCACATTGGACCATTACAACTCAAAATATTGCCAAAATAAGATCTACACTAATTCTGAATAATTGTTGCAGTTACGCGCAGACACAAGTAGCTAAGACAACCTTCTTCACAGTTTCTGAAAGCCCTTAGCCGGACCACTTAAACGTTCCCTCGTTTGTTCAAATTGGACCATTACAACTCAAAATATTGCCAAAATAATATTTACACTAATTCTGAATAATTGTTGCAGTTACGCGCAGACTCAAGTAGCTAAGACAACTTTCTTTACAGTTTCTAAAAGCCCTAAGCTGGACCATTTATACGTCCCGTCGTTTATTCACATTGGACCATTACAACTCAAAATATTGCCAAAATAAGATTTACACTAATTCTGAATAATTGTTGCAGTTACGCGCAGACTCAAGTAGCTAAATCAACTTTGCTTACAGCTTCTGAAGGTCCCACGCTGGACCATTTATACCTCACCTCGTTTACTCAAATTGCACCATTACAACTCAAAATATGGCCAAAATAAACTTTACACTAATTCTGAATAATTGTTGCACTTACGCGCAGACTCAAATAGCTAAGTCAACCTTGCTTATAGTTTCTGAAAGTCCTAAGCTGGACCATTTACACCTCACCTCGTTTACTCAAATTGCACCATATAAACTCAAAATGTGGCCAAAATACACTTTAGACTAATTCTGAATAATTGATGCACTTACGCGTAGACTCAAATAGCTAAGTCAACTTTGCTTATAGTTTCTGAAAGTCCTAAGCTCCACCATTTATACCTCACCTCGTTTACTCAAATTGAAGCTTTACAACTCAAAATATGGCCAAAATAAACTTTACACTAATTCTGAATAATTGTTGCAGTTACGCGCAGACTCAAGTAGCTAAGTCAACTTTGCTTATTGTTTCTGAAAGTCCTAAGCTTGACCATTTATAGCTCACCTCGTTTACTCAAATTGCGCCATTACAACTCAAAATATGACCAAAATAAACTTTACACTAATTCTGAATAATTGTTGCAGTTACGTGCAGACTCAAGTAGCTAAGTCACCTTTGCTTATAGTTTCTGAAAGTTCTAAGCTGGACAATTTATACTTCACCTCGTTTACTCAAATTGCGCCATTACAACTCAAAATATGGCCAAAATAAACTTTACACTAATTCTCAATAATTGTTGCAGTTACGCGCAGACTCAAGTAGCTAAGTCAACTTTTCTTATAGTCTCTGGAAGTCCTAAGCTTGACCATTTATACCTCACCTCGTTTACTCAAATTGCACCATTACAACTCAAAATATGGGCAAAATAAACTTTACACTAATTCTCAATAATTGTTGCAGTTACGCGCAGACTCAAAATGCTAAGTCAACTTTGCTTATAGTTTCTGAAAGTCCTAAGCTGGACCATTTATACCTCACCTCGTTTACTCAAATTGCACCATTACAACTCAAAATATGGCCAAAATAAACTTTACACTGATTCTGAAAAATTCTTGCAGTTACGCGCAGACTCAAAATTCTAAGTCAACTTTGCTTATAGTTTCTGAATGTCCCAAGCTGGTCCATTTATACCTCACCTCGCTTACTCAAATTGCGCCATTACAAGTCAAAATATGGCCAAAATAAACATTACACTAATTCTGAATAATTGGTGCAGTTACGCGCAGACTCAAGTAGCTAAGTCAACTTTGCTTATAGTTCCTGAAGGTCCTAAGCTGGACCATTTATACGTCACCTCGTTTACTCAAATTGCGCCATTACAACTCAAAATATGACCAAAATAAACTTTACACTAATTCTGAATAATTGTTGCAGTTACGCGCAGACTCAAGTAGCTAAGTCAACTTTGCTTATAGTTTCCGAAAGTCCTAGGCTTGACCATTTATACCTCACCTCGTTTACTCAAATTGCGCCATTACAACTCAAAATATTACCAAAATAAACTTTACACTAATTCTGAATAATTGTTGCAGTTACGCGCAGACTCAAGTAGCTAAGACAACTTTCTTTACAGTTTCTAAAAGCCCTTAGCCGGACCATTTATACGTCCCGTCGTTTATTCACATTGGACCATTACAACTCAAAATATTGCCAAAATAAGATTTACACTAATTCTGAATAATTGTTGCAGTTACGCGCAGACTCAAATAGCTAAGTCAACTTTCTTTACAGTTTCTGAAAGTCCTAAGCTGGACCATTTATACCTCACCTCGTTTTCTCAAATTGCACCGTTACAACTCAAAATAAGGCCAAAATAAACTTTACGCTAATTCTGAATACTTGTTGCAGTTACGCACAGACTCAAATAGCTAAGTCAACTTTCTTTACAGTTTCTGAAAGTCCTAAGCTGCACCATTTATACCTCACCTCGTTTACTCAAATTGCACCATTACAACTCAAAATATGGCCAAAATAAACTTTACACTAATTCTGAATAATTGTTGCAGTTACGCGCAGACTCAAGTAGCTAAGTCAACTTTTCTTATAGTTTCTGAAAGTCCTAAGCTTGACCATTTATACCTCACCTCGTTTACTCAAATTGCGCCATTACAACTCAAAATATGACCAAAATAAACTTTACACTAATTCTGAATAATTGTTGCAGTTACGCGCAGACTCAAGTAGCTAAGACCACCTTCTTCGCAGTTTGTGAAAGCCCTTAGCCGGACCATTTATACGTCCCCTCGTTTGTTCAAATTGGACCATTACAACTCAAAATATTGCCAAAATACGATTTACACTAATTCTGAATAATTGTTGCAGTTACGCGCAGACTCAAATAGCTAAGTCAACTTTCTTTACAGTTTCTGAAAGTCCTAAGCTGGACCATTTATACCTCACCTCGTTTTCTCAAATTGCACCATTACAACTCAAAATAAGGCCAAAATAAACTTTACACTAATTCTGAATAGTTGTTGCAGTTACGCGCAGACTCAAATAGCTAAGTCAACTTTCTTTACAGTTTCTGAAAGTCCTAAGCTGGACCATTTATACCTCACCTCGTTTGCTCAAATTGCACCATTACAACTCAAAATATGGCCAAAAGAAACTTTACACTAATTCTGAATAATTGTTGCAGTTACGCGCAGACTCAAGTAGCTAAGTCAACTTTTCTTATAGTTTCTGAAAGTCCTAAGCTTCACCATTTATACCTCACCTCGTTTACTCAAATTGCGCCATTACAACTCAAAATATGACCAAAATAAACTTTACACTAATTCTGAATAATTGTTGCAGTTACGCGCAGACTCAAGTAGCTAAGACCACCTTCTTCACAGTTTCTGAAAGCCCTTAGCCGGACCATTTATACGTCCCCTCGTTTGTTCAAATTGGACCATTACAACTCAAAATATTGCCAAAATAAGTTTTACACTAATTCTGAATAATTGTTGCAGTTACGCGCAGACTCAAGTAGCTAAGACAACTTTCTTTACAGTTTCTAAAAGCCCTTAGCCGGACCATTTATACGTCCCGTCGTTTAATCACATTGGACCATTACAACTCAAAATATTGCCAAAATAAGATTTACACTAATTCTGAATAATTGTTGCAGTTACGCGCAGACTCAAGTAGCTAAGACCACCTCCTTCACAGTTTCTGAAAGCACTTAGCCGGACCATTTATACGTCCCCTCGTTTGTTCAAATTGGACCATTACAACTCAAAATATTGCCAAAATAAGTTTTACACTAATTCTGAATAAATGTTGCAGTTACGCGCAGACTCAAGTAGCTAAGACAACTTTCTTTACAGTTTCTAAAAGCCCTTAGCCGGACCATTTATACGTCCCGTCGTTTAATCACATTGGACCATTACAACTCAAAATATTGCCAAAATAAGATTTACACTAATTCTGAATAATTGTTGCAGTTACGCGCAGACTCAAATAGCTAAGTCAACTTTCTTTACAGTTTCTGAAAGTCCTAAGCTGGACCATTTATACCTCACCTCGTTTTCTCAAATTGCACCATTACAACTCAAAATATGGCCAAAACAAAGTTTACACTAATTCTGAATAGTTGTTGCAGTTACGCGCAGACTCAAATAGCTAAGTCAACTTTGCTTATAGTTTTTGAAAGTCCTAACCTGGACCATTTATACGTCACCTCGTCTACTCAAATTGCACCATTACAACTCAAAATATGGCCAAAATAAGCTTTACACTAATTCTGAATAATTGTTGCAGTTACGTGCAGACTCAAGTAGCTAAGTCACCTTTGCTTATAGTTTCTGAAAGTTCTAAGCTGGACAATTTATACTTCACCTCGTTTACTCAAATTGCGGCATTACAACTCAAAATATGGCCAAAATAAACTTTACACTAATTCTGAATAATTGTTGCAGTTACGCGCAGACTCAAGTAGCTAAGTCAACTTTGCTTATAGTTTCTGAAAGTCCTAAGCTGCAACATTTATACCTCACCTCGTTTACTCACATTGCACCATTACAACTCAAAATATGGCCAAAATAAACTTTACACTAATTCTGAATAATTGTTGCAGTTACGCGCAGACTCAAGTAGCTAAGTCAAATTTTCTTATAGTTTCTGAAAGTCCTAAGCCTGACCATTTATACCACACCTCGTTTACTCAAATTGCGCCATTACAACTCAAAATATGACCAAAATGAACTTTACACTAATTCTGAATAATTGTTGCAGTTACGCGCAGACTCAAGTAGCTAAGACAACCTTCTTCACAGTTTCTGAAAGCCCTTAGCCGGACCATTTATACGTCCACTCGTTTGTTCAAATTGGACCATTACAACTCAAAATATTGCCAAAATAAAATTTACACTAATTCTGAATAATTGTTGCAGTTACGCGCAGACTCAAGTAGCTAAGACAACTTTCTATTGCAGTTTCTAAAAGCCCTAAGAAGGACCATTTATACGTCCAGTCGTTTATTCACATTGGACCATTACAACTCAAAATATTGCCAAAATAAGATCTACACTAATTCTGAATAATTGTTGCAGTTACGCGCAGACACAAGTAGCTAAGACAACCTTCTTCACAGTTTCTGAAAGCCCTTAGCCGGACCACTTAAACGTTCCCTCGTTTGTTCAAATTGGACCATTACAACTCAAAATATTGCCAAAATAATATTTACACTAATTCTGAATAATTGTTGCAGTTACGCGCAGACTCAAGTAGCTAAGACAACTTTCTTTACAGTTTCTAAAAGCCCTAAGCTGGACCATTTATACGTCCCGTCGTTTATTCACATTGGACCATTACAACTCAAAATATTGCCAAAATAAGATTTACACTAATTCTGAATAATTGTTGCAGTTACGCGCAGACTCAAGTAGCTAAATCAACTTTGCTTACAGCTTCTGAAGGTCCCACGCTGGACCATTTATACCTCACCTCGTTTACTCAAATTGCACCATTAGAACTCAAAATATGGCCAAAATAAACTTTACACTAATTCTGAATAATTGTTGCACTTACGCGCAGACTCAAATAGCTAAGTCAACCTTGCTTATAGTTTCTGAAAGTCCTAAGCTGGACCATTTATACCTCACCTCGTTTACTCAAATTGCACCATATAAACTCAAAATGTGGCCAAAATACACTTTAGACTAATTCTGAATAATTGATGCACTTACGCGTAGACTCAAATAGCTAAGTCAACTTTGCTTATAGTTTCTGAAAGTCCTAAGCTCCACCATTTATACCTCACCTCGTTTACTCAAATTGAACCTTTACAACTCAAAATATGGCCAAAATAAACTTTACACTAATTCTGAATAATTGTTGCAGTTACGCGCAGACTCAAGTAGCTAAGCCAACTTTGCTTATAGTTTATGAAAGTCCTAAGCTTGACCATTTATAGCTCACCTCGTTTACTCAAATTGCGCCATTACAACTCAAAATATGACCAAAATAAACTTTACACTAATTCTGAATAATTGTTGCAGTTACGTGCAGACTCAAGTAGCTAAGTCACCTTTGCTTATAGTTTCTGAAAGTTCTAAGCTGGACAATTTATACTTCACCTCGTTTACTCAAATTGCGCCATTACAACTCAAAATATGGCCAAAATAAACTTTACACTAATTCTCAATAATTGTTGCAGTTACGCGCAGACTCAAGTAGCTAAGTCAACTTTTCTTATAGTCTCTGGAAGTCCTAAGCTTGACCATTTATACCTCACCTCGTTTACTCAAATTGCACCATTACAACTCAAAATATGGGCAAAATAAACTTTACACTAATTCTCAATAATTGTTGCAGTTACGCGCAGACTCAAAATGCTAAGTCAACTTTGCTTATAGTTTCTGAAAGTCCTAAGCTGGACCATTTATACCTCACCTCGTTTACTTAAATTGCACCATTACAACTCAAAATATGGCCAAAATAAACTTTACACTGATTCTGAAAAATTCTTGCAGTTACGCGCAGACTCAAAATTCTAAGTCAACTTTGCTTATAGTTTCTGAATGTCCCAAGCTGGTCCATTTATACCTCACCTCGCTTACTCAAATTGCGCCATTACAACTCAAAATATGGCCAAAATAAACATTACACTAATTCTGAATAATTGGTGCAGTTACGCGCAGACTCAAGTAGCTAAGTCAACTTTGCTTATAGTTCCTGAAGGTCCTAAGCTGGACCATTTATACGTCACCTCGTTTACTCAAATTGCGCCATTACAACTCAAAATATGACCAAAATAAACTTTACACTAATTCTGAATAATTGTTGCAGTTACGCGCAGACTCAAGTAGCTAAGTCAACTTTGCTTATAGTTTCCGAAAGTCCTAGGCTTGACCATTTATACCTCACCTCGTTTACTCAAATTGCGCCATTACAACTCAAAATATTACCAAAATAAACTTTACACTAATTCTGAATAATTGTTGCAGTTACGCGCAGACTCAAGTAGCTAAGACAACTTTCTTTACAGTTTCTAAAAGCCCTTAGCCGGACCATTTATACGTCCCGTCGTTTATTCACATTGGACCATTACAACTCAAAATATTGCCAAAATAAGATTTACACTAATTCTGAATAATTGTTGCAGTTACGCGCAGACTCAAATAGCTAAGTCAACTTTCTTTACAGTTTCTGAAAGTCCTAAGCTGGACCATTTATACCTCACCTCGTTTTCTCAAATTGCACCGTTACAACTAAAAAATAAGGCCAACATAAACTTTACACTAATTCTGAATACTTGTTGCAGTTACGCGCAGACTCAAATAGCTAAGTCAACTTTCTTTACAGTTTCTGAAAGTCCTAAGCTGCACCATTTATACCTCACCTCGTTTACTCAAATTGCACCATTACAACTCAAAATATGGCCAAAATAAACTTTACACTAATTCTGAATAATTGTTGCAGTTACGCGCAGACTCAAGTAGCTAAGTCAACTTTTCTTATAGTTTCTGAAAGTCCTAAGCTTGACCATTTATACCTCACCTCGTTTACTCAAATTGCGCCATTACAACTCAAAATATGACCAAAATAAACTTTACACTAATTCTGAATAATTGTTGCAGTTACGCGCAGACTCAAGTAGCTAAGACCACCTTCTTCGCAGTTTGTGAAAGCCCTTAGCCGGACCATTTATACGTCCCCTCGTTTGTTCAAATTGGACCATTACAACTCAAAATATTGCCAAAATAAGATTTACACTAATTCTGAATAATTGTTGCAGTTACGCGCAGACTCAAGTAGCTAAGACAACTTTCTTTACAGTTTCTAAAAGCCCTTAGCCGGACCATTTATACGTCCCGTCGTTTAATCACATTGGACCATTACAACTCAAAATATTGCCAAAATAAGATTTACACTAATTCTGAATAATTGTTGCAGTTACGCGCAGACTCAAATAGCTAAGTCAACTTTCTTTACAGTTTGTGAAAGTCCTAAGCTGGACCATTTATACCTCACCTCGTTTTCTCAAATTGCACCATTACAACTCAAAATATGGCCAAAATAAACTTTACACTAATTCTGAATAGTTGTTGCAGTTACGCGAAGACTCAAATAGCTAAGTCAACTTTCTTTACAGTTTCTGAAAGTCCTAAGCTGGACCATTTATACCTCACCTCGTTTTCTCAAATTGCACCATTACAACTCAAAATATGGCCAAAACAAAGTTTACACTAATTCTGAATAGTTGTTGCAGTTACGCGCAGACTCAAATAGCTAAGTCAACTTTGCTTATAGTTTTTGAAAGTCCTAACCTGGACCATTTATACCTCACCTCGTTTACTCAAATTGCACCATTACAACTCAAAATATGGCCAAAATAAACTTTACACTAATTCTGAATAATTGTTGCAGTTACGTGCAGACTCAAGTAGCTAAGTCACCTTTGCTTATAGTTTCTGAAAGTTCTAAGCTGGACAATTTATACTTCACCTCGTTTACTCAAATTGCGCCATTACAACTCAAAATATGGCCAAAATAAACTTTACACTAATTCTGAATAATTGTTGCAGTTACGCGCAGACTCAAGTAGCTAAGTCAACTTTGCTTATAGTTTCTGAAAATCCTAAGCCTGACCATTTATACCTCACCTCGTTTACTCAAATTGCGCCATTACAACTCAAAATATGACCAAAATAAACTTTACACTAATTCTGAATAATTGTTGCAGTTACGCGCAGACTCAAGTAGCTAAGACAACCTTCTTCACAATTTCTGAAAGCCCTTAGCCGGACCATTTATACGTCCACTCGTTTGTTCAAATTGGACCATTACAACTCAAAATATTGCCAAAATAAAATTTACACTAATTCTGAATAATTGTTGCAGTTACGCGCAGACTCAAGTAGCTAAGACAACTTTCTTTTGCAGTTTCTAGAAGCCCTAAGCTGGACCATTTATACGTCCAGTCGTTTATTCACATTGGACCATTACAACTCAAAATATTGCCAAAATAAGATCTACACTAATTCTGAATAATTGTTGCAGTTACGCGCAGACACAAGTAGCTAAGACAACCTTCTTCACAGTTTCTGAAAGCCCTTAGCCGGACCACTTATACGTCCCCTCGTTTGTTCAAATTGGACCATTACAACTCAAAATATTGCCAAAATAATATTTACACTAATTCTGAATAATTGTTGCAGTTACGCGCAGACTCAAGTAGCTAAGACAACTTTCTTTACAGTTTCTAAAATCCCTAAGCTTGTCCATTTATACGCCCCGTCGTTTATTCACATTGGACCATTACAACTCAAAATATTGCCAAAATAAGAATTACACTAATTCTGAATAATTGTTGCAGTTACGCGCAGACTCAAGTAGCTAAGTCAACATTGCTTACAGCTTCTGAAAGTCCCACGCTGGACCATTTATACCTCACCTCGTTTACTCAAATTGCACCATTACAACCCAAAATATGGCCAAAATAAACTTTACACTAATTCTGAATAAATGTTGCACTTACGCGCAGACTCAAATAGCTAAGTCAACCTTGCTTATAGTTTCTGAAAGTCCTAAGCTGCACCATTTATACCTCACCTCGTTTACTCAAATTGCACCATATAAACTCAAAATATGGCCAAAATAAACTTTACACTAATTCTCAATAATTGTTGCAGTTACGCGCAGACTCAAGTAGCTAAGTCAACTTTTCTTATAGTCTCTGGAAGTCCTAAGCTTGACCATTTATACCTCACCTCGTTTACTCAAATTGCACCATTACAACTCAAAATATGGGCAAAATAAACTTTACACTAATTCTCAATAATTGTTGCAGTTACGCGCAGACTCAAAATGCTAAGTCAACTTTGCTTATAGTTTCTGAAAGTCCTAAGCTGGACCATTTATACCTCACCTCGTTTACTTAAATTGCACCATTACAACTCAAAATATGGCCAAAATAAACTTTACACTGATTCTGAAAAATTCTTGCAGTTACGCGCAGACTCAAAATTCTAAGTCAACTTTGCTTATAGTTTCTGAATGTCCCAAGCTGGTCCATTTATACCTCACCTCGCTTACTCAAATTGCGCCATTACAACTCAAAATATGGCCAAAATAAACATTAGACTAATTCTGAATAATTGGTGCAGTTACGCGCAGACTCAAGTAGCTAAGTCAACTTTGCTTATAGTTCCTGAAGGTCCTAAGCTGGACCATTTATACGTCACCTCGTTTACTCAAATTGCGCCATTACAACTCAAAATATGACCAAAATAAACTTTACACTAATTCTGAATAATTGTTGCAGTTACGCGCAGACTCAAGTAGCTAAGTCAACTTTGCTTATAGTTTCCGAAAGTCCTAGGCTTGACCATTTATACCTCACCTCGTTTACTCAAATTGCGCCATTACAACTCAAAATATTACCAAAATAAACTTTACACTAATTCTGAATAATTGTTGCAGTTACGCGCAGACTCAAGTAGCTAAGACAACTTTCTTTACAGTTTCTAAAAGCCCTTAGCCGGACCATTTATACGTCCCGTCGTTTATTCACATTGGACCATTACAACTCAAAATATTGCCAAAATAAGATTTACACTAATTCTGAATAATTGTTGCAGTTACGCGCAGACTAAAATAGCTAAGTCAACTTTCTTTACAGTTTCTGAAAGTCCTAAGCTGGACCATTTATACCTCACCTCGTTTTCTCAAATTGCACCGTTACAACTAAAAAATAAGGCCAACATAAACTTTACACTAATTCTGAATACTTGTTGCAGTTACGCGCAGACTCAAATAGCTAAGTCAACTTTCTTTACAGTTTCTGAAAGTCCTAAGCTGCACCATTTATACCTCACCTCGTTTACTCAAATTGCACCATTACAACTCAAAATATGGCCAAAATAAACTTTACACTAATTCTGAATAATTGTTGCAGTTACGCGCAGACTCAAGTAGCTAAGTCAACTTTTCTTATAGTTTCTGAAAGTCCTAAGCTTGACCATTTATACCTCACCTCGTTTACTCAAATTGCGCCATTACAACTCAAAATATGACCAAAATAAACTTTACACTAATTCTGAATAATTGTTGCAGTTACGCGCAGACTCAAGTAGCTAAGACCACCTTCTTCGCAGTTTGTGAAAGCCCTTAGCCGGACCATTTATACGTCCCCTCGTTTGTTCAAATTGGACCATTACAACTCAAAATATTGCCAAAATAAGATTTACACTAATTCTGAATAATTGTTGCAGTTACGCGCAGACTCAAGTAGCTAAGACAACTTTCTTTACAGTTTCTAAAAGCCCTTAGCCGGACCATTTATACGTCCCGTCGTTTAATCACATTGGACCATTACAACTCAAAATATTGCCAAAATAAGATTTACACTAATTCTGAATAATTGTTGCAGTTACGCGCAGACTCAAATAGCTAAGTCAACTTTCTTTACAGTTTGTGAAAGTCCTAAGCTGGACCATTTATACCTCACCTCGTTTTCTCAAATTGCACCATTACAACTCAAAATATGGCCAAAATAAACTTTACACTAATTCTGAATAGTTGTTGCAGTTACGCGAAGACTCAAATAGCTAAGTCAACTTTCTTTACAGTTTCTGAAAGTCCTAAGCTGGACCATTTATACCTCACCTCGTTTTCTCAAATTGCACCATTACAACTCAAAATATGGCCAAAACAAAGTTTACACTAATTCTGAATAGTTGTTGCAGTTACGCGCAGACTCAAATAGCTAAGTCAACTTTGCTTATAGTTTTTGAAAGTCCTAACCTGGACCATTTATACCTCACCTCGTTTACTCAAATTGCACCATTACAACTCAAAATATGGCCAAAATAAACTTTACACTAATTCTGAATAATTGTTGCAGTTACGTGCAGACTCAAGTAGCTAAGTCACCTTTGCTTATAGTTTCTGAAAGTTCTAAGCTGGACAATTTATACTTCACCTCGTTTACTCAAATTGCGCCATTACAACTCAAAATATGGCCAAAATAAACTTTACACTAATTCTGAATAATTGTTGCAGTTACGCGCAGACTCAAGTAGCTAAGTCAACTTTGCTTATAGTTTCTGAAAATCCTAAGCCTGACCATTTATACCTCACCTCGTTTACTCAAATTGCGCCATTACAACTCAAAATATGACCAAAATAAACTTTACACTAATTCTGAATAATTGTTGCAGTTACGCGCAGACTCAAGTAGCTAAGACAACCTTCTTCACAATTTCTGAAAGCCCTTAGCCGGACCATTTATACGTCCACTCGTTTGTTCAAATTGGACCATTACAACTCAAAATATTGCCAAAATAAAATTTACACTAATTCTGAATAATTGTTGCAGTTACGCGCAGACTCAAGTAGCTAAGACAACTTTCTTTTGCAGTTTCTAGAAGCCCTAAGCTGGACCATTTATACGTCCAGTCGTTTATTCACATTGGACCATTACAACTCAAAATATTGCCAAAATAAGATCTACACTAATTCTGAATAATTGTTGCAGTTACGCGCAGACACAAGTAGCTAAGACAACCTTCTTCACAGTTTCTGAAAGCCCTTAGCCGGACCACTTATACGTCCCCTCGTTTGTTCAAATTGGACCATTACAACTCAAAATATTGCCAAAACAATATTTACACTAATTCTGAATAATTGTTGCAGTTACGCGCAGACTCAAGTAGCTAAGACAACTTTCTTTACAGTTTCTAAAAGCCCTAAGCTTGTCCATTTATACGCCCCGTCGTTTATTCACATTGGACCATTACAACTCAAAATATTGCCAAAATAAGAATTACACTAATTCTGAATAATTGTTGCAGTTACGCGCAGACTCAAGTAGCTAAGTCAACATTGCTTACAGCTTCTGAAAGTCCCACGCTGGACCATTTATACCTCACCTCGTTTACTCAAATTGCACCATTACAACTCAAAATATGGCCAAAATAAACTTTACACTAATTCTGAATAAATGTTGCACTTACGCGCAGACTCAAATAGCTAAGTCAACCTTGCTTATAGTTTCTGAAAGTCCTAAGCTGCACCATTTATACCTCACCTCGTTTACTCAAATTGCACCATATAAACTCAAAATGTGGCCAAAATACACTTTAGACTAATTCTGAATAATTGAAGCACTTACGCGTAGACTCAAGTAGCTAAGTCAACTTTGCTTATGGTTTCTGAAAGTTCTAAGCTGGACAATTTATACTTCACCTCGTTTACTCAAATTGCGCCATTACAATTCAAAATATGGCCAAAATAAACTTTACACTAATTCTGAATAATTGTTGCAGTTACGCGCAGACTCAAGTAGCTAAGTCAACTTTGCTTATAGTTTCTGAAAGTCCTAAGCTGCACCATTTATACCTCACCTCGTTTACTCAAATTGAACCTTTACAACTCAAAATATGGCCAAAATAAACTTTACACTAATTCTGAATAATTGTTGCAGTTACGTGCAGACTCAAGTAGCTAAGTCACCTTTGCATATAGTTTCTGAAAGTTCTAAGCTGGTCAATTTATACTTCACCTCGTTTACTCAAATTGCACCATTACAATTCAAAATATGGCCAAAATAAACTTTACACTAATTCTGAATAATTGTTGCAGTTACGCGCAGACTCAAGTAGCTAAGTCAACTTTGCTTATAGTTTCTGAAAGTCCTAGGCTGGACCATTTATACCTCACCTCGTTTACTCCAATTGCACCATTACAACTCAAAATATGGCCAAAACAAAGTTTACACTAATTCTGAATAGTTGTTGCAGTTACGCGCAGACTCAAATAGGTAAGTCAACTTTGCTTATAGTTTTTGAAAGTCCCACGCTGGACCATTTATACCTCACCTCGTTTACTCAAATTGCACCATTACAACTCAAAATATGGCCAAAACAAAGTTTACACTAATTCTGAATAGTTGTTGCAGTTACGCGCAGACTCAAATAGCTAAGTCAACTTTGCTTATAGTTTTTGAAAGTCCTAACCTGGACCATTTATACCTCACCTCGTTTACTCAAATTGCACCATTACAACTCAAAATATGGCCAAAATAAACTTTACACTAATTCTGAGTAATTGTTGCAGTTACGTGCAGACTCAAGTAGCTAAGTCACCTTTGCTTATAGTTTCTGAAAGTTCTAAGCTGGACAATTTATACTTCACCTCGTTTTCTCAAATTGCGCCATTACAACTCAAAATATGGCCAAAATAAACTTTACACTAATTCTGAATAATTGTTGCAGTTACGCGCAGACTCAAGTAGCTAAGTCAACTTTGCTTATAGTTTCTGAAAGTTCTAAGCTGGAACATTTATACCTCACCTCGTTTACTCAAATTGCACCAGTACAACTCAAAATATGACCAAAATAAACTTTACACTAATTCTGAATAGTTGTTGCAGTTACGCGCAGACTCAAATAGCTAAGTCAACTTTCTTTACAGTTTCTGAAAGTCCTAAGCTGGACCATTTATACCTCACCTCGTTTTCTCAAATTGCACCATTACAACTCAAAATATGGCCAAAACAAAGTTTACACTAATTCTGAATAGTTGTTGCAGTTACGCCCAGACTCAAATAGCTAAGTCAACTTTGCTTATAGTTTTTGAAAGTCCTAACCTGGACCATTTATACGTCACCTCGTTTACTCAAATTGCACCATTACAACTCAAAATATGGCCAAAATAAGCTTTACACTAATTCTGAATAATTGTTGCAGTTACGTGCAGACTCAAGTAGCTAAGTCACCTTTGCTTATAGTTTCTGAAAGTTCTAAGCTGGACAATTTATACTTCACCTCGTTTACTCAAATTGCGCCATTACAACTCAAAATATGGCCAAAATAAACTTTACACTAATTCTGAATAATTGTTGCACTTACGCGCAGACTCAAGTAGCTAAGTCAACTTTGCTAATAGTTTCTGAAAGTCCTAAGCTGGAACATTTATACCTCACCTCGTTTTCTCAAATTGCACCATTACAACTCAAAATATGGCCAAAATAAACTTTACACTAATTCTGAATAATTGCTGCAGTTACGCGCAGACTCAAGTAGCTAAGTCAACTTTGCTTATAGTTTCTGAAAGTCCTAAACTGGAACATGTATACCTCACCTCGTTTACTCAAATTGCACCATTACAACTCAAAATATGGCCAAAATAAACTTTACACTAATTCTGAATAATTGTTGCAGTTACGCGCAGACTCAAGTAGCTAAGTCAACTTTGCTTATAGTTTCTGAAAGTCCTAAGGTGGAACATTTATACCTCACCTCGCTTACTCAAATTGCACCATTACAACTCAAAATATGGCCAAAATAAACTTTACACTAATTCTGAATAATTGTTGCAGTTACGCGCAGACTCAAGCAGCTAAGTCAACTTTGCTTATAGTTTCTGAAAGTCCTAAGCTGGAACATTTATACCTCACCTCGTTTACTCAAATTGCACCATTACAACTCAAAATATGGCCAAAATAAACTTTACACTAATTCTGAATAATTGGTGCAGTTACGCGCAGACTCAAGTAGCTAAGTCAACTTTGCTTATAGTTTCTGAAAGTCCTAAGCTGGAACATTTATACCTCACCTCGTTTACTCAAATTGCACCATTACAACTCAAAATATGGCCAAAATAAACTTTACACTAATTCTGAATAATTGTTGCAGTTAAGCGCAGACTCAAGTAGCTAAGTCAACTTTGCTTATAGTTTCTGAAAGTCCTAAGCTGGAACATTTATACCTCACCTCGTTTACTCAAATTGCACCATTACAACTCAAAATATGGCCAAAATTAACTTTACACTAATTCTGAATAATTGTTGCAGTTACGCGCAGACTCAAGTAGCTAAGTCAACTTTGCTTATAGTTTCTGAAAGTCCTAAGCTGGAACATTTATACGTCACCTCGTTTAATCAAATTGCACCATTACAACTCAAAATATGGGCAAAATAAACTTTACACTAATTCTCAATAATTGTTGCAGTTACGCGCAGACTCAAAATGCTAAGTCAACTTTGCTTATATTTTCTGAAAGTCCTAAGCTGGACCATTTATACCTCACCTCGTTTACTCAAATTGCACCATTACAACTCAAAATATGGCCAAAATAAACTTTACACTAATTCTGAAAAATTCTTGCAGTTACGCGCAGACTCAAAATTCTAAGTCAACTTGCTTATAGTTTCTGAATGTCCCAAGCTGGTCCATTTACACTTCACCTCGTTTACTCAAATTGCGCCACTACAACTCAAAATATGGCCAAAATAAACTTTACACTACTTCTGAATAATTGTTGCAGTTACGCGCAGACTCAAGTAGCTAAGTCAACTTTGCTTATAGTTTCTGAAAGTCCTAAGCTGGACCATTTATACCTCACCTCGTTTACTCAAATTGCGCCATTACAACTCAAAATATGACCAAAATAAACTTTACACTAATTCTGAATAATTGTTGCAGTTACGCGCAGACTCAAGTAGCTAAGACAACCTTCTTCACAGTTTCTGAAAGCCCTAAGCTGGACCATTTATACGTCCCCTCGTTTGTTCAAATTGGACCATTACAACTCAAAATATGACCAAAATAAACTTTACACTAATTCTGAATAATTGTTGCAGTTACGCGCAGACTCAAGTAGCTAAGGCAACCTTCTTCACAGTCTCTGAAAGCCCTAAGCTGGACCATTTATACGTCCACTCGTTTGTTCAAATTGGACCATTACAACTCAAAATATTGCCAAAATAAAATTTACACTAATTCTGAATAATTGCAGTTACGCGCAGACTCAAGTAGCTAAGACAACTTTCTTTTGCAGTTTCTAAAAGCCCTAAGCTGGACCATTTATACGTCCAGTCGTTTATTCACATTGGGCCATTACAACTCAAAATATTGCCAAAATAAAATTTACACTAATTCTGTATAATTGTTGCAGTTACGCGCAGACACAAGTAGCTAAGACAACCTTCTTCACAGTTTCTGAAAGCCCTTAGCCGGACCATTTATACGTCCCCTCGTTTGTTCAAATTGGACCATTACAACTCAAAATATTGCCAAAATAATATTTACACTAATTCTGAATAATTGTTGCAGTTACGCGCAGACTCAAGTAGCTAAGACAACTTTCTTTACAGTTTCTAAAAGCCCTAAGCCGGACCATTTATACGTCCCGTCGTTTAGTCACATTGGACCATTACAACTCAAAATATTGCCAAAATAAGATTTACACTAATTCTGAATAATTGTTGCAGTTACGCGCAGACTCAAATAGCTAAGTCAACTTTCTTTACAGTTTCTGAAAGTCCTAAGCTGGACCATTTATACCTCACCTCGTTTTCTCAAATTGCACCATTACAACTCAAAATATGGCCAAAATACACTTTATACTAATTCTGAATAATTGTTGCACTTACGCGAAGACTCAAATAGCTAAGTCAACTTTGCTTATAGTTTTTGAAAGTCCTAAGCTGGACCAGTTATACCTCACCTAGCTTACTCAAATTGCACCATTACAACTCAAAATATGGCCAAAATAAACTTTACACTAATTCTGAATAATTGTTGCAGTTACGCGCAGACTCAAGTAGCTAAGTCAACTTTTCTTATAGTTTCTGAAAGTCCTAAGCTTGACCATTTATACCTCACCTCGTTTACTCAAATTGCGCCATTACAACTCAAAATATGACCAAAATAAACTTTACACTAATTCTGAATAATTGTTGCAGTTACGCGCAGACTCAAGTAGCTAAGACCACCTTCTTCGCAGTTTGTGAAAGCCCTTAGCCGGACCATTTATACGTCCCCTCGTTTGTTCAAATTGGACCATTACAACTCAAAATATTGCCAAAATAAGATTTACACTAATTCTGAATAATTGTTGCAGTTACGCGCAGACTCAAGTAGCTAAGACAACTTTCTTTACAGTTTCTAAAAGCCCTTAGCCGGACCATTTATACGTCCCGTCGTTTAATCACATTGGACCATTACAACTCAAAATATTGCCAAAATAAGATTTACACTAATTCTGAATAATTGTTGCAGTTACGCGCAGACTCAAATAGCTAAGTCAACTTTCTTTACAGTTTGTGAAAGTCCTAAGCTGGACCATTTATACCTCACCTCGTTTTCTCAAATTGCACCATTACAACTCAAAATATGGCCAAAATAAACTTTACACTAATTCTGAATAGTTGTTGCAGTTACGCGAAGACTCAAATAGCTAAGTCAACTTTCTTTACAGTTTCTGAAAGTCCTAAGCTGGACCATTTATACCTCACCTCGTTTTCTCAAATTGCACCATTACAACTCAAAATATGGCCAAAACAAAGTTTACACTAATTCTGAATAGTTGTTGCAGTTACGCGCAGACTCAAATAGCTAAGTCAACTTTGCTTATAGTTTTTGAAAGTCCTAACCTGGACCATTTATACCTCACCTCGTTTACTCAAATTGCACCATTACAACTCAAAATATGGCCAAAATAAACTTTACACTAATTCTGAATAATTGTTGCAGTTACGTGCAGACTCAAGTAGCTAAGTCACCTTTGCTTATAGTTTCTGAAAGTTCTAAGCTGGACAATTTATACTTCACCTCGTTTACTCAAATTGCGCCATTACAACTCAAAATATGGCCAAAATAAACTTTACACTAATTCTGAATAATTGTTGCAGTTACGCGCAGACTCAAGTAGCTAAGTCAACTTTGCTTATAGTTTCTGAAAATCCTAAGCCTGACCATTTATACCTCACCTCGTTTACTCAAATTGCGCCATTACAACTCAAAATATGACCAAAATAAACTTTACACTAATTCTGAATAATTGTTGCAGTTACGCGCAGACTCAAGTAGCTAAGACAACCTTCTTCACAATTTCTGAAAGCCCTTAGCCGGACCATTTATACGTCCACTCGTTTGTTCAAATTGGACCATTACAACTCAAAATATTGCCAAAATAAAATTTACACTAATTCTGAATAATTGTTGCAGTTACGCGCAGACTCAAGTAGCTAAGACAACTTTCTTTTGCAGTTTCTAGAAGCCCTAAGCTGGACCATTTATACGTCCAGTCGTTTATTCACATTGGACCATTACAACTCAAAATATTGCCAAAATAAGATCTACACCAATTCTGAATAATTGTTGCAGTTACGCGCAGACACAAGTAGCTAAGACAACCTTCTTCACAGTTTCTGAAAGCCCTTAGCCGGACCACTTATACGTCCCCTCGTTTGTTCAAATTGGACCATTACAACTCAAAATATTGCCAAAACAATATTTACACTAATTCTGAATAATTGTTGCAGTTACGCGCAGACTCAAGTAGCTAAGACAACTTTCTTTACAGTTTCTAAAAGCCCTAAGCTTGTCCATTTATACGCCCCGTCGTTTATTCACATTGGACCATTACAACTCAAAATATTGCCAAAATAAGAATTACACTAATTCTGAATAATTGTTGCAGTTACGCGCAGACTCAAGTAGCTAAGTCAACATTGCTTACAGCTTCTGAAAGTCCCACGCTGGACCATTTATACCTCACCTCGTTTACTCAAATTGCACCATTACAACTCAAAATATGGCCAAAATAAACTTTACACTAATTCTGAATAAATGTTGCACTTACGCGCAGACTCAAATAGCTAAGTCAACCTTGCTTATAGTTTCTGAAAGTCCTAAGCTGCACCATTTATACCTCACCTCGTTTACTCAAATTGCACCATATAAACTCAAAATGTGGCCAAAATACACTTTAGACTAATTCTGAATAATTGAAGCACTTACGCGTAGACTCAAGTAGCTAAGTCAACTTTGCTTATGGTTTCTGAAAGTTCTAAGCTGGACAATTTATACTTCACCTCGTTTACTCAAATTGCGCCATTACAATTCAAAATATGGCCAAAATAAACTTTACACTAATTCTGAATAATTGTTGCAGTTACGCGCAGACTCAAGTAGCTAAGTCAACTTTGCTTATAGTTTCTGAAAGTCCTAAGCTGCACCATTTATACCTCACCTCGTTTACTCAAATTGAACCTTTACAACTCAAAATATGGCCAAAATAAACTTTACACTAATTCTGAATAATTGTTGCAGTTACGTGCAGACTCAAGTAGCTAAGTCACCTTTGCATATAGTTTCTGAAAGTTCTAAGCTGGTCAATTTATACTTCACCTCGTTTACTCAAATTGCACCATTACAATTCAAAATATGGCCAAAATAAACTTTACACTAATTCTGAATAATTGTTGCAGTTACGCGCAGACTCAAGTAGCTAAGTCAACTTTGCTTATAGTTTCTGAAAGTCCTAGGCTGGACCATTTATACCTCACCTCGTTTACTCCAATTGCACCATTACAACTCAAAATATGGCCAAAACAAAGTTTACACTAATTCTGAATAGTTGTTGCAGTTACGCGCAGACTCAAATAGGTAAGTCAACTTTGCTTATAGTTTTTGAAAGTCCCACGCTGGACCATTTATACCTCACCTCGTTTACTCAAATTGCACCATTACAACTCAAAATATGGCCAAAACAAAGTTTACACTAATTCTGAATAGTTGTTGCAGTTACGCGCAGACTCAAATAGCTAAGTCAACTTTGCTTATAGTTTTTGAAAGTCCTAACCTGGACCATTTATACCTCACCTCGTTTACTCAAATTGCACCATTACAACTCAAAATATGGCCAAAATAAACTTTACACTAATTCTGAGTAATTGTTGCAGTTACGTGCAGACTCAAGTAGCTAAGTCACCTTTGCTTATAGTTTCTGAAAGTTCTAAGCTGGACAATTTATACTTCACCTCGTTTTCTCAAATTGCGCCATTACAACTCAAAATATGGCCAAAATAAACTTTACACTAATTCTGAATAATTGTTGCAGTTACGCGCAGACTCAAGTAGCTAAGTCAACTTTGCTTATAGTTTCTGAAAGTTCTAAGCTGGAACATTTATACCTCACCTCGTTTACTCAAATTGCACCAGTACAACTCAAAATATGACCAAAATAAACTTTACACTAATTCTGAATAGTTGTTGCAGTTACGCGCAGACTCAAATAGCTAAGTCAACTTTCTTTACAGTTTCTGAAAGTCCTAAGCTGGACCATTTATACCTCACCTCGTTTTCTCAAATTGCACCATTACAACTCAAAATATGGCCAAAACAAAGTTTACACTAATTCTGAATAGTTGTTGCAGTTACGCCCAGACTCAAATAGCTAAGTCAACTTTGCTTATAGTTTTTGAAAGTCCTAACCTGGACCATTTATACGTCACCTCGTTTACTCAAATTGCACCATTACAACTCAAAATATGGCCAAAATAAGCTTTACACTAATTCTGAATAATTGTTGCAGTTACGTGCAGACTCAAGTAGCTAAGTCACCTTTGCTTATAGTTTCTGAAAGTTCTAAGCTGGACAATTTATACTTCACCTCGTTTACTCAAATTGCGCCATTACAACTCAAAATATGGCCAAAATAAACTTTACACTAATTCTGAATAATTGTTGCACTTACGCGCAGACTCAAGTAGCTAAGTCAACTTTGCTAATAGTTTCTGAAAGTCCTAAGCTGGAACATTTATACCTCACCTCGTTTACTCAAATTGCACCATTACAACTCAAAATATGGCCAAAATAAACTTTACACTAATTCTGAATAATTGCTGCAGTTACGCGCAGACTCAAGTAGCTAAGTCAACTTTGCTTATAGTTTCTGAAAGTCCTAAACTGGAACATGTATACCTCACCTCGTTTACTCAAATTGCACCATTACAACTCAAAATATGGCCAAAATAAACTTTACACTAATTCTGAATAATTGTTGCAGTTACGCGCAGACTCAAGTAGCTAAGTCAACTTTGCTTATAGTTTCTGAAAGTCCTAAGGTGGAACATTTATACCTCACCTCGCTTACTCAAATTGCACCATTACAACTCAAAATATGGCCAAAATAAACTTTACACTAATTCTGAATAATTGTTGCAGTTACGCGCAGACTCAAGCAGCTAAGTCAACTTTGCTTATAGTTTCTGAAAGTCCTAAGCTGGAACATTTATACCTCACCTCGTTTACTCAAATTGCACCATTACAACTCAAAATATGGCCAAAATAAACTTTACACTAATTCTGAATAATTGGTGCAGTTACGCGCAGACTCAAGTAGCTAAGTCAACTTTGCTTATAGTTTCTGAAAGTCCTAAGCTGGAACATTTATACCTCACCTCGTTTACTCAAATTGCACCATTACAACTCAAAATATGGCCAAAATAAACTTTACACTAATTCTGAATAATTGTTGCAGTTAAGCGCAGACTCAAGTAGCTAAGTCAACTTTGCTTATAGTTTCTGAAAGTCCTAAGCTGGAACATTTATACCTCACCTCGTTTACTCAAATTGCACCATTACAACTCAAAATATGGCCAAAATTAACTTTACACTAATTCTGAATAATTGTTGCAGTTACGCGCAGACTCAAGTAGCTAAGTCAACTTTGCTTATAGTTTCTGAAAGTCCTAAGCTGGAACATTTATACGTCACCTCGTTTAATCAAATTGCACCATTACAACTCAAAATATGGGCAAAATAAACTTTACACTAATTCTCAATAATTGTTGCAGTTACGCGCAGACTCAAAATGCTAAGTCAACTTTGCTTATATTTTCTGAAAGTCCTAAGCTGGACCATTTATACCTCACCTCGTTTACTCAAATTGCACCATTACAACTCAAAATATGGCCAAAATAAACTTTACACTAATTCTGAAAAATTCTTGCAGTTACGCGCAGACTCAAAATTCTAAGTCAACTTGCTTATAGTTTCTGAATGTCCCAAGCTGGTCCATTTACACTTCACCTCGTTTACTCAAATTGCGCCACTACAACTCAAAATATGGCCAAAATAAACTTTACACTACTTCTGAATAATTGTTGCAGTTACGCGCAGACTCAAGTAGCTAAGTCAACTTTGCTTATAGTTTCTGAAAGTCCTAAGCTGGACCATTTATACCTCACCTCGTTTACTCAAATTGCGCCATTACAACTCAAAATATGACCAAAATAAACTTTACACTAATTCTGAATAATTGTTGCAGTTACGCGCAGACTCAAGTAGCTAAGACAACCTTCTTCACAGTTTCTGAAAGCCCTAAGCTGGACCATTTATACGTCCCCTCGTTTGTTCAAATTGGACCATTACAACTCAAAATATGACCAAAATAAACTTTACACTAATTCTGAATAATTGTTGCTGTTACGCGCAGACTCAAGTAGCTAAGGCAACCTTCTTCACAGTCTCTGAAAGCCCTAAGCTGGACCATTTATACGTCCACTCGTTTGTTCAAATTGGACCATTACAACTCAAAATATTGCCAAAATAAAATTTACACTAATTCTGAATAATTGCAGTTACGCGCAGACTCAAGTAGCTAAGACAACTTTCTTTTGCAGTTTCTAAAAGCCCTAAGCTGGACCATTTATACGTACAGTCGTTTATTCACATTGGGCCATTACAACTCAAAATATTGCCAAAATAAAATTTACACTAATTCTGTATAATTGTTGCAGTTACGCGCAGACACAAGTAGCTAAGACAACCTTCTTCACAGTTTCTGAAAGCCCTTAGCCGGACCATTTATACGTCCCCTCGTTTGTTCAAATTGGACCATTACAACTCAAAATATTGCCAAAATAATATTTACACTAATTCTGAATAATTGTTGCAGTTACGCGCAGACTCAAGTAGCTAAGACAACTTTCTTTACAGTTTCTAAAAGCCCTAAGCCGGACCATTTATACGTCCCGTCGTTTAGTCACATTGGACCATTACAACTCAAAATATTGCCAAAATAAGATTTACACTAATTCTGAATAATTGTTGCAGTTACGCGCAGACTCAAATAGCTAAGTCAACTTTCTTTACAGTTTCTGAAAGTCCTAAGCTGGACCATTTATACCTCACCTCGTTTTCTCAAATTGCACCATTACAACTCAAAATATGGCCAAAATACACTTTATACTAATTCTGAATAATTGTTGCACTTACGCGAAGACTCAAATAGCTAAGTCAACTTTGCTTATAGTTTTTGAAAGTCCTAAGCTGGACCAGTTATACCTCACCTAGCTTACTCAAATTGCACCATTACAACTCAAAATATGGCCAAAATAAACTTTACACTAATTCTGAATAATTGTTGCAGTTACGCGCAGACTCAAGTAGCTAAGTCAACTTTTCTTATAGTTTCTGAAAGTCCTAAGCTTGACCATTTATACCTCACCTCGTTTACTCAAATTGCGCCATTACAACTCAAAATATGACCAAAATAAACTTTACACTAATTCTGAATAATTGTTGCAGTTACGCGCAGACTCAAGTAGCTAAGACCACCTTCTTCGCAGTTTGTGAAAGCCCTTAGCCGGACCATTTATACGTCCCCTCGTTTGTTCAAATTGGACCATTACAACTCAAAATATTGCCAAAATAAGATTTACACTAATTCTGAATAATTGTTGCAGTTACGCGCAGACTCAAGTAGCTAAGACAACTTTCTTTACAGTTTCTAAAAGCCCTTAGCCGGACCATTTATACGTCCCGTCGTTTAATCACATTGGACCATTACAACTCAAAATATTGCCAAAATAAGATTTACACTAATTCTGAATAATTGTTGCAGTTACGCGCAGACTCAAATAGCTAAGTCAACTTTCTTTACAGTTTGTGAAAGTCCTAAGCTGGACCATTTATACCTCACCTCGTTTTCTCAAATTGCACCATTACAACTCAAAATATGGCCAAAATAAACTTTACACTAATTCTGAATAGTTGTTGCAGTTACGCGAAGACTCAAATAGCTAAGTCAACTTTCTTTACAGTTTCTGAAAGTCCTAAGCTGGACCATTTATACCTCACCTCGTTTTCTCAAATTGCACCATTACAACTCAAAATATGGCCAAAACAAAGTTTACACTAATTCTGAATAGTTGTTGCAGTTACGCGCAGACTCAAATAGCTAAGTCAACTTTGCTTATAGTTTTTGAAAGTCCTAACCTGGACCATTTATACCTCACCTCGTTTACTCAAATTGCACCATTACAACTCAAAATATGGCCAAAATAAACTTTACACTAATTCTGAATAATTGTTGCAGTTACGTGCAGACTCAAGTAGCTAAGTCACCTTTGCTTATAGTTTCTGAAAGTTCTAAGCTGGACAATTTATACTTCACCTCGTTTACTCAAATTGCGCCATTACAACTCAAAATATGGCCAAAATAAACTTTACACTAATTCTGAATAATTGTTGCAGTTACGCGCAGACTCAAGTAGCTAAGTCAACTTTGCTTATAGTTTCTGAAAGTCCTAAGCCTGACCATTTATACCTCACCTCGTTTACTCAAATTGCGCCATTACAACTCAAAATATGACCAAAATAAACTTTACACTAATTCTGAATAATTGTTGCAGTTACGCGCAGACTCAAGTAGCTAAGACAACCTTCTTCACAATTTCTGAAAGCCCTTAGCCGGACCATTTATACGTCCACTCGTTTGTTCAAATTGGACCATTACAACTCAAAATATTGCCAAAATAAAATTTACACTAATTCTGAATAATTGTTGCAGTTACGCGCAGACTCAAGTAGCTAAGACAACTTTCTTTTGCAGTTTCTAGAAGCCCTAAGCTGGACCATTTATACGTCCAGTCGTTTATTCACATTGGACCATTACAACTCAAAATATTGCCAAAATAAGATCTACACTAATTCTGAATAATTGTTGCAGTTACGCGCAGACACAAGTAGCTAAGACAACCTTCTTCACAGTTTCTGAAAGCCCTTAGCCGGACCACTTATACGTCCCCTCGTTTGTTCAAATTGGACCATTACAACTCAAAATATTGCCAAAATAATATTTACACTAATTCTGAATAATTGTTGCAGTTACGCGCACACTCAAGTAGCTAAGACAACTTTCTTTACAGTTTCTAAAAGCCCTAAGCTTGTCCATTTATACGTCCCGTCGTTTATTCACATTGGACGATTACAACTCAAAATATTGCCAAAATAAGAATTACACTAATTCTGAATAATTGTTGCAGTTACGCGCAGACTCAAGTAGCTAAGTCAACTTTGCTTACAGCTTCTGAAAGTCCCACGCTGGGCCATTTATACCTCACCTCGTTTACTCAAATTGCACCATTACAACTCAAAATATGGCCAAAATAAACTTTACACTAATTCTGAATAATTGTTGCACTTACGCGCAGACTCAAATAGCTAAGTCAACCTTGCTTATAGTTTCTGAAAGTCCTAAGCTGCACCATTTATACCTCACCTCGTTTACTCAAATTGCACCATATAAACTCAAAATGTGGCCAAAATACACTTTAGACTAATTCTGAATAATTGATGCACTTACGCGTAGACTCAAATAGCTAAGTCAACTTTGCTTATAGTTTCTGAAAGTCCTAAGCTGCACCATTTATACCTCACCTCGTTTACTCAAATTGAACCTTTACAACTCAAAATATGGCCAAAATAAACTTTACACTAATTCTGAATAATTGTTGCAGTTACGTGCAGACTCAAGTAGCTAAGTCACCTTTGCTTATAGTTTCTGAAAGTTCTAAGCTGGACAATTTATACTTCACCTCGTTTACTCAAATTGCGCCATTACAATTCAAAATATGGCCAAAATAAACTTTACACTAATTCTGAATAATTGTTGCAGTTACGCGCAGACTCAAGTAGCTAAGTCAACTTTGCTTATAGTTTCTGAAAGTCCTAAGCTGGAACATTTATACCTCACCTCGTTTACTCAAATTGCACCATTACAACTCAAAATATGGCCAAATTAAGCTTTACACTAATTCTGAATAATTGTTGCAGTTGCGCGCAGACTCAAGTAGCTAAGTCAACTTTTCTTATAGTTTCTGAAAGTCCTAAGCTTGACCATTTATACCTCACCTCGTTTACTCAAATTGCACCATTACAACTCAAAATATGGGCAAAATAAACTTTACACTAATTCTCAATAATTGTTGCAGTTACGCGCAGACTCAAAATGCTAAGGCAACTTTGCTTATAGTTTCTGAAAGTCCTAAGCTGGACCATTTATACCTCACCTCGTTTACTCCAATTGCACCATTACAACTCAAAATATGGCCAAAACAAAGTTTACACTAATTCTGAATAGTTGTTGCAGTTACGCGCAGACTCAAATAGGTAAGGCAACTTTGCTTATAGTTTCTGAAAGTCCTAAGCTGGGCCATTTATACCTCACCTCGTTTACTCAAATTGCACCATTACAACTCAAAATATGGCCAAAACAAAGTTTACACTAATTCTGAATAGTTGTTGCAGTTACGCGCAGACTCAAATAGCTAAGTCAACTTTGCTTATAGTTTTTGAAAGTCCTAACCTGGACCATTTATACCTCACCTCGTTTACTCAAATTGCACCATTACAACTCAAAATATGGCCAAAATAAACTTTACACTAATTCTGAGTAATTGTTGCAGTTACGTGCAGACTCAAGTAGCTAAGTCACCTTTGCTTATAGTTTCTGAAAGTTCTAAGCTGGACAATTTATACTTCACCTCGTTTTCTCAAATTGCGCCATTACAACTCAAAATATGGCCAAAATAAACTTTACACTAATTCTGAATAATTGTTGCAGTTACGCGCAGACTCAAGTAGCTAAGTCAACTTTCTTTACAGTTTCTGAAAGTCCTAAGCTGGACCATTTATACCTCACCTCGTTTTCTCAAATTGCACCATTACAACTCAAAATATGGCCAAAACAAAGTTTACACTAATTCTGAATAGTTGTTGCAGTTACGCCCAGACTCAAATAGCTAAGTCAACTTTGCTTATAGTTTTTGAAAGTCCTAACCTGGACCATTTATACGTCACCTCGTTTACTCAAATTGCACCATTACAACTCAAAATATGGCCAAAATAAGCTTTACACTAATTCTGAATAATTGTTGCAGTTACGTGCAGACTCAAGTAGCTAAGTCACCTTTGCTTATAGTTTCTGAAAGTTCTAAGCTGGACAATTTATACTTCACCTCGTTTACTCAAATTGCGCCATTACAACTCAAAATATGGCCAAAATAAACTTTACACTAATTCTGAATAATTGTTGCACTTACGCGCAGACTCAAGTAGCTAAGTCAACTTTGCTAATAGTTTCTGAAAGTCCTAAGCTGGAACATTTATACCTCACCTCGTTTACTCAAATTGCACCATTACAACTCAAAATATGGCCAAAATAAACTGTACACTAATTCTGAATAATTGTTGCACTTACGCGCAGACTCAAGTAGCTAAGTCAACTTTGCTAATAGTTTCTGAAAGTCCTAAGCTGGAACATTTATACCTCACCTCGTTTACTCAAATTGCACCATTACAACTCAAAATATGGCCAAAATAAACTTTACACTAATTCTGAATAATTGTTGCAGTTACGCGCAGACTCAAGTAGCTAAGTCAACTTTGCTTATAGTTTCTGAAAGTCCTAAGGTGGAACATTTATACCTCACCTCGTTTACTCAAATTGCACCATTACAACTCAAAATATGGCCAAAATAAACTTTACACTAATTCTGAATAATTGTTGCAGTTACGCGCAGACTCAAGTAGCTAAGTCAACTTTGCTTATAGTTTCTGAAAGTCCTAAGGTGGAACATTTATACCTCACCTCGTTTACTCAAATTGCACCATTACAACTCAAAATATGGCCAAAATAAACTTTACACTAATTCTGAATAATTGTTGCAGTTACGCGCAGACTCAAGTAGCTAAGTCAACTTTGCTTATAGTTTCTGAAAGTCCTAAGCTGGAACATTTATACCTCACCTCGTTTACTCAAATTGCACCATTACAACTCAAAATATGGCCAAAATAAACTTTACACTAATTCTGAATAATTGGTGCAGTTACGCGCAGACTCAAGTAGCTAAGTCAACTTTGCTTATAGTTTCTGAAAGTCCTAAGCTGGAACATTTATACCTCACCTCGTTTACTCAAATTGCACCATTACAACTCAAAATATGGCCAAAATAAACTTTACACTAATTCTGAATAATTGTTGCACTTACGCGTAGACTCAAATAGCTAAGTCAACTTTGCTTATAGTTTCTGAAAGTCCTAAGCTGGAACATTTATACCTCACCTCGTTTACCCAAATTGCACCATTACAACTCAAAATATGGCCAAAATAAACTTTACACTAATTCTGAATAATTGTTGCAGTTACGCGCAGACTCAAGTAGCTAAGTCAACTTTGCTTATAGTTTCTGAAAGTCCTAAGCTGGAACATTTATACGTCACCTCGTTTAATCAAATTGCACCATTACAACTCAAAATATGGGCAAAATAAACTTTACACTAATTCTCAATAATTGTTGCAGTTACGCGCAGACTCAAAATGCTAAGTCAACTTTGCTTATATTTTCTGAAAGTCCTAAGCTGGACCATTTATACCTCACCTCGTTTACTCAAATTGCACCATTACAACTCAAAATATGGCCAAAATAAACTTTACACTAATTCTGAAAAATTCTTGCAGTTACGCGCAGACTCAAAATTCTAAGTCAACTTGCTTATAGTTTCTGAATGTCCCAAGCTGGTCCATTTACACCTCACCTCTTTTACTCAAATTGCGCCACTACAACTCAAAATATGGCCAAAATAAACTTTACACTACTTCTGAATAATTGTTGCAGTTACGCGCAGACTCAAGTAGCTAAGTCAACTTTGCTTATAGTTTCTGAAAGTCCTAAGCTGGACCATTTATACCTCACCTCGTTTACTCAAATTGCGCCATTACAACTCAAAATATGACCAAAATAAACTTTACACTAATTCTGAATAATTGTTGCAGTTACGCGCAGACTCAAGTAGCTAAGACAACCTTCTTCACAGCTTCTGAAAGCCCTAAGCTGGACCATTTATACGTCCCCTCGTTTGTTCAAATTGGACCATTACAACTAAAAATATGACCAAAATAAACTTTACACTAATTCTGAATAATTGTTGCAGTTACGCGCAGACTCAAGTAGCTAAGGCAACCTTCTTCACAGTCTCTGAAAGCCCTAAGCTGGACCATTTATACGTCCACTCGTTTGTTCAAATTGGACCATTACAACTCAAAATATTGCCAAAATAATATTTACACTAATTCTGAATAATTGCAGTTACGCGCAGACTCAAGTAGCTAAGACAACTTTCTTTTGCAGTTTCTAAAAGCCCTAAGCTGGACCATTTATACGTCCAGTCGTTTATTCACATTGGGCCATTACAACTCAAAATATTGCCAAAATAAGATTTACACTAATTCTGTATAATTGTTGCAGTTACGCGCAGACACAAGTAGCTAAGACAACCTTCTTCACAGTTTCTGAAAGCCCTTAGCCGGACCATTTATACGTCCCCTCGTTTGTTCAAATTGGACCATTACAATTCAAAATATTGCCAAAATAATATTTACACTAATTCTGAATAATTGTTGCAGTTACGCGCAGACTCAAGTAGCTAAGACAACTTTCTTTACAGTTTCTAAAAGCCCTAAGCCGGACCATTTATACGTCCCGTCGTTTATTCACATTGGACCATTACAACTCAAAATATTGCCAAAATAATATTTACACTAATTATGAATAATTGTTGCAGTTACGCGCAGACTCAAAATGCTAAGTCAACTTTGCTGATAGTTTCTGAAAGTCCTAAGCGGGACCATTTATACCTCACCTCGTTTACTCAAATTGCACCATTACAACTCAAAATATGGCCAAAATACACTTTATACTAATTCTGAATAATTGTTGCACTTACGCGAAGACTCAAATAGCTAAGTCAACTTTGCTTATAGTTTTTGAAAGTCCTAAGCTGGACCAGTTATACCTCACCTAGCTTACTCAAATTGCACCACTACAACTCAAAATATGGCCAAAATAAACTTTACACGAATTCTGAATAATTGCTGCACTTACGCGCAGACTCAAATAGCTAAGTCAACTTTGCTTATAGTTTCTAAAAGTCCTCAGCGTGGCCATTTATACCTCACCTGGTTTACTGAAATTGCACCATTACAACTCAAAATATGGCCAAAATAAGCTTTACACTAATTCTGAATAATTGCTGCACTTACGCGAAGACTCAAATAGCTAATTCAACTTCACTGATTGTTTCGGAAAACCCTAAGCTGGACAATTTATAGCTCACCTCGTTTACTCAAATTGCACCATTACAACTCAAAATATGGGCAAAATAAACTTTTCACTAATTCTCAATAATTGTTGCAGTTACGCGCAGACTCAAAATGCTAAGTCAACTTTGCTTATAGTTTCTGAAAGTCCTAAGCTGGACCATTTATACCTCACCTCGTTTACCTAAATTGCGCCATTACAACTCAAAATATGGCCAAAATAAACTTTACACTACTTCTGAATAATTGTTGCAGTTACGCGCAGACTCAAGTAGCTAACTCAACTTTGCTTATAGTTTCTGAAAGTCCTAAGCTGGACCATTTATACCTCACCTCGTTTACTCAAATTGCGCCATTACAACTCAAAATATGGCTAAAATAAACTTTACACTAATTCTGAATAATTGTTGCACTTACGCGCAGACTCAAATAGCTAAGTCAACTTTGCTTATAGTTTCTGAAAGTCCTAAGCTGGACCATTTATACCTCACCTAGTTTACTCGAATTACACCATTACATCTCAAAATATGGCTAAAATAAACTTTACACTAATTCTGAATAATTGTTACACTTACGCGCAGACTCAAATAGCTAAGTCAGCTTTGCTTATAGTTTCTGAAAGTCCTAAGCTGGAACATTTATACCTCACCTAGTTTACTCAAATTGCGCCATTACATCTCAAAATATGGCTAAAATAAACTTTACACTAATTCTGAATAATTGTTACACTTACGCGCAGACTCAAAATGCTAAGTCAACTTTGCTTATAGTTTCTGAAAGTCCTAAGCTGGAACATTTATACGTCACCTCGTTTAATCAAATTGCACCATTACAACTCAAAATATGGGCAAAATAAACTTTACACTAATTCTCAATAATTGTTGCAGTTACGCGCAGACTCAAAATGCTAAGTCAACTTTGCTTATATTTTCTGAAAGTCCTAAGCTGGACCATTTATACCTCACCTCGTTTACTCAAATTGCACCATTACAACTCAAAATATGGCCAAAATAAACTTTACACTAATTCTGAAAAATTCTTGCAGTTACGCGCAGACTCAAAATTCTAAGTCAACTTGCTTATAGTTTCTGAATGTCCCAAGCTGGTCCATTTACACCTCACCTCTTTTACTCAAATTGCGCCACTACAACTCAAAATATGGCCAAAATAAACTTTACACTACTTCTGAATAATTGTTGCAGTTACGCGCAGACTCAAGTAGCTAAGTCAACTTTGCTTATAGTTTCTGAAAGTCCTAAGCTGGACCATTTATACCTCACCTCGTTTACTCAAATTGCGCCATTACAACTCAAAATATGACCAAAATAAACTTTACACTAATTCTGAATAATTGTTGCAGTTACGCGCAGACTCAAGTAGCTAAGACAACCTTCTTCACAGCTTCTGAAAGCCCTAAACTGGACCATTTATACGTCCCCTCGTTTGTTCAAATTGGACCATTACAACTAAAAATATGACCAAAATAAACTTTACACTAATTCTGAATAATTGTTGCAGTTACGCGCAGACTCAAGTAGCTAAGGCAACCTTCTTCACAGTCTCTGAAAGCCCTAAGCTGGACCATTTATACGTCCACTCGTTTGTTCAAATTGGACCATTACAACTCAAAATATTGCCAAAATAATATTTACACTAATTCTGAATAATTGCAGTTACGCGCAGACTCAAGTAGCTAAGACAACTTTCTTTTGCAGTTTCTAAAAGCCCTAAGCTGGACCATTTATACGTCCAGTCGTTTATTCACATTGGGCCATTACAACTCAAAATATTGCCAAAATAAGATTTACACTAATTCTGTATAATTGTTGCAGTTACGCGCAGACACAAGTAGCTAAGACAACCTTCTTCACAGTTTCTGAAAGCCCTTAGCCGGACCATTTATACGTCCCCTCGTTTGTTCAAATTGGACCATTACAACTCAAAATATTGCCAAAATAATATTTACACTAATTCTGAATAATTGTTGCAGTTACGAGCAGACTCAAGTAGCTAAGACAACTTTCTTTACAGTTTCTAAAAGCCCTAAGCCGGACCATTTATACGTCCCGTCGTTTATTCACATTGGACCATTACAACTCAAAATATTGCCAAAATAATATTTACACTAATTATGAATAATTTTGCAGTTTCGCGCAGACTCAAAATGCTAAGTCAACTTTGCTGATAGTTTCTGAAAGTCCTAAGCGGGACCATTTATACCTCACCTCGTTTACTCAAATTGCACCATTACAACTCAAAATATGGCCAAAATACACTTTATAGTAATTCTGAATAATTGTTGCACTTACGCGAAGACTCAAATAGCTAAGTCAACTTTGCTTATAGTTTTTGAAAGTCCTAAGCTGGACCAGTTATACCTCACCTAGCTTACTCAAATTGCACCACTACAACTCAAAATATGGCCAAAATAAACTTTACACGAATTCTGAATAATTGCTGCACTTACGCGCAGACTCAAATAGCTAAGTCAACTTTGCTTATAGTTTCTAAAAGTCCTCAGCGTGGCCATTTATACCTCACCTGGTTTACTGAAATTGCACCATTACAACTCAAAATATGGCCAAAATAAGCTTTACACTAATTCTGAATAATTGCTGACTTACGCGAAGACTCAAATAGCTAATTCAACTTCACTGATTGTTTCGGAAAACCCTAAGCTGGACAATTTATAGCTCACCTCGTTTACTCAAATTGCACCATTACAACTCAAAATATGGGCAAAATAAACTTTTCACTAATTCTCAATAATTGTTGCAGTTACGCGCAGACTCAAAATGCTAAGTCAACTTTGCTTATAGTTTCTGAAAGTCCTAAGCTGGACCATTTATACCTCACCTCGTTTACCTAAATTGCGCCATTACAACTCAAAATATGGCCAAAATAAACTTTACACTACTTCTGAATAATTGTTGCAGTTACGCGCAGACTCAAGTAGCTAACTCAACTTTGCTTATAGTTTCTGAAAGTCCTAAGCTGGACCATTTATACCTCACCTCGTTTACTCAAATTGCGCCATTACAACTCAAAATATGGCTAAAATAAACTTTACACTAATTCTGAATAATTGTTGCACTTACGCGCAGACTCAAATAGCTAAGTCAACTTTGCTTATAGTTTCTGAAAGTCCTAAGCTGGACCATTTATACCTCACCTAGTTTACTCGAATTACACCATTACATCTCAAAATATGGCTAAAATAAACTTTACACTAATTCTGAATAATTGTTACACTTACGCGCAGACTCAAATAGCTAAGTCAGCTTTGCTTATAGTTTCTGAAAGTCCTAAGCTGGAACATTTATACCTCACCTAGTTTACTCAAATTGCGCCATTACATCTCAAAATATGGCTAAAATAAACTTTACACTAATTCTGAATAATTGTTACACTTACGCGCAGACTCAAAATGCTAAGTCAACTTTGCTTATAGTTTCTGAAAGTCCTAAGCTGGACCATTTATACCTCACCTCGTTTACCTAAATTGCGCCATTACAACTCAAAATATGGCCAAAATAAACTTTACACTACTTCTGAATAATTGTTGCAGTTACGCGCAGACTCAAGTAGCTAACTCAACTTTGCTTATAGTTTCTGAAAGTCCTAAGCTGGACCATTTATACCTCACCTCGTTTACTCAAATTGCGCCATTACAACTCAAAATATGGCTAAAATAAACTTTACACTAATTCTGAATAATTGTTACACTTAAGCGCAGACTCAAATAGCTAAGTCAGCTTTGCTTATAGTTTCTGAAGGTCCTAAGCTGGGCCGTTTATACCTCACCTCGTTTACTCAAATTGCACCATTAAAACTCAAAATATGGCCAAAATTAAGTTTACACTAATTCTGAATAATTGTTGCACTTACGCGCAGACTCAAGTAGCTAAGTCAACTTTGCTTATAGTTTCTGAAAGTCCTAAGCTGGACCATTTATACCTCACTTCGTTTACTCAAATTGCGCCATTACAACTCAAAATATGGCCAAATTAAACTTTACACTATTTCTGAATAATTGTTGCAGTTACGCTCAGACTCAAATAGCTAAGTCAACTTTCTTTACAGTTTCTGAAAGTCCTAAGCTGGACCATTTATACGTCCCCTCGTTTATACAAATTGGACCATCACAACTGAAAATATGACCAAAATAAGCTTTACACTAACTCTGAATAATTGTTGCAGTTACGCGCAGACTCAAGTAGCTAAATCAACTTTGCTTACAGCTTCTGAAAGTCCCACGCTGGACCATTTATACCTCACCTCGTTTACTCAAATTGCACCATTACAACTCAAAATATGGCCAAAATAAACTTTACACTAATTCTGAATAATTGTTGCACTTACGCGCAGACTCAAATAGGTAAGTCAACCTTGCTTATAGTTTCTGAAAGTCCTAAGCTGGACCATTTATACCTCACCTCGTTTACTCAAATTGCAACATATCAACTCAAAATATGGCCAAAATACACTTTACACTAATTCTGAATAATTGATGCACTTACGCGTAGACTCAAATAGCTAAGTCAACTTTGCTTATAGTTTCTGAAAGTCCTAAGCTGCACCATTTATACCTCACCTCGTTTACTCAAATGGAACCTTTACAACTCAAAATATGGCCAACATAAACTTTACACGAATTCTGAATAATTGTTGCACTTACGTGCAGACTCATATAGCTAAGGCAACTTTGCATATAGTTTCTGAAAGTGCTAAGCTGGGCCATTTATACGTCCCCTCGTTTATTCAAATTGGACCATTACAAATCAAAATATTGCCAAAATAAATTTTACACCAATTCTGAATAATTGTTGCAGTTACGCGCAGACTCAAGTAGCTAAGACATATTTCTTTACAGTTTCTAAAAGCCCTAAGCTGGACCATTTATACCTCACCTCGTTTACTCAAATATCAACATTACAACTCAAAATATGGCCAAAATACACTTTACACTAATTCTGAATAATTGTTGCACTTACGCGCAGACTCAAGTAGCTAATTCAACTTTGCTTATAGTTTCTGAAAGTCCTAAGCTGGACCATTTATACGTCCCCTCGTTTACTCAAATATCAACATTACAACTGAAAATATGGCCAAAATAAACTTTACACTAATTCTGAAAAATTCTTGCAGTTACACCCAGACTCAAATAGGTAAGTCAACTTTGCTGATAGTTTCTGAAAGCCCTAAGCTGGACCATTTATACGTCCCCTCGTTTATTCAAATTGGACCATTACAACTCAAAATATTGCCAAAATAAACTTTACACTAATAATGAATAATTATTGCACTTACGCGCAGACTCAAATAGGTAAGTCAACTTTGCTTATAGTTTCTGGAAGTCCTAAGCTGGACCATTTATACCTCACCTAGTTTACACAAATTGCACCATTACAACTCAAAATATGGCCAAAATACACTTTACACTAATTCTGAATAATTGTTGCACTTACGCGCAGACTCAAAATGCTAAGTCAACTTTGCTTATAGTTTCTGGAAGTCCTAAGCTGGACCATTTATACCTCACCTCGTTTACTCAAATTGCACCATTACAACTCAGAATATGGCTAAAATAAACTTTACACTAATTCTGAATAATTGTTGCAGTTACGCGCAGACTCAAGTAGCTAAGTCAACTTTGCTTATAGTTTCTGAAAGTCCAAAGCTGTACCATTTATACGTCACCTCGTTTACTCAAATTACACCATTACAACTCAAATTATGGCCAAAATAAACTTTACACTAATTCTGAATAATTGTTGCACTTATGCGCAGACTCAAATAACTAAGTCAACTTTGCTTATAGTTTCTGAAAGTCCAAAGCTGTACCATTTATGCCTCACCTCGTTTACTCAAATTGCACCATTACAACTCAAAATATGGCCAAAATAAACTTTACACTAATTCTGAATAATTGTTGCACTTACGCGCAGACTCAAATAACTAAGTCAACTTTGCTTATAGTTTCTGAAAGTCCTAAGCTGGGCCATTACTACCTCACCTCGTTTTCTCAAATTGCACCATTACAACTCAAAATATGGCCAAAATAAGCTTTACACTAATTCTGAATAATTGTTGCAGTTACGCGCAGACTCAAATAGCTAAGTCAACTTTCTTTACAGCTTCTGAAAACCCTAAGCAGGACCATTTATACGTCCCCTCGTTTATTCAAATTGGACCATTACAACTCATAATATGACCAAAATAAACTTTACACTGGTTGTGAATAATTGTTGCAGTTACGCGCAGACTCAAATTGCTAAGTCAACTTTCTTTGCAGCTTCTGAAAACCCTAAGCTGGACTATTTATACGTCACCTCGTTTATGCAAATTCGAAGATTACTACTCAAAACATGGCCAAAATAAACTTTACACTAATTCTGAATAATTGTTGCAGTTACGCGCAGACTCAAATAGCTAAGTCAAGTTTCTTTACAGTTTCTGAAAGCCCCAAGCAGGACCATTTATACGTCACCCCGTTTATTCAAATTGGACCATTACATCTCAAAATATGGCCAAAATAAGCATTACACTAATTGTGAATAATTGTTGCAGTTCGGCGCACACTCAAATAGCTGAGTCAATTTTCTTTACAGTTTCTGAAAGTGCTAAGCTGGACCATTTATTCGCCGCATCGTTTATTCAAATTGGACCATTACAACTCAAAATATGGCCAAAATAAACTTTACACTAATTCTGAATAATTCCTGCAGTTACGCGCAGACTCAAATAACTAAGTCAACTTTCTTTACAGTTTCTGAAAGTCCTAAGCTGGACAATTTATACGCCGCCTCGTTTATTCAAATTGGACCATTACAACTCACAATATGGCCAAAATAACCTTTACACTAATTGTGAATAATTGTTGCAGTTAGGCGCAGACTCAAATAGCTAAGGCAACTTTCTTTACAGTTTCTGAAAGTCCTAAGCTGGACCATTTATACGCCCCTCGTTTATTCAAATTGGACCATTACATCTCACAATATGGCCAAAATAAACTACACACTAATTCTGAATAGTTGTTGCAGTTACGCGCAGACTCAAGTAGCTAAGTGAACTTTCTTTACAGTTTCTGAGAGCCCTTAGCTGGACCATTTATAAGTCACCTCGTTTATTCAAATTGGACAATTACATCTCAAAATATGGCCAAAATAAACTTTACACGAATTCTGAATAATTGTTGCAGTTACGCGCAGACTCAAATAGCTAAGTCAAGTTTCTTTACAGTTCCTGAAAGCCCCAAGCAGGACCATTTATACGTCTCCTCGTTTATTCAAATTGGACCATTACATCTGAATTTATGGCCCAAATAAACTTTACACTAATTCTGAATAATTGTTGCAGTTAGGCGCAGACTCAAATAGCTAAGTCAACTTTCTTTACAGTTTCTGAAAGCCCTAAGCTGGACCATTTAAACGTCCCCTCGTTTATTCAAATTGGACCATTACAACTCACAATATGGCCAAAATAAACTTTACACTAATTCTGAATAATTCCTGCAGTTACGCGCAGACTCAAATAGCTAAGTCAACTTTCTTTACAGTTCCTGAAAGTCCTAAGCTACGCCAACCTCGTTTATTAAAATTGCACCATTACAACTCAAAATATGGCTAAAATAAACTTTACACTAATTCTGAATAATTGTTGCAGTTACGCGCAGACTCAAGTAGCTAATTCAACTTTGCTTATAGTTTCTGAAAGTCCTAAGCTGGGCCATTTATACCTCACCTAGTTTACTCAAATTGCACCATTACAACTCAAAATATGGCCAAAATAAACTTTACACTAAATCTGAATAATTGTTGCAGTTACGTGCAGACTCAAAAGGCTATGTGAACTTTCTTTACAGTTTCTGAAAGTCCTAGGCTGGACCATTTATACGTCACCCCGTTTATTCAAATTGGACCATTGCAACTCAAAATATGGCCAAAATAAACTTTACACTAATTGTGAATAATTGTTGCAGTTACGCGCAGACTCAAATATCTAAGTCAACTTTCTTCACAGTTTCTGAAAGCCCTAGGGTGGACCATTTATACGTCACCCCGTTTATTCAAATTGGACCATTGCAACTCAAAATATGGCCAAAATAAACTTTACACTAAATCTGAATAATTGTTGCAGTTACGTGCAGACTCAAAAGGCTATGTGAACTTTCTTTACAGTTTCTGAAAGTCCTAAGCCGGACCATTTTCACGCCACCTCGTTTATTGAAATTCGACCATTACAACCCAAATATAGCCAAAATAAACTCTACACTAGTTCTGAATATTTGTTGCAGTTACGTGCAGACTCAAATAGCTATGTCAACTTTCTTTACAGTTTCTGAAAGCCCTGAGCTGGACCATTTATACGTCACCCCGTTTATTCAAATTGGACCATTGCAACTCAAAATATGGCCAAAATAAACTTTACACTAATTCTGAATAATTGTTGCAGTTACGTGCAGACTCAAAAGGCTATGTGAACTTTCTTTACAGTTTCTGAAAGTCCTAAGCCGGACCATTTTCACGCCACCTCGTTTATTGAAATTCGACCATTACAACCCAAATATAGCCAAAATAAACTCTACACTAGTTCTGAATATTTGTTGCAGTTACGTGCAGACTCAAATAGCTATGTCAACTTTCTTTACAGTTTCTGAAAGCCCTGAGCTGGACCATTAACACGTCACCACGTTTATTGAAATTGGACCATTACAACCCAAATATAGCCAAAATAAACTTTACACTAATTCTGAATAATTGTTGCAGTTACGCGCAGACTCAAATATCTAAGTCAACTTTCTTTACAGTTTCTGAAAGCCCTAAGCTGGACCATTTATAGGTCAACCCGATTATTCAAATTGGACCATTGCAACTCAAAATATTGCCAAAATAAGCTTTACACTAATTCTGAATAGTTGTTGCAGTTACGTGCAGACTCAAATAGCTAAGTCAACTTTCTTTGCAGTTAATGAAGGCCCTAAGCTGGACCATTAACACGTCACCACGTTTATTGAAATTGGACCATTACAACAAAAATATAGCCAAAATAAACTTTACACTAATTCTGAATAATTGTTGCAGTTACGCGCAGACTCAAATATCTAAGTCAACTTTCTTTACAGTTTCTGAAAGCCCTAAGCTGGACCATTTATACGTCAGCCCGTTTATTCAAATTGGACCATTGCAACTCAAAATATGGCCAAAATAAACTTTACACTAATTCTGAATAAGTGTTGCAGTTACGCGCAGACAAAAATTGCTAAGTCAACTTTCTTTACAGTTTCTGAAAGCCCTAAGCTGGGCCATTAATACGTGAACTAGTTTATTTAAATTGGACAATTACAACTATAAATATGGCCAAAATAAATTTTGCATTAATTCTGAATAAGTGTTGTAGTTACGCTCAGACTCCAATAGCTGAGTAAACTTTCTTTACAGTTTCTGAAAGCCCTAAGCTGGACCATTTATACGTCACCTCGTTTATTCAAATTGGACCATTGCAACTCATAATATGGCCAAAATAAGCTTTACAATAATTCTGAATAATTGTTGCAGTTACGCGCAGACTCAAATGGCTAAGTCAACTTTCTTTACAGTTTCTGAAAGCCCTAAGCTGGACCATTTATACGTCACCTCGTTTATTCAAATTGGACCATTGCAACTCATAATATGGCCAAAATAAGCTTTACAATAATTCTGAATAAATTTTGCAGTTACGCGCAGACTCAAATAGCTAAGTCAGCTTTCTTTACAGTTTCTGAAAGCCCTAAGCTGGACCATTTATACGTCACCTCGTTTATTTAAATTGGATCTTTACAACTCAAAATATGGCCAAAATGAACTTTACACTAATTCTGAATAATTGTTGCGGTTACGCGCAGACTCAAATATCTAAGTCAACTTTGTTTACAGTTTCTCAAAGTCACAAGCTGGACCACTTATACGTCACCTCGTTTATTCAAATTGGACCATTGCAACTCAAAATATGGCCAAAATAAACTTTACACTAATTGTGAATAATTGTTGCAGTTACGCGCAGACTCAAATATCTAAGTCAACTTTCTTCACAGTTTCTGAAAGCCCTAGGCTGGACCATTTATACGTCACCCCGTTTATTCAAATTGGACCATTGCAACTCAAAATATGGCCAAAATAAACTTTACACTAATTCTGAATAATTGTTGCAGTTACGCGCAGACTCAAATAGCTAAGTCAACTTTCTTTACAGTTTCTGAAAGCCCTATGCTGGACCATATATACGCCACCTCGTTTATTCAAATTGGAGCATTCCAACTCAAAATATGGCCAAAATAAGCTTTACATTAATTCTGAATAATTGTTGCAGTTACGCGCAGACTCAAATAGCTAAGTCAACTTTCTGTACAGTTTCTGAAAGCCCTATGCTGGACCATATATACGCCACCTCGTTTATTCAAATTGGAGCATTCCAACTCAAAATATGGCCAAAATAAACTTTACATTAATTCTGAATAACTGTTGCAGTTACGCGCAGACTCAAATAGCTAAGTCAACTTTCTTTACAGTTTCTGAAAGCCCTAAACTTTACCATTTATACGCCACCTCGGTTATTCAAATTGGACCATTGCAACTCAAAATATGGCCAAAATAAACTTTACACTAATTCTGAATAATTGTTGCAGTTACGCGCAGACTCAAATAGCTAAGTCAACTTTCTTTACAGTTTCTGAAAGCCCTAAGCTGGACCATATATACGCCACCTCGTTTATTCAAATTGGAGCATTCCAACTCAAAATATGGCCAAAATAAACTTTACACTAATTCTGAATAATTGTTGCAGTTACGCGCAGACTCAAATATCTAAGTCAACTTTCTTTACAGCTTCTGAAAGCCCGTAGTTGGCCCATTTATACGTCACCTCGCTTATTCAAAAGGGACCATTACAACTCAAAATATGGCGAAAATAAACTTTACACTAATTCTGAATAATTGTTGCAGTTACGCGCAGACTCAAATATCTGAGTCAACTTTCTTTACAGTTTCTGAAAGCCCGTAGTTGGCCAATTTATACGTCACCTCGCTTATTCAAAAGGGACCATTACAACTCAAAATATTGCCTAAATAAACTTTATACTAATTGTGAATAATTGTTCAGTTACGCGCAGAGTCAAACAGCTAAGTCAACTTTCTTTACAGTTTCTGAAAGTCCTATGCTGGACCATTTATACCTCAACCCGTTTATTCAAATTGGACAATTGCAACTCAAAATATTGCCAAAATAAACTTTACACTAATTCTGAATAACTGTTGCAGTTACGCGCAGACTCAAATAGCTAAGTCAACTTTCTTTACAGTTTCTGAAAGCCCTAAGCTTTACCATTTATACGCCACCTCGGTTATTCAAATTGGACCATTGCAACTCAAAATATGGCCAAAATAAACTTTACACTAATTCTGAATAATTGTTGCAGTTACGCGCAGACTCAAATAGCTAAGTCAACTTTCTTTACAGTTTCTGAAAGCCCTAAGCTGGACCATATATACGCCACCTCGCTTATTCAAATTGGAGCATTCCAACTCAAAATATGGCCAAAATAAACTTTACATTAATTCTGAATAATTGTTGCAGTTACGCGCATACTCAAGTAGCTAAGTCAACTTTCTTTACAGTTTCTAAAAGCCCTAAGCTGGCCCAATTATACGTCAGCTCGTTTATTCAAATTGGAGAATTACAACTCAAAATATGGCCACAATAAACTTTACACTAATTGTGAATAATTGTTGCAGTTACGTGCAGACTCAAATAGTGATTTCAAGTTTCTTTACAGTTTCTAAAAGCCCTAAGGCGGACCATTTATACGTCAGCTCGTTTATTCAAATTGGACCATTGCAACTCATAAAATGGCCAAAATAAGCTTTACACTAATTCTGAATAATTGTTGCAGTTACGCGCAGACTCAAATGGCTAAGTCAACTTTCTTTACAGTTTCTGAAAGCACTCAGCTGGACCATTTATACGTTACCCCGTTTATTTAAATTGGACAATTACAACTCATAATATGGCCAAAATAAGCTTTACACTAATGCTGAATAATTTTTGCAGTTACGCGCAGACTCAAATGGCTAAGTCAACTTTCTTTACAGTTTCTGAAAGCACTCAGCTTGACCATTTATACGTCACCTCGTTTATTTAAAATGGACCTTTGCAACACAAAATATGTCCAAAATATACTTTACACTAATTCTGAATAATTGTTGCAGTTACGCGCAGACTCAAATATCTAAGTCAACTTTCTTTACAGTTTCTGAAAGCCCTAAGCTGGACAATTTATACGTCAACCCGTTTATTCAAATTGAACCATTGCAACTCAAAGTATGGCCAAAATAAACTTTACACTAATTCTGAATAATTGTTGCAGTTACGCGCAGACTCAAATATCTAAGTCAACTTTCTTTACAGTTTCTGAAAGCCCTATGCTGGACCATTGATACGTCAACCCGTTTATTCAAATTGGACAATTGCAACACAAAATATTGCCAAAATAAACTTTACACTAATTCTGAATAATTGTTGCAGTTACTTGCAGACTCAAAAGGCTATGTCAACTTTCTTTACAGTTTCTGAAAGCCCAGAGCTAGACGATTTATACGTCACCTCGTTTATTCAAATTGGACCATAGCAACTCATAATATGGCCAAAATAAGCTTTACAGTAATTCTGAATAATTGTTGCAGTTACGCGCAGACTCAAATGGCTAAGTCAAATTTCTTTACAGTTTCTGAAAGCCCTAAGCTGGACCATTTATACGTCACCTCGTTTATTCAAATTGGACCATTGCAACTCATAATATGGCCAAAATAAGCTTTACAATAATTCTGAATAATTGTTGCAGTCACGCGCAGACTCAAATGGCTAAGTCAACTTTCTTTACAGTTTCTGAAAGCCCTAATATGGACCATTTATACGTCACCTCGTTTATTCACATTGGACCATTGCAACTCATAATATGGCCAAAATAAGCTTTACAATAATTCTGAATAATTGTTGCAGTTACGCGCAGACTCAAATGGCTGAGTCAACTTTCTTTACAGTTTCTGAAAGCCCTAAGCTGGACCATTTATACGTCACCTCGTTTATTCAAATTGGACCATTGCAACTCATAATATGGCCAAAATAAGCTTTACAATAATTCTGAATAATTGTTGCAGTTACGCGCAGACTCAAATAGCTGAGTGAACTTTCTTTACAGTTTCTGAAAGCCTTAAGCCAGACCATTTATACGTCACCCCGTTTATTCAAATTGGACCATTGCAACTCAAAATATGGCCAAAATAAACTTTACACTAATTCTGAATAATTGTTGCAGTTACGCGCAGACTCAAATATCTAAGTCAAATTTCTTTACAGTTTCTGAAAGTCCTAAGCTGGACCATTTATAGGTCAACCCGTTTATTCAAATTGGACCATTGCAACTCATAATATGGCCAAAATAAGCTTTACAATAATTCTGAATAATTGTTGCAGTTACGTGCAGACTCAAATAGCTATGTCAACTTTCTTTACAGTTTCTGAAAGTCCTAAGCCGGACCATTTATACGTCACCCCGTTTATTCAAATTGGACCATTGCAACTCAAAATATGGCCAAAATAAACTTTACACTAATTCTGAATAATTGTTGCAGTTACGCGCAGACTCAAATATCTAAGTCAACTTTCTTTACATGTTCTGAAAGCCCTAAGCTGTACCATTTATACGTCACCTCGTTTATTCAAATTGGACCATTGCAACTCAAAATATGGCCAAAATAAGCTTTACTCTAATTCTGAATAATTGTTGCAGTTACGCGCAGACTCAAATATCTAAGTCAATTTTCTTCACACGTTCTGAAAGCCCTAAGCTGGACCATTTATACGTCACCTCGTTTATTCAAATTGGACCATTGCAACTCAAAATATGGCCAAAATAAACTTTACACTAATTCTGAATAATTGTTGCAGTTACGCGCAGACTCAAATATCTAAGTCAACTTTCTTTACAGCTTCTGAAAGCTCTAAGCTGGACCATTTATACGTCACCTCGTTTATTCAAGTTGGACCATTACAACTCAAAATATGGCCAAAATAAACCTTACACTAATTCTGAATAATTGCTGCAGTTACGCGCAGACTCAAATATCTAAGTCAACTTTCTTTACAGTTTCTGAAAGCCCTAAGCTGGACCATTTATACGTCACCCCGTTTATTCAAATTGGACCATTGCAACTCAAAATATGGCCAAAATAAACTTTACACTAATTCTGAATAATTGTTGCAGCAGTTACGTGCAGACTCAAAAGGCTATGTGAACTTTCTTTACAGTTTCTGAAAGTCCTAAGCCGGACCATTTTCACGCCACCTCGTTTATTGAAATTCGACCATTACAACCCAAATATAGCCAAAATAAACTCTACACTCTTTCTGAATATTTGTTGCAGTTACGTGCAGACTCAAATAGCTATGTCAACTTTCTTTACAGTTTCTGAAAGCCCTGAGCTGGACCATTAACACGTCACCACGTTTATTGAAATTGGACCATTACAACCCAAATATAGCCAAAATAAACTTTACACTAATTCTGAATAATTGTTGCAGTTACGCGCAGACTCAAATATCTAAGTCAACTTTCTTTACGGTTTCTGAAAGCCCTAAGCTGGACCATTTATAGGTCAACCCGTTTATTCAAATTGGACCATTGCAACTCAAAATATTGCCAAAATAAGCTTTACACTAATTCTGAATAGTTGTTGCAGTTACGTGCAGACTCGAATAGCTAAGTCAACTTTCTTTGCAGTTAATGAAGGCCCTAAGCTGGACCATTAACACGTCACCACGTTTATTGAAATTGGACCATTACAACCCAAATATAGCCAAAATAAACTTTACACTAATTCTGAATAATTGTTGCAGTTACGCGCAGACTCAAATATCTAAGTCAACTTTCTTTACAGTTTCTGAAAGCCCTAAGCTGGACCATTTATACGTCAGCCCGTTTATTCAAATTGGACCATTGCAACTCAAAATATGGCCAAAATAAACTTTACACTAATTCTGAATAAGTGTTGCAGTTACGCGCAGACAAAAATTGCTAAGTCAACTTTCTTTACAGTTTCTGAAAGCCCTAAGCTGGGCCATTAATACGTGAACTGGTTTATTTAAATTGGACAATTACAACTATAAATATGGCCAAAATAAACTTTGCACTAATTCTGAATAAGTGTTGTAGTTACGCTCAGACTCCAATAGCTGAGTAAACTTTCTTTACAGTTTCTGAAAGCCCTAAGCTGGACTATTTATACGTCACCTCGTTTATTCAAATTGGACCATTGCAACTCATAATATGGCCAAAATAAGCTTTACAATAATTCTGAATAATTGTTGCAGTTAGGCGCAGACTCAAATGGCTAAGTCAACTTTCTTTACAGTTTCCGAAAGCCCTAAGCTGGACCATTTATACGTCACCTCGTTTATTCAAATTGGACCATTGCAACTCAAAATATGGCCAAAATAGGCTTTACAATAATTCTGAATAAATTTTGCAGTTACGCGCAGACTCAAATAGCTAAGTCAGCTTTACAGTTTCTGAAAGCCCTAAGCTGGACCATTTATACGTCACCTCGTTTATTTAAATTGGATCTTTACAACTCAAAATATGGCCAAAATGAACTTTACACTAATTCTGAATAATTGTTGCGGTTACGCGCAGACTCGAATATCTAAGTCAACTTTGTTTACAGTTTCTCAAAGTCACAAGCTGGACCACTTATACGTCACCTCGTTTATTCAAATTGCACCATTACAACTCAAAATATGGCCAAAAGAAACTTTACACTAATTCTGAATAATTGTTGCAGTTACGCGCAGACTCAAATAGCTGAGTGAAATTTCTTTACAGTTTCTGAAAGTCCTAAGCTGGACCACTTATACGTCACCTCGTTTATTGAAATTGGACCATTACAACCCAAATATAGCCAAAATAAACTTTACACTAATTCTGAATAATTGTTGCAGTTACGTGCAGACTCAAATGGCTATGTGAACTTTCTTTACAGTTTCTGAAAGTCCTAAGCCGGACCATTTTCACGCCACCTCGTTTATTGAAATTGGACTATTACAACCCAAATATAGCCAAAATAAACTTTACACTAATTCTGAATAATTGTTGCAGTTACGCGCAGACTCAAATAACTATGTCATATTTCTTTACAGTTTCTGAAAGTCCTAAGCCGGACCATTTATACGTCACCCCGTTTATTCAAATTGGACCATTGCCACTCAAAATATGGCCAAAATAAACTTTACACTAATTGTGAATAATTGTTGCAGTTACGCGCAGACTCAAATATCTAAGTCAACTTTCTTCACAGTTTCTGAAAGCCCTAGGCTGGACCATTTATACGTCACCCCGTTTATTCAAATTGGACCATTGCAACTCAAAATATGGCCAAAATAAACTTTACACTAAATCTGAATAATTGTTGCAGTTACGCGCAGACTAAATACCTGAGTCAACTTTCTTTACAGCTTCTAAAAGCCCTTAGCTGGACCATTTATAGGTCAACCCGTTTATTCAAATTGGACCATTGCAACTCAAAATATGGCCAACATAAACTTTACACTAATTCTGAATAATTGTTGCAGTTACGCGCAGACTCAAATATCTAAGTCAACTTTCTTCACAGTTTCTGAAAGCCCTAGGCTGGACCATTTATAGGTCAACCCGTTTATTCAAATTGGACCATTGCAACTCAAAATATGGCCAAAATAAACTTTACACTAATTCTGAATAATTGTTGCAGTTACGCGCAGACTCAAATATCTAAGTCAACTTTATTTACAGTTTCTGAAAGCCCTAAGCGGGACCATTTATACGTGAACCCGTTTATTCAAATTGGACCATTGATACTCAAAATGTGGCCAAAATAAACTTTACACTAATTCTGAATAATTGTTGCAGTTACGCGCAGACTCAAATATGTAAGTCAACTTTCTTCACAGTTTCTGAAAGCTCTGAGCTGGACCATTTATACGTCACCCCGTTTATTCAAATTGGACCATTGCAACTCAAAATATGGCCAAAATAAACTTTACACTAAATCTGAATAATTGTTGCGGATACGCGCAGACTCAAATATCTAAGTCAACTTTCTTTACATGTTCTGAAAGCCCTAAGCCGGACCATTTATACGTCACCTCGTTTATTCAAATTGGACCATTGCAACTCAAAATATGGCCAAAATAAGCTTTACACTAATTCTGAATAATTGTTGCAGTTACGCGCAGACTCAAATATCTAAGTCAACTTTCTTTACAGTTTCTGAAAGCCCTAAGCTGGAGCATTTATACGTCACCTCGTTTATTCAAATTGGACCATTGCAACTCAAAATATTGCCAAAATAAGCTTTACACTAATTCTGAATAATTGTTGCAGTTACGCGCAGACTCAAATATCTAAGTCAACTTTCTTTACAGTTTCTGAAAGCCCTAAGCCGAACCATTTATACGTCACCTCGTTTATTCAAATTGGACCATTGCAACTCAAAATATGGCCAAAATAAACTTTACACTAATTCTGAATAATTGTTGCAGTTACGTGCAGACTCAAATAACTATGTCATATTTCTTTACAGTTTCTGAAAGTCCTAAGCCGGACCATTTATACGTCACCCCGTTTATTCAAATTGGACCATTGCCACTCAAAATATGGCCAAAATAAACTTTACACTAATTCTGAATAATTGTTGCAGTTACGCGCAGACTCAAATATCTAAGTCAACTTTCTTTACAGTTTCTGAAAGCCCTAAGCTGGGCCATTTATAGGTCAACCCGTTTATTCAAATTGGACCATTGCAACTCAAAATATGGCCAAAATAAACTTTACACTAATTGTGAATAATTGTTGCAGTTACGCGCAGACTCAAATATCTAAGTCAACTTTCTTCACAGTTTCTGAAAGCCCTAGGCTGGACCATTTATACGTCACCCCATTTATTCAAATTGGACCATTGCAACTCAAAATATGGCCAAAATAAACTTTACACTAAATCTGAATAATTGTTGCAGTTACGTGCAGACTCAAAAGGCTATGTGAACTTTCTTTACAGTTTCTGAAAGTCCTAAGCCGGACCATTTTCACGCCACCTCGTTTATTGAAATTCGACCATTACAACCCAAATATAGCCAAAATAAACTCTACACTAGTTCTGAATATTTGTTGCAGTTACGTGCAGACTCAAATAGCTATGTCAACTTTCTTTACAGTTTCTGAAAGCCCTGAGCTGGACCATTAACACGTCACCACGTTTATTGAAATTGGACCATTACAACCCAAATATAGCCAAAATAAACTTTACACTAATTCTGAATAATTGTTGCAGTTACGCGCAGACTCAAATATCTAAGTCAACTTTCTTTACAGTTTCTGAAAGCCCTAAGCTGGACCATTTATAGGTCAACCCGATTATTCAAATTGGACCATTGCAACTCAAAATATTGCCAAAATAAGCTTTACACTAATTCTGAATAGTTGTTGCAGTTACGTGCAGACTCAAATAGCTAAGTCAACTTTCTTTGCAGTTAATGAAGGCCCTAAGCTGGACCATTAACACGTCACCACGTTTATTGAAATTGGACCATTACAACAAAAATATAGCCAAAATAAACTTTACACTAATTCTGAATAATTGTTGCAGTTACGCGCAGACTCAAATATCTAAGTCAACTTTCTTTACAGTTTCTGAAAGCCCTAAGCTGGACCATTTATACGTCAGCCCGTTTATTCAAATTGGACCATTGCAACTCAAAATATGGCCAAAATAAACTTTACACTAATTCTGAATAAGTGTTGCAGTTACGCGCAGACAAAAATTGCTAAGTCAACTTTCTTTACAGTTTCTGAAAGCCCTAAGCTGGGCCATTAATACGTGAACTAGTTTATTTAAATTGGACAATTACAACTATAAATATGGCCAAAATAAACTTTGCATTAATTCTGAATAAGTGTTGTAGTTACGCTCAGACTCCAATAGCTGAGTAAACTTTCTTTACAGTTTCTGAAAGCCCTAAGCTGGACCATTTATACGTCACCTCGTTTATTCAAATTGGACCATTGCAACTCATAATATGGCCAAAATAAGCTTTACAATAATTCTGAATAATTGTTGCAGTTACGCGCAGACTCAAATGGCTAAGTCAACTTTCTTTACAGTTTCTGAAAGCCCTAAGCTGGACCATTTATACGTCACCTCGTTTATTCAAATTGGACCATTGCAACTCATAATATGGCCAAAATAAGCTTTACAATAATTCTGAATAAATTTTGCAGTTACGCGCAGACTCAAATAGCTAAGTCAGCTTTCTTTACAGTTTCTGAAAGCCCTAAGCTGGACCATTTATACGTCACCTCGTTTATTTAAATTGGATCTTTACAACTCAAAATATGGCCAAAATGAACTTTACACTAATTCTGAATAATTGTTGCGGTTACGCGCAGACTCAAATATCTAAGTCAACTTTGTTTACAGTTTCTCAAAGTCACAAGCTGGACCACTTATACGTCACCTCGTTTATTCAAATTGCACCATTACAACTAAAAATATGGCCAAAAGAAACTTTACACTAATTCTGAATAATTGTTGCAGTTACGCGCAGACTCAAATAGCTGAGTGAACTTTCTTTACAGTTTCTGAAAGTCCTAAGCTGGACCACTTATACGTCACCTCGTTTATTGAAATTGGACCATTACAACCCAAATATAGCCAAAATAAACTTTACACTAATTCTGAATAATTGTTGCAGTTACGTGCAGACTCAAATGGCTATGTGAACTTTCTTTACAGTTTCTGAAAGTCCTAAGCCGGACCATTTTCACGCCACCTCGTTTATTGAAATTGGACCATTACAACCCAAATATAGCCAAAATAAACTTTACACTAATTCTGAATAATTGTTGCAGTTACGTGCAGACTCATATAGCTATGTCAACTTTCTTTACAGTTTCTGAAAGCCCTAAGCTAGACCATTTATACGTCACCCCGTTTATTCAAATTGGACCATTGCCACTCAAAATATGGCCAAAATAAACTTCACACTAATTCTGAATAATTGTTGCAGTTACGCGCAGACTCAAATATCTAAGTCAACTTTCTTCACAGTTTCTGAAAGCCCTAGGCTGGACCATTTATACGTCACCCCGTTTATTCAAATTGGACCATTGCAACTCAAAATATGGCCAAAATAAACTTTACACTAAATCTGAATAATTGTTGCAGTTACGCGCAGACTAAATACCTGAGTCAACTTTCTTTACAGTTTCTAAAAGCCCTAAGCTGGACCATTAATAGGTCAACCCGTTTATTCAAATTGGACCATTGCAACTCAAAATATGGCCAACATAAACTTTACACTAATTCTGAATAATTATTGCAGTTACGCGCAGACTCAAATATCTAAGTCAACTTTCTTCACAGTTTCTGAAAACCCTAGGCTGGACCATTTATACGTCACCCCGTTTATTCAAATTGGACCATTGCAACTCAAAATATTGGCAAAATAAACTTTACACTAATTCTGAATAATTGTTGCAGTTACGCGCAGACTCAATTATCTGAGTCAACTTTCTTTACAGTTTCTAAAAGCCCTAAGCTGGACCATTTATAGGTCAACCCGTTTATTCAAATTGGACCATTGCAACTCAAAATATGGCCAAAATAAACTTTACACTAATTCTGAATAATTGTTGCAGTTACGCGCAGACTCAAATATCTAAGTCAACTTTCTTTACAGTTTCTGAAAGCCCTAAGCTGGACCATTTATACGTGAACCCGTTTATTCAAATTGGACCATTGCAACTCAAAATGTGGCCAAAATAAACTTTACACTAATTCTGAATAATTGTTGCAGTTACGCGCAGACTCAAATATGTAAGTCAACTTTCTTCACAGTTTCTGAAAGCTCTGAGCTGGACCATTTATACGTCACCCCGTTTATTCAAATTGGACCATTGCAACTCAAAATATGGCCAAAATAAACTTTACACTAAATCTGAACAATTGTTGATGTTACGCGCAGACTCAAAGAACTAAGTCAACTTTCTTTACATGTTCTGAAAGCCCTAAGCTTGACCATTTATACGTCATCTCGTTTATTCAAATTGGACCATTGCAACTCAAAATATGGCCAAAATAAACTTTACACTAATTCTGAATAATTGTTGCAGTTACGCGCAGACTCAAATATCTAAGTCAACTTTGTTTACAGTTTCTGAAAGCCCTAAGCTGGACCATTTATACGTCACCTCGTTTATTCAAATTGGACCATTGCAACTCAAAATATGGCCAAAATAAACTTTACACTAATTCTGAATAATTGTTGCAGTTACGCGCAGACTCAAATATCTAAGTCAACTTTCTTTACAGTTTCTGAAAGCCCTAAGCCGAACCATTTATACGTCACCTCGTTTATTCAAATTGGACCATTGCAACTCAAAATATGGCCAAAATAAACTTTACACTAATTCTGAATAATTGTTGCAGTTACGTGCAGACTCAAATAACTATGTCATATTTCTTTACAGTTTCTGAAAGTCCTAAGCCGGACCATTTATACGTCACCCCGTTTATTCAAATTGGACCATTGCCACTCAAAATATGGCCAAAATAAACTTTACACTAATTCTGAATAATTGTTGCAGTTACGCGCAGACTCAAATATCTAAGTCAACTTTCTTTACAGTTTCTGAAAGCCCTAAGCTGGACCATTTATAGGTCAACCCGTTTATTCAAATTGGACCATTGCAACTCAAAATATGGCCAAAATAAACTTTACACTAATTGTGAATAATTGTTGCAGTTACGCGCAGACTCAAATATCTAAGTCAACTTTCTTCACAGTTTCTGAAAGCCCTAGGCTGGACCATTTATAGGTCACCCCGTTTATTCAAATTGGACCATTGCAACTCAAAATATGGCCAAAATAAACTTTACACTAAATCTGAATAATTGTTGCAGTTACGCGCAGACTCAAATATCTGAGTCATCTTTCTTTACAGTTTCTAAAAGCCCTAAGCTGGACCATTTATAGGTCAACCCGTTTATTCAAATTGGACCATTGCAACTCAAAATATGGCCAAAATAAACTTTACACTAATTCTGAATAATTGTTGCAGTTACGCGCAGACTCAAATATCTAAGTCAACTTTCTTCACAGTTTCTGAAAGCCCTAGGCTGGACCATTTATACGTCACCCCGTTTATTCAAATTGGACCATTGCAACTCAAAATATGGCCAAAATAAACTTTACACTAATTCTGAATAATTGTTGCAGTTACGCGCAGACTCAAATATCTGAGTCAACTTTCTTTACAGTTTCTAAAAGCCCTAAGCTGGACCATTTATAGGTCAACCCGTTTATTCAAATTGGACCATTGCAACTCAAAATATGGCCAAAATAAACTTTACACTAATTCTGAATAATTGTTGCAGTTACGCGCAGACTCAAATATCTAAGTCAACTTTCTTTACAGTTTCTGAAAGCCCTAAGCTGGACCATTTATACGTGAACCCGTTTATTCAAATTGGACCATTGCAACTCAAAATGTGGCCAAAATAAACTTTACACTAATTCTGAATAATTGTTGCAGTTACGCGCAGACTCAAATATGTAAGTCAACTTTCTTCACAGTTTCTGAAAGCTCTGAGCTGGACCATTTATACGTCACCCCGTTTATTCAAATTGGACCATTGCAACTCAAAATATGGTCAAAATAAGCTTTACACTAATTCTGAATAATTGTTGCAGTTACGCGCAGACTCAAATATCTAAGTCAACTTTCTTTACAGTTTCTGAAAGTCCTAAGCCGGACCATTTATACGTCACCCCGTTTATTCAAATTGGACCATTGCCACTCAAAATATGGCCAAAATAAACTTTACACTAATTCTGAATAATTGTTGCAGTTACGCGCAGACTCAAATATCTAAGTCAACTTTCTTTACAGTTTCTGAAAGCCCTAAGCTGGGCCATTTATAGGTCAACCCGTTTATTCAAATTGGACCATTGCAACTCAAAATATGGCCAAAATAAACTTTACACTAATTGTGAATAATTGTTGCAGTTACGCGCAGACTCAAATATCTAAGTCAACTTTCTTCACAGTTTCTGAAAGCCCTAGGCTGGACCATTTATACGTCACCCCATTTATTCAAATTGGACCATTGTAACTCAAAATATGGCCAAAATAAACTTTACACTAAATCTGAATAATTGTTGCAGTTACGTGCAGACTCAAAAGGCTATGTGAACTTTCTTTACAGTTTCTGAAAGTCCTAAGCCGGACCATTTTCACGCCACCTCGTTTATTGAAATTCGACCATTACAACCCAAATATAGCCAAAATAAACTCTACACTAGTTCTGAATATTTGTTGCAGTTACGTGCAGACTCAAATAGCTATGTCAACTTTCTTTACAGTTTCTGAAAGCCCTGAGCTGGACCATTAACACGTCACCACGTTTATTGAAATTGGACCATTACAACCCAAATATAGCCAAAATAAACTTTACACTAATTCTGAATAATTGTTGCAGTTACGCGCAGACTCAAATATCTAAGTCAACTTTCTTTACAGTTTCTGAAAGCCCTAAGCTGGACCATTTATAGGTCAACCCGATTATTCAAATTGGACCATTGCAACTCAAAATATTGCCAAAATAAGCTTTACACTAATTCTGAATAGTTGTTGCAGTTACGTGCAGACTCAAATAGCTAAGTCAACTTTCTTTGCAGTTAATGAAGGCCCTAAGCTGGACCATTAACACGTCACCACGTTTATTGAAATTGGACCATTACAACAAAAATATAGCCAAAATAAACTTTACACTAATTCTGAATAATTGTTGCAGTTACGCGCAGACTCAAATATCTAAGTCAACTTTCTTTACAGTTTCTGAAAGCCCTAAGCTGGACCATTTATACGTCAGCCCGTTTATTCAAATTGGACCATTGCAACTCAAAATATGGCCAAAATAAACTTTACACTAATTCTGAATAAGTGTTGCAGTTACGCGCAGACAAAAATTGCTAAGTCAACTTTCTTTACAGTTTCTGAAAGCCCTAAGCTGGGCCATTAATACGTGAACTAGTTTATTTAAATTGGACAATTACAACTATAAATATGGCCAAAATAAACTTTGCATTAATTCTGAATAAGTGTTGTAGTTACGCTCAGACTCCAATAGCTGAGTAAACTTTCTTTACAGTTTCTGAAAGCCCTAAGCTGGACCATTTATACGTCACCTCGTTTATTCAAATTGGACCATTGCAACTCATAATATGGCCAAAATAAGCTTTACAATAATTCTGAATAATTGTTGCAGTTACGCGCAGACTCAAATGGCTAAGTCAACTTTCTTTACAGTTTCTGAAAGCCCTAAGCTGGACCATTTATACGTCACCTCGTTTATTCAAATTGGACCATTGCAACTCATAATATGGCCAAAATAAGCTTTACAATAATTCTGAATAAATTTTGCAGTTACGCGCAGACTCAAATAGCTAAGTCAGCTTTCTTTACAGTTTCTGAAAGCCCTAAGCTGGACCATTTATACGTCACCTCGTTTATTTAAATTGGATCTTTACAACTCAAAATATGGCCAAAATGAACTTTACACTAATTCTGAATAATTGTTGCGGTTACGCGCAGACTCAAATATCTAAGTCAACTTTGTTTACAGTTTCTCAAAGTCACAAGCTGGACCACTTATACGTCACCTCGTTTATTCAAATTGCACCATTACAACTAAAAATATGGCCAAAAGAAACTTTACACTAATTCTGAATAATTGTTGCAGTTACGCGCAGACTCAAATAGCTGAGTGAACTTTCTTTACAGTTTCTGAAAGTCCTAAGCTGGACCACTTATACGTCACCTCGTTTATTGAAATTGGACCATTACAACCCAAATATAGCCAAAATAAACTTTACACTAATTCTGAATAATTGTTGCAGTTACGTGCAGACTCAAATGGCTATGTGAACTTTCTTTACAGTTTCTGAAAGTCCTAAGCCGGACCATTTTCACGCCACCTCGTTTATTGAAATTGGACCATTACAACCCAAATATAGCCAAAATAAACTTTACACTAATTCTGAATAATTGTTGCAGTTACGTGCAGACTCATATAGCTATGTCAACTTTCTTTACAGTTTCTGAAAGCCCTAAGCTAGACCATTTATACGTCACCCCGTTTATTCAAATTGGACCATTGCCACTCAAAATATGGCCAAAATAAACTTCACACTAATTCTGAATAATTGTTGCAGTTACGCGCAGACTCAAATATCTAAGTCAACTTTCTTCACAGTTTCTGAAAGCCCTAGGCTGGACCATTCATACGTCACCCCGTTTATTCAAATTGGACCATTGCAACTCAAAATATGGCCAAAATAAACTTTACACTAAATCTGAATAATTGTTGCAGTTACGCGCAGACTAAATACCTGAGTCAACTTTCTTTACAGTTTCTAAAAGCCCTAAGCTGGACCATTTATAGGTCAACCCGTTTATTCAAATTGGACCATTGCAACTCAAAATATGGCCAACATAAACTTTACACTAATTCTGAATAATTGTTGCAGTTACGCGCAGACTCAAATATCTAAGTCAACTTTCTTCACAGTTTCTGAAAGCCCTAGGCTGGACCATTTATACGTCACCCCGTTTATTCAAATTGGACCATTGCAACTCAAAATATTGGCAAAATAAACTTTACACTAATTCTGAATAATTGTTGCAGTTACGCGCAGACTCAATTATCTGAGTCAACTTTCTTTACAGTTTCTAAAAGCCCTAAGGTGGACCATTTATAGGTCAACCCGTTTATTCAAATTGGACCATTGCAACTCAAAATATGGCCAAAATAAACTTTACACTAATTCTGAATAATTGTTGCAGTTACGCGCAGACTCAAATATCTAAGTCAACTTTCTTTACAGTTTCTGAAAGCCCTAAGCTGGACCATTTATACGTGAACCCGTTTATTCAAATTGGACCATTGCAACTCAAAATGTGGCCAAAATAAACTTTACACTAATTCTGAATAATTGTTGCAGTTACGCGCAGACTCAAATATGTAAGTCAACTTTCTTCACAGTTTCTGAAAGCTCTGAGCTGGACCATTTATACGTCACCCCGTTTATTCAAATTGGACCATTGCAACTCAAAATATGGCCAAAATAAACTTTACACTAAATCTGAACAATTGTTGATGTTACGCGCAGACTCAAAGAACTAAGTCAACTTTCTTTACATGTTCTGAAAGCCCTAAGCTTGACCATTTATACGTCATCTCGTTTATTCAAATTGGACCATTGCAACTCAAAATATGGCCAAAATAAACTTTACACTAATTCTGAATAATTGTTGCAGTTACGCGCAGACTCAAATATCTAAGTCAACTTTGTTTACAGTTTCTGAAAGCCCTAAGCTGGACCATTTATACGTCACCTCGTTTATTCAAATTGGACCATTGCAACTCAAAATATGGCCAAAATAAACTTTACACTAATTCTGAATAATTGTTGCAGTTACGCGCAGACTCAAATATCTAAGTCAACTTTCTTTACAGTTTCTGAAAGCCCTAAGCCGAACCATTTATACGTCACCTCGTTTATTCAAATTGGACCATTGCAACTCAAAATATGGCCAAAATAAACTTTACACTAATTCTGAATAATTGTTGCAGTTACGTGCAGACTCAAATAACTATGTCATATTTCTTTACAGTTTCTGAAAGTCCCAAGCCGGACCATTTATACGTCACCCCGTTTATTCAAATTGGACCATTGCCACTCAAAATATGGCCAAAATAAACTTTACACTAATTCTGAATAATTGTTGCAGTTACGCGCAGACTCAAATATCTAAGTCAACTTTCTTTACAGTTTCTGAAAGCCCTAAGCTGGACCATTTATAGGTCAACCCGTTTATTCAAATTGGACCATTGCAACTCAAAATATGGCCAAAATAAACTTTACACTAATTGTGAATAATTGTTGCAGTTACGCGCAGACTCAAATATCTAAGTCAACTTTCTTCACAGTTTCTGAAAGCCCTAGGCTGGACCATTTATAGGTCACCCCGTTTATTCAAATTGGACCATTGCAACTCAAAATATGGCCAAAATAAACTTTACACTAAATCTGAATAATTGTTGCAGTTACGCGCAGACTCAAATATCTGAGTCATCTTTCTTTACAGTTTCTAAAAGCCCTAAGCTGGACCATTTATAGGTCAACCCGTCTATTCAAATTGGACCATTGCAACTCAAAATATGGCCAAAATAAACTTTACACTAATTCTGAATAATTGTTGCAGTTACGCGCAGACTCAAATATCTAAGTCAACTTTCTTCACAGTTTCTGAAAGCCCTAGGCTGGACCATTTATACGTCACCCCGTTTATTCAAATTGGACCATTGCAACTCAAAATATGGCCAAAATAAACTTTACACTAATTCTGAATAATTGTTGCAGTTACGCGCAGACTCAAATATCTGAGTCAACTTTCTTTACAGTTTCTAAAAGCCCTAAGCTGGACCATTTATAGGTCAACCCGTTTATTCAAATTGGACCATTGCAACTCAAAATATGGCCAAAATAAACTTTACACTAATTCTGAATAATTGTTGCAGTTACGCGCAGACTCAAATATCTAAGTCAACTTTCTTTACAGTTTCTGAAAGCCCTAAGCTGGACCATTTATACGTGAACCCGTTTATTCAAATTGGACCATTGCAACTCAAAATGTGGCCAAAATAAACTTTACACTAATTCTGAATAATTGTTGCAGTTACGCGCAGACTCAAATATGTAAGTCAACTTTCTTCACAGTTTCTGAAAGCTCTGAGCTGGACCATTTATACGTCACCCCGTTTATTCAAATTGGACCATTGCAACTCAAAATATGGTCAAAATAAGCTTTACACTAATTCTGAATAATTGTTGCAGTTACGCGCAGACTCAAATATCTAAGTCAACTTTCTTTACAGTTTCTGAAAGTCCTAAGCCGGCCCATTTATACGTCACCTCGTTTATTCAAATTGGACCATTGCAACTCAAAATATGGCCAAAATAAGCTTTACACTAATTCTGAATAATTGTTGCAGTTACGCGCAGACTCAAATATCTAAGTCAACTTTCTTTACAGTTTCTGAAAGCTGTAAGCTGGACCATTTATGCGTCACCTCGTTTATTCAAATTGGACCATTGCAACTCAAAATATGGCCAAAATAAACTTTACACTAATTCTGAATAATTGTTGCAGTTACGGGCAGACTCAAATAACTATGTCATATTTCTTTACAGTTTCTGAAAGTCCTAAGCCGGACCATTTATACGTCACCCCGTTTATTCAAATTGGACCATTGCCACTCAAAATATGGCCAAAATAAACTTTACACTAATTCTGAATAATTGTTGCAGTTACGCGCAGACTCAAATATCTAAGTCAACTTTCTTTACAGTTTCTGAAAGCCCTAAGCTGGACCATTTATAGGTCAACCCGTTTATTCAAATTGGACCATTGCAAGTCAAAATATGGCCAAAATAAACTTTACACTAAATCTGAATAATTGTTGCAGTTACGCGCAGACTCAAATATCTGAGTCAACTTTCTTTACAGTTTCTAAAAGCCCTAAGCTGGACCATTTATAGGTCAACCCGTTTATTCAAATTGGACCATTGCAACTCAAAATATGGCCAAAATAAACTTTACACTAATTGTGAATAATTGTTGCAGTTACGCGCAGACTCAAATATCTAAGTCAACTTTCTTCACAGTTTCTGAAAGCCCTAGGCTGGGCCATTTATACGTCACCCCGTTTATTCAAATTGGACCATTGCAACTCAAAATATTGGCAAAAGAAACTTTACACTAATTCTGAATAATTGTTGCAGTTACGCGCAGACTCAAATATCTGAGTGAACTTTCTTTACAGTTTCTGAAAGCCCTAGGCTGGACCATTTATACGTCACCTCGTTTATTCAAATTGGACCATTGCAACTCAAAATATGGCCAAAATAAACTTTACACTAATTCTGAATAATTGTTGCAGTTACGCGCAGACTCAAATATGTAAGTCAACTTTCTTCACACTTTCTGAAAGCGCTAAGCTGGACCATTTACACGCCACCTCGTTTTCTCAAATTGGACCATTACAGCTCAAAATATGGCGTAAATAAGCTTTAGACTAATTCTGAATAATTGTAGCAGTTACGCGCAGACTCAAATAGGTAAGTCAACTTTCTTTACAGTTTCTGAAAGCGCTAAGCTGGACCATTTACACGCCACCTCGTTTATTCAAATTGGACCATCACAACTTAAAATATGGCCATATATTCAAAGTAAACCCAAACATCTAATTACCTCACAACTTCTTCTTCTTCTTCTTCTTCTTTTTCTTCTTCTTCTTCTTTTTTTTTTCTTCTTCTTCGTCTTCTTCCTTTTATTATTCTTCTTTCATCCAAAAATGAGTACGTAAAGTTATTTTTAATTTTTGTTGCTGAGATATGTGGATACCTATATAGGGATGGTCGTGTAATACTGACATACTCGTAAAAATCGATCAGTTGACAAAGTGTTCTTTATTTTATTTTACGTGTCACGTGCTACAAAGCCCGAGGTATGTTGTACCTCTACAATTGTGCAAAAGAATAATCGTGTATCAGATTCACTGTCACTTAACAGTTCACAAGAAAAAATCAGTGCATATCTCAAGGATGATTTATTGTTACCTGCTCATTCTGGTACACTGGATTACTGGAAAACAAACTCAACATTTCCAAAACTAAACAAAAGTAGGCGTTAAGTATTTGTGTAGATATTGCACGTTTTCTCTGAAAGACTATTTAGCACTACAGGACTCAGAAAGGGAAGTAGACTTGACCCCGAAAGACTGACTGAGAATGTCGTATTGTAACGTAGAGAGTTTTCCTACGTTACCAGATGTAAGGCGGTTCCACCAAGTTGTGACGTAGGCATTTTGTGACGGAGGGCTTTGGCGCCTCAACGTTCACTCGTGAGCGATTACGTAACATGTCCAAGTACATGATCCTATTAGAAGGGACGCTCATTTGTTAAGGGCTGGAGTGGTGAAGGTTGTTACTCTTGGTAACTGACGTGTAATTCTACTGTTTACCAAGTTTGTTCTACAAAAGTACATTAGAATGTAACATTGCTCCCATATAAATTATAGAGAATATCTGTAATTGTTACCTGGACAGAGGTTCTGGACGGTGTGACCTCCATTTTTACTTTCTCTAGAGCTAGACCAAGTATTGTATTCCACCCAAAATTTCAATGTCGAGATTTCACCGGAAATATATGTTTTGAGATCCCCTGAATGCAAATAAGAAAAGCATTTTAAGAAAAAGGTCCGTGTGTGTGTGTGTGTGTGTGTGTCTGTCTGTCAGTCTGTGTCTGTGTGTCAGTCTGTGGACAGCATAACTCAAAAACGAGAAGTCGGTTAAAAGCAATGTTGGTATTTAAGTTTAATGTCTTTCAAGGATGCGACACCAAAATCTTGAAGAAAATAGCCCCACTCTAAACTACCCTTTACATACGAAATTTTTCAAACATTTTGATTTTCTTGAAAATGGCTCTAACGATTTTCATAAAATTTCATATGTTTAAGATATTTGTATGATAATGAGTTGTATATTTTGAATTTTCTGGCTATAGCCTATATGGTCCTGTTTGCTTTGGATGACTTTTGAATAACTCGTAAACCGTAAGACACAGACAAAGTCTTACTGTACCAAAAATGTAGGTCTCGCTAAAACACACAATTGATGTCTGAATAAACTGTTTTGTAGAGTGAACTATTTCGGAGATGTTATTTGTGTCAGTTTGGGAAAACTTGAAATTTTCGTGCAATGGAAAGGTTGAGCATTATTTACAATGAAATGAGAGAGCTTCCGACAGGAATCTTTGACCCTCTTAAGAACTAGACATCTCTCTGGCTCAACTGTAATAAACTTAACTTTCTACCTTATCCGCTCATCTATTTACCAACTTACACCATCTTGTCTTTCTGGACTAAAGCGATAACGATTTAACTGAAACTCAACCAAACACATTTGTCTCACTACATAAACTTAAAACACTTTATTTCTAGGGGAACAGAATACACAAGATAACAAAAGACAGCTTCAGTGGACTACGTGAGGTCAAGATACTTGACTTCTATTACAACCAAATAGAAGAGCTGGAAGAAGATCTATTTGAACACTTAGAATAAATAAACACCTTGTACCTACATAACAATCTCATTTCTCAACTTGATGGAGCGGTTTTCTGTCGGTTGGAATTAGAACATGTCTGGTTAGGTGATAATAACATCACTAATATTACTGACAGACTTTTTACTGGTTCACCATCATTTCCGTTAATACGTCTCACCCACAATTCAATTGTTGAGAAAACTATAATCTTCACAATAGTTAAAGGCATATGGAGGCGGACCGTACTGCAGACTCCAGCGAATCCTTAGCTTGCCCCTCCTACCAGCGCTGCCGAATGTGGTACACGCTCTTATGTACAGAACCTCTGTCGGTACACGCACTACGCTTGGCAACAGCGCTCCGCTTGTGCAATGGCCAGCGTTCACATGCCTTTAACTTTTGCGAGCAGTATAGTAAGGCATTTCCCGGACAGTGCAACCTTACCCATCTTCATCTAGATAACAACAAACTGCTGCATCATCTTGATGTAAGTCTCTTTCAAGGAGTGGACAAACTTCTTCATCTGGATGTCAGTGATAACAATCTAAGAACAATTGAAACAAGAGCATTTGAACATATGAAAGAACTTACAGTGGGAAGAGGGAGGTGTTAGAGTACAAGGATCATCCTGTGTTGCTCCTGAAGAACAAGACACGGCCTGTAGTGGTTTCTCCTCCTTCTCAAGAGTAACCAACAATGTTCCTACTCTACTGACATTTTCTATTGTCACTGTTAGTAAACATGTGTACTTGTGTAACTTCATGTTAAATAATGTATATCTCCATATAAACTATTAACATATACACACAATGCAGAAATAGACAACATTAAACATAAGTAAGCTCCAGAACCATTAGTAATATTTTGCTAAACGACCCAGGGAATTAAATCACTTGTTGCGATGTACCAGACCATACCTGAGTATCATACCTGAGACAGCTGCTTGTACTTTAAACGTCACATTCTCACCATAATCGTTGGTCTTACTTTGTCGAACGATCCGGAGAGTTAAAGTTCAGGTTGACCACAATAACTTCTAGATGAGTTCCAACTCTGTAAGACCATGGGTTAAAAATATTATATTTTAAAACTTTAAGGCCTTCGTTTTGTAATAATACATTCCCACTGCTGTTTAACATATACAAGGAAGTGTTTAGAAAATTCTGACACTTCTTGTAAATGACTCTGGACAGTTTAAACGTTATATTCAAGAAAATTAATATATTTAACAGAAATTTCTTGAAAATGGATTTAAAATATCCTCATTCAGAATAAAGTTTGTACAATGGGAATAGTGGTTGACTCTACGCTTGTGGGATCAAGAAATACTTCAAGAGCTGATCACTAGGTGAATTGTTTGAAATTAAGTTGTATTTAAATGACCAGAGGAAAAGGCAAATTATTTCTCATTTGAGAAAAAATATTGGAACCTTCAGACTAATAACAAGAACTACATCGTAAGTGAAGGGAAAAGAAAAGAGAGCAACATTTTTATATAGTGAGACATTGTTTCTCCTGTAATGGACCAGAGAGACTATTTCCAGGACATTAAAGGTATACATTAATGTCACAAGTGTGCGTTCTCTAGAATTACAGTCCCCAAGAGACATATCCAGGGTGCTCCGATGTTGTGGTAATAGGTCGTAAAACTTTGCAACCCGGCGCCTAATTTCATCCACCACATATGGAAGAGACGAGGCCTCGGAAGGAATCTGCGGTATACAGAATAGATTATTTATTATCCGAAGTGTCCTATTCTGTACACGCTGCAGACGCAGGAAAAGCGGCCATGCCCCAGATCTCGCAGACGTACATTAGCACTGGGATTACGAGAGTCCAAAAACAGCCGTAGCTTGAAGGGGACGTTCATCCCAGACCACAACATGGCAGTTGCGACAGGTCGCGGATGTGCTCCCTCATCGAGTTTCACTCCCAGGTACGGGATGGTATTCTATCCTTCTTCTGGAATACGTGAATGTGGGGAAGTTGGCGTGTGAGAAAGAGCCCGGCCTTGAATAGATACCTTTATAAGTATACGCAAGGCCCTCAGTTTGTACTCGCAGACTGAGCAAACAGCAGGTTGAGTGGTGGGGAGAGGGAACCTTCCTGTCTGGGCACGCTCAGAAAACCTACCTACTGCCTCACGCAACCGTCACATCGAGCCAAGGGACAGCGACAACGCCACAACTTACTGACAGAAGCACAAAACGTGTCTGATTCATGTTCGAGCTCAGTTCATTAGAGATATCCACTTGTATAATTTATTAACAGACGCAGAAAACATCTGGATGTGAGTCTTAATCATGTTCCGGAGCTATGTAAGCTCCCGGTCTGGAAGCTAGCTCCTTATACTGACGTCATAGGAAGCTGTGGTAGACCTAACCGTAGTCTATGTAATATCTAGACCTTAACTTATGCCTAGTTTGAAATAATAAGTTTTTAGACCAGATATTATTATTATTATTTTTGCTCATCAAAGTATTGTTAAGGAAAGATTCCCATACCAAGCTGTCCTTTACATGGAACTTCTTATCAAAATGTTTGCTTTTATTAAAAATCTTTATTTTGTAAAACAACGTAGCTATTATTTTTGTAATGCTGTGATTACCATGAATTTAACGTACGTGACTTAACGCGACGGGACGTAACGTAACAGTTTGACAGTGCCAAAGCTTTCCTTCACGGTACGTCAATTTTGGACGTCACGTGATTAATTTGAACTGTTTTGTTTTCCTCTTAATGTAGGTTGTAAGTATTTCCATGCATCCTTTATTCACCGTTTAAAAATGTATTCCATTCGATAGCGAGATATCACTAGAAATGTGTTTTGAGGCCCCCAGTAACTGGAAAAAGCATCTCTAAAAAAAGATACGCGCGCGCGTGTGTATGTCTGTGTGTGTGTATGTCTGTGTGTGTGTGTGTGTGTGTGTGTGTGTGTGTGTGTTTGTGTTTGTGTTTCGACAGCATAACTCAAAAACGAAAACTATAATAAAAACCTAAGTTTATAGTTAAGTTTAATATCATTCAGGAATGCGTCAGGAAGATTTTAAAGAAAATTCCGCCAACCTAAACTACCCCTTACATGGAAAATTGTTCGAACATTTTTATTTTCTCGAAAATGATTAACGATTTTGACTAGAATGCCATACATTTAAGATATTTTTATGGCAAATGAATGTATATTTTGAATTTTCTGGCTATATCCCACGTGCTCCTGTTTACTCTGGATGACTTTTGAATAACTGGTAAACCGTAAGAGAAATGTCAAATCTTACTACACGCAAGTTATGTCCAAATGAACTTTTTTATTTACTGAACTATTTCGGAGATATTCATTGTTACTTGTTTGAGTTTTGGAATGCTTATACTTTCGTCAAATGGAAGATCGTTATTCATTTTGGTATCTTAGCCGTGCAAAGAGAACGGAATTTGAAACCTTTAAAAGATTTGACTGTCACTCTAAACCTACTATATTCCCATATTGCCCTTGTACCTACAAGGAAATGAGCAATAAGATAATTTGTACAAATGTTTACCTCAGCTAACACGAAGAAGATATAGGAATAAGAGATTGTAGGAATGGTTAGTACAAGAGTAGAGAAAGTCATGTGAGTGAAACCCATCAGAATTTTAGCCCATACTTTGTTCAAATAGTGTAGAAAGTTTAGGAACAAAAAGGGCGTATAGATGTAGTACACATGGCATTTAAAGCCTGCGATATAGTTGGAAAATGCAGAGGCTAAAGCATTTCACTGCCAACCGATGACTGTGGAACATAAACCAAATAATCGTCAATTACCAATTTGATCAAGTTACGGTCATTTTGCAGTCCCAGGGTCCCTTAACAGCAAGTAGTCGATATACAAGGTTTCTGTTAGTTTATACAACGTAATATCTAATACTTTAAAGTGTTAATTCTTTAGCGTATTAATTCTCCCATTTTACTGCTTCGTTTTAACTGTTTTAACTTTTAGCAATTTTAAGTTTTACTTTTTAATTTTTTTCAGTTTCAAGTTTTAATAGTGAATTTCCCTGTTTTTATCTATTTTAACTTTCACTTTTTAGCTTTTTATGGGCGAGACTTTAACATTTGAGCTTCAGTGTTTTTACATTTGGACTCCAGGCCTTAATAACCAAGTTGTCGACGGGCCCTTAAACACCACTGACTCACTAGCCCACCCTCTCACGCACCCACCTACGCACTCACTCGCTCACGCACTCTCCCACTCACTCACTAACCCACTCTCACTCACTCACCCACTCACTTACCCACTCACTCACCCACTCACTTACCCATTCACCCACCCACTCACTCACCCACTCACTCGCTCACTCACTCTCCCACTCACTCACCCACTCACCCACTCACTCACCCAAACACTCACTCGCTCACTCACTCACTCACCCACTCACTCACTCACTCGCCTACTCACTCTCCCACTCACTCACTCACCCACTCACTTACCCACACATCCACTTACCCACTAACTCACTTACCCACTCACTCGCTCACTCACTCTCCCACTCACTCACCCACTCACTCACTCACTCACCCACTCACTCACGCACTCACTCACTTAGGCTCTCAATCACTCACCCACTCACTCACACACCCATCACTCACGCTCTCTCGCACTCACTCATGCACTCACTCACCCACCGACTCACGCAATCACGCACTCACTCACTCACCCACGCCTTCAGGTACTCACTCATGCACTCACACACTCACTCGCTCACTCAGTTAAACACGCACTCACGCACTCTCCCATTCGCTCATTCACTCACCCACGCACTCACTCACCCATTGGCTCGTGCAGTCACTCACGCACTCACTCACGGGCTCACTTACTCACGCTCTCACTCACGTACTCACTCACTCACGCACCCCACTAACTCACTCACGCACTCACTCACCCACTCACTCGCTCACCCACGCATTCACTCTCTCACTCTTTCACTCACTCATTCACGTACTCACTCATTCATTCAATCACCCACTCATTCGCTCACCCACTCACTCACGCACTCATTCATTCACTCACCCAGTTACTCACTCACTCACTCACGCACTCACGCACTCGCTCACTTGAAACATTCCGCAATATGTACCGTTATTTCACTCGAATCGTGGTTTTAACGCTTCACTCTACAAAATGCATTCTTAGAAAAAAAATCTCATGTGTTGTACCCACATGACTTTCTCTACTCTTGTTCTAACGTTTCTTACAAACTCTTATTCCTATATCTTCTTCGTGTTAGATGAGATAAACATTTACAGAAATTTCTTATTGCTTATTTCCTAGTAGGTACAAGGGGAATATGGGAATACAGTAGGCTTTCAGCGATAGTCAAATCTTTTAAAGCTTTGAGCTCTCGTTCTCCTGGCACGATAAACATATAAGAAAATGAACAACGATATTCCATTTCACGAAAGTTTTTAGTTTTCCGAAACAGACAGACATAACGAATAGCTTCGGAATCGTTCACTCTACAAAAACATTTGTTTAGACATAAATTGTGTATCTCTTACGGTTTAGGATTTATTTAAACGTCATACAGAGTAAGCAGAACTACATAGGCGATAGCCAGAAAATTCAAAATATACATTTCTTTTGTCATAGATATATCTCAAACATATGACATTTTAATCTAAATCGTTAGAGCAATTTTCAAGAAAATCCAAATTTTCAAAGAATTTACATGTAAATGGTAGTTTAGGTTGTGGCCCTTTTCTTTAAAATCTTCGTGTTGCATCCTTGAAAGACATTAAACTTAAATACCAAGTTTGGTTTTTAACCGACTTTTCGTTTTTTGAGTTATGCTGTTCACAGACACATACACACACAGAGTGACAGACGCACACACACACACACACACACAAACACACACAAGGACCTTTTTCTAAAAATGCATTGTTTTGGATTCAGGGGGCCTCAAAACATATTTCCGATGAAATCTCGACATCGAATTTTTGGGTAGAATACAATACTTCCTTCTACTTACCAGTAGAGAAAGTAAAAAGGTGCTTATGTGGCTGTGTATGTCTGTGAGTAGCAATATCAAAACTAAAACTTTATAAAAACCAAACTTGATATTCAAGTTCAGCATACTCAAATCATGCAGCACGAAAATATTGTAGAAAATTTGTTTCACCGAAAGTACACCTTACATTTAGAATTACCTGAAATTTTCGATTTACTCAAAATTTAAAATAAGTTTCATTAAAACGCCACACGTGTAAAACATTTAAATGGATAACAAAATGTTTCCCTTGAATTATCTGGCAACAACTAATGTGGTCCTCTTCATTCAGAAGAAATTATGTATTATTTTCTATAACCTGTAATCAGTTTACATAGATCACTTTACAACAGGGATAGGCAAAATCGGCTCTAAAGGACCACTCCACTGAAATGTGTACCTGCCTCACTCCACCAGCCATCCCTCCTCTTCACTGCTGCTGAACTTCCGACAACCCTCATTTATTGGCGAGTATGTCCTCGTCGGGACGGATGTTTCATGAAGAGAGGTAGAGAGAATTTGTTGTAACTTACAAAAACAGGAAATTTTGCTGCTTAACATGCGAATTTCAATTTTCAAATAGAACCCATTACAATACAAATCTCAGAAGCATAAAGCAAGCTTTCGTGACGTTACAGATATTTATTTACAATCTCTGAATACTCGCATTTGTAAACATCAAAAGTTCGATATGATTCCACCTTTTAAGGTTTAGTTTCTTATTAGTTTACTTAATATAAAATTTTCTACTTCGTCTTTCAAAGTTTGAACACAATACTGAGCTTAAAGTCAAACTATTATGTTTATCAAATAGTTTTAAAGCATTTTAAAGGTTAAATATCACTGAAAGTTAACTACTTTATTTGTTTTGGAAGAGAAACAATTTAGTACGTTAATCATAAGGCAGCGTAAGAATATTACGTGCAGAAGATAACGTAAGGTTATAAATTTGAAGATTATGTAATTAGCTTAACCACAGTATTGTGTGGCAAATATATGAATATAAACAAAATGGTAAATAACAATGTAGAAATTACTACCACGCAGGTGGAACAAAGCCACCACTGCACTTGTATCAAAACAACCTTCATCACTCGGCAAGAAACTGTGGGGTGAGCAAGGCAGGTACAATCACTTCTTCTCCTCTCGTGCCCATGCTTGCTTAAGAACATGGACTTTGTTTCAAATAATCTTTTTGTGGAATTGGCTGTTTCGGAGATATCCGTTTTTGTGTTTGTAATTTTCATTATTGTTTTCTCTACTGGGTAAAGCAAGTTGCATAAATATTGTGTTGAAATTTCCGCTGATATACGAGTACATTGTTTGAATACCCTGAGTTACGAGAGTTTTTACTTAAAATGTTGCATTATTATAACCGAGGGAGATGGCTCCATGGTAATGTGTGAGGCCACCATTCGGGAGGTCATGGGTTCGATCCCGGCCAATTTGATCAACGGGTCTTTTCGGTTGTTTTTTTCGGGTAGCCAGGCAAATGCTGGGGAGGTTACTTTAATTCCCCGATTTTCCTCTCCTTCAATTTCACTTCCCTAACCATTTCATTCATCCATTCATCCGTTTAGTCTTGTATTTGAGGTTAGAAAGTGTGAGCGTGTGTCTGTCCTGCCCTGCTGCTATGAGATATACTGAAAGTACGTAATAGAGAAGGTAAAAAGGACAAACAAATGGGAAATTCAAACAAACACAACTGATATATCAAATATGGCCAATTGTACAACAAAGTAATTAAGTGGATTGTATTTTACGGACATCCACAATTTGTAGTCGAAACAAGAGAACTTACAAGCTATTACAAGATACTTCAGGATACAAATTTCATTTTCATATCAAATACATTAACCTTATTCTAATATAATCAGAATCGTACCATCCATTTTTATAATAAACAAATAGGCCTTAATTTCTATTACGCGTAGTTTCTCGAGAACTTTAATGTCGCATCCATAAAAGACGCTTAATTTGAAATTTTATTTTTTACAGTAAATGAATATTTGTTTTGTGTGATGGTGTAGAACACAATTCTTCTTCTACTAGTTATAAGTGCGTGACTTTGGAAGGCAATAGCCCCTTTACCCACAATATATAAGAAGCAGAGAAAGAGGAAGTGATTCTTCTATAATGTTAGTTTACTCATGTATATAACATGTTGCTAGAATTGTTCCATATTCTTGGTAACAAACTCTCTAAACGATGAGGTGCGAGTAGAAGGAAGACAATGACGTCAAATTTTCAGCTATCTCTGTTGGATCAAACTTAGGAGAAGTCCAGGCTAGCAATATTCCACCTTAAAAACGGCTATGATTACGAAAAAGTTGACAGGGAATTCCTTTTTTTATGGTTCTACATATCAGTACTTCTTTAGGTATTTTCTTTCTAGTACAAGTGTTGTTGAATCGTTTATAACTATGAATACTTACTGTTTCCTTTTAGAATTACACTAGAAACTAAGTAAATACTTTGCTATTTTTCTCAGAATGTAGTTGAAGCACAAACCTCCAATGTGAAAAGTATCCCTCTCTCACACAGTTAAATGTTGTTCACTTATATTTGAAACTGCCATGTAGTGATCGCGATCTCTTTGATAGCAACATAGATTTACACCAATACATATTATAGTTTCTGATTTACGTATGTTCTTAAAGACACACGCACATACACACAAGGAAATAATTCTATTACTTGAATCCTACTGTTGGATTCATGATCCCTCATATCATGTACGAGCATATTTCCGGTGTAAACTGGATATCAGACATGGAATACAATACTTCATCTCCTACCACAGGCAGGAGGTAGAGAAAAGGCGTTCGTTCACTTTTACATTGAAATATGATAGCAATCCCGTGTGATATTCTGTAGTAGAATGCAAGTATTTCCTAAATCTGTATGAACATGTTCCTTATTTCTGTGACGTCATTACTGTCTTTGCTACGCTCATTCCATCCAAAACTCAATACCGAGAATTCACCAGTAGTTTATGTTTTGACATAAACACAGAGTCTAAATAACAATTATTTAGAAAAAGGCCCACGTGTGTGTTTGTGAACAGCGTATTCAAAACCAAAAGGCGGTTAAATGCCTAAGTTGGTAGTATTTAAGTTGAACATCTTCCAAGTCTGTGATAACAAGATTATTAAGAAATTCTCTGCACTTCAAAATGCCTTGAGTAACGTTTTGAGTCGATCATATCAAAGATGTCTATCTTAGGAACTGCAACAAAGCCCCTGCAATTTACTACCGGCCAAGGAGAGGAAAAGATGTTAAAAAATCTGATGTGTTGCACTCACATGACTTTCTCTACTCTTGTACTAACCATTCTTACAAACTCTTATTCCTATATCTTCTTCGTGTTAGTTAACATAAACATTTGTGCAAATTATCTTATTGCTCATTTCCTTGTAGGTACAAGGGGAATATTAGAATACAGCAGCCTTTGTGCGATAATCAACATTCTTTAAAGCTTTCAAATTCCGTTGTCTTTGCACAGTTAACGTATAGAATGAACAACGATGTTCCATTTTACGAAAGTTTTAAGTTTTCCGAAACTGACTCAAATAACAAAGAATATCTCCGAAATGGTTCACTCTACATAAAAAAAAATTGTTCAGACATAAATTGTGTGCGTTAGAGAGATCTACCTCTTTGTAGAGTAAGATTTTGTCTGTTTCTTACGGTTTGTAGGTTATTCAGAAGTCATCCACAGTAAACAGGACTACAGGGGCTATAGCCAAAAAATTCAAAATATACATTTCATTTGTTATACAAATATCTTAAACACATGGCATTTTCATAATAATCGTTGGAGCCATTTTGAAGAAAAACAAAAATGTCGAAAAATGTTCCATGTAAAGGGTAGTTTAGAGTGGGGCTATTTTCTTCAAAATCTTCGTGTCGCATCCTTGAAGGACGTTAAACTTAAATACTAACTTTGGTTTTTAATCGACTTTTCGTTTTTGAGTTATGCTATCCACAGACTGATACACACACACACACACACACACACGCACACACACACAAACACACACACACATACACACATGGACCTGCTTTGTTTTTATTCAGGGGGCCTCAAAGCATATATTTCCGGTGAAATCTCAAAATCGAATTTTTGGGTGGAATACAATACTTCCGCTACTTACTATACGTAGTAGAGAAAGTAAAAATGTCATCGGTCAGAAACAAATGAATTCTCAGTGCACGATATCTATGTACCTCCATTTTCTATTGATAAGCTGATCGATGATATGCATTTCCATTCTAGTTCCCGTGATGTTGTGAACCGGCTGCCTTACTTCCCGTTCTGGTTACAGTTGCCCGGTGGTTGTGAACCAATGTGAGCGTGTTTCTGTGGTGTAGTAACCAGCGTTCTCGCTCTTTAACCCAGAGGTTAATGTGCAGCTGCCAGGTTAATGGGGAAGTGTTCTTTAAATTAATCTATTCCCTTCTTCACGATAATCTTTATTGGAGAAATTTCTCAGAGAAATAATATTTGGAATATTATTATTATACATGAACATTCAAGACAAAATCTTGAGAACAAAAAATACAAATCATAGCATCTAAAGTACCACGTTAGGTAAAAATTATATTCGGCAATTTTAGCAAATTAGACAGCCATTGTTACTTACTTTTAAAAAACAGTACTTACATCGATTCGAATGACGTCACTTCCAAAGTATGTTGTTGGCTAATGCTGGATTTCTGATAATGAAGTCATTAATCCTCTTGCTCTCCAATATTTTTCACTGATATTGAAGAGAGCAATAGCAGTAATAGTAACCGCTTTTTAGAGAGCACCATATGTTTATGTTTTGGCGGTCACATCGCTCTCTCACAACCCCCAGAATGTCTGGAGGACCACACCTGCCGTTGGTTTACGGGTCTCACCGACCTGACCGGGAGAATTATCAAAATAAATTCACCGACCACATCCTCTGATCACCAATCACAGGTCGTATTACATGCCATGACAGGTCAGCATGTTGGGGTTAAGATTTTATAGAGAAATGGAGAGGTTGGAAAAATAAAGACTCCCTAGCCCTTGGGAACCCTAATAGCATCGAGGTCAGAAGAGAACAAGAGATGACCAAGGTAAGGTCAGATAGAAAAGTTACAGTGAGGAGCAAAACACCAGTAAGTGGAAGTAATGTTCTGCTCAGCTTGAGTACCTTGTGGTCGCTATACACATATCCCCTAGACGGAGACCCCTGAGGAAAGTTAACCTTCGAAACGCGTCCCGGAAAAATATGTTGTAAGTGTTGTCCAGTGTTATTATTAATTATAGAAATGTAGGACACCAGGATAAAAAATGTAGAACTCAATGACAAAAAATGTTGGACAAAAATGTAGGACATTATCTTCCTTTCATAGAAGTTTGAAAACAGTGTTGTTATAATTGAATAGTTATACTTGATAGTTGATACTTCCAAAGTATCAAGTTGAACTAGTTGTGTGAGTTGGTCATGTTTCCCCCAAAACTTGTCAGAGCTACAGGGTATAGGGTAAACGAGAAGCATTAATCTTGATGTGTTAGGAAAATACATAACCTCACTATTCCTAGCTCACATTACCTTGCAATTATGTAACATTAATGTTTCTATACGCCAAGATATCAACATTAACGTTCATTTTCTGTTTGTGTTGCACAGAATTTAAAAAAATGCTCCATTGCACAGTTAGATTTACATACAGACAACAGTTTATTTCATTGTCGCTCTCATTTGTTCTCATAAACTTGCACTGTGTGGTTAGTAATGAAGAATGAGTTTATTTAATATTTATTCTTCTCCAACACAGTTTAGACCATTTAGCCTGTTTCGGCTGGCTCCAAAGTCTTGTCCTTTTCCTCGGTCGTCCATATGGCTGAGAGTTAATAATTGTTATTTTGAGAATTCTATTTTCCATCATTCTATTTAAGGCTTGTTTCCAATTGGTTCTGTATTCTACTATTGTTTAGTTCAATTCTCTTACTTTTAATTGTTATCGTATTTGATAGTTTTATTTTGTGCCTAGTCTTGCATAAGCAACTGTAAGGAATTTCATTTCTGCTGTTTGTACATTGAGACGTATGTTAAGCTTTGGATGTCGTGTTCATGTAGACAATATAGGTACCTACTGCATTCCACCCATAAATGAGCTACCGAGATTTCATGAGAAATGCACGTTTGGAGGCCGCTGAGTGCAAGAATACATTTTTGGAAAATTACACGAATATGTGTTTGTATGTCCGGTCGTCTGCTTAGCCTGGTGGGAGGTAGCGCTGCTGCTTACCATGCAGGAAACCCGGGTTCACTTCCCGGTACCGGCGTCGGGATTTTCTCGCGCTGGGAGACCAGGTCCTGGGTACACTCAGCCTCATTAGGCCACTGAGCCGCCAATAGAGGAGCTTGATTGAGTAGTAGCTGCCCCTGGTTACGTAGGCCGGTAGGGATTGCGGTGCAGACCACGTCCCACCCTCTAGTACTGCCCCCACTGATGATGCCTATAGTGGGCAGAGAATTGGGGTGTATCATTATCATTATTATTATTATTATTATTATTATTATTATTATTATTATTATTATTATTATTATTATTATTATTATTATTATTATTATTATTATTATTATTATTATTATTATTATTATTATTATTATTATTATTATTATTATTATTATTATTATTATTATTATTATTATTATTATTATTATTATTATTATTATTATTATTATTATTATTATTATTATTATTATTAATTATTATTATTATTATTATTATTATTATTATTATTATTACTATTGTTATTGTTATTATTATTATTAATTATTATAATTATTATTAGTATTATTATTACTATTATTATTATTATTATTATTATTATTATTATTATTATTATGTCTGTTAACTGCTGACGCTGAAATGAATGTGATAAATCACATAACTTTCTCTCTCCACTATGGTTAATTATTATATATTTATTACACGACCTAGAAATAAACTGATTACAGAAAAATTATGTGTTGAGGTTTTATCTGAAATATGCGTTAGTCATACTGTGTTTCTCTCTCTGCCTATTAACTTTCCACGCGTTTACCTCATGATTTATATAAACAGTCGACTATTCTTATAATAAAATTCGAAACGTTTACCTACAAAGACTTTCAAATTAGTCAACACGTATTTTATTTCTTTATTGTTTGTGCGGAATGAGAGAATGCCGTTTTAACCATAATCTGGTTTGCTGTGTAATTAACGCACGCTAAGGAAGGAAAATCGCTCACGTTTACACGCTCATAGAGGTCTCGGCCTCAACCTGCAAATATTTAACATAAAGGAAGAACCTGGAGTTCATCCAAGTTATCAAATTATTCAATAAATCCGTAATTTAATTAGACTTACATTGCATGTTATGAAATGTTTACTTGTACAAAATTTAGTCTGAATAACGTAAACTAAACTGCAAATGTAGGTACATTTGGTCCTGTTGCACACACTTATATCTCATATATACAACATTTTAAATAAAATAGTTAAAGGTGTTTCTCGAAAAAATCAACGACTCTTTTACATAAAAAGATTATTGTGCTGTGAGGAATAGAATAAAATTCTTCTCTTTTCGTTCTTGAAAGTGTTCATTTTCAATATGAAGTTAGGCACTTTGTTACCTACTCTACTACGTATAGTAGAGGAAGTATTGTATTCCACCCAAAAATTCGATGTCGAGCTTTCACCGGAAATATATGTTTTGAGGCCCCCTGAATCCAAAAAAAAGCATTTTTAGTAAAAGATCCGTGCGTGCTTGTGTGTCTCTGTGTGTGCGTGCGTGCCTGTCTGTGTGTGCGTCCGTATGTGTGTGTGTGTGTGTGTGTGTGTGTGTGTGTGTGTGTGTGTGTGTGTGTGTGTGTGTGTGTGTCTATGGACAGCATAACTCAGAAACCAAAATCGGTTAAAAAGCCAAAGTTGGTATTAAGTTTACTGTCTTTCAAGGATGCGACACGAAGATTTTGAAGAAAATAGCTCCACCCTAAACTACCCTTTATATGGAAAACGTTTCCAAAGTTTTGATTGTTTTTAAAGATAGCTCTAACGATTTTGATTAAAATGCCGTATGTTTGAGATATTTTTATGACAAATGAAATTTACATCTTGAATATTCTGGCTACAGCCCGTGAAGTCCTTTTACTTTGAATAGCTTTTGCAAACTGGTAAATCGTAAGAGATAGGACAAAACTTACTACACAAAACATGTAAATTTTGCTAAAACACACAATTTATGTCCAAATATTTTTTTTTCTAGAGTGAAGCATTTCTGGAAGTTTTGGAGAACTTATACTTCTGTCAAATGGAACATCGCTATTCATTTTTTATGCTAGGCGTGCAAAGAGAAAGGAATTTGAAAGCTTTAAGTGATTTGACTATCGCTCAAAGCCGACTGTATTCCCACATTCCCGTTGCACGTGCAAGAAAACAAGCAATAAGATAATTTCTGCAAATGTTTATCTTAACTAACACGAAGAAGATAGAACAATAAGAGTTTGTAAGAATGGTTAGTACAGGAGTAGAGAAAGTCATGTGAGTGACTGCAACACATCAAATTTTCCCATTGAATTTTCTATTATAATTCCGACGTTTAATGAGATAGACGTAAATGTAGAACATAAAAACCGTATAAATTCATGTAAACGTACAGGTATAGACTAAAATGTTACTACTGTCTTAGCCAGGGATCGCCAGCTGACGTGCACGGTGTGCCTATACAGTTCCCACGGTGCCGGCCGGCGTGCCTGGTCGTTGCTGGCGAGTGCTCGGGAGATACGTCAGTGGCGTTCCGTAATCTGCACTTGCGTTACCATTAAATAACTAAGGACAGGGTAGTACTGAAGGAATAATTCAGAGACTGTATAATACGTGGTTTAATATGTCTCTGGCACTTGTTATTAAGTTATAGATAAAACAACCCAATACCAGTAAGATTATTACAGCCTTCAATCCTATGCATACAACCAAATGATGGCATATAAAAGCAATATTTTTAACTGTAAGAACTAAACAGTACTTTGTGGAAATTAACACAATTTTGAAACAATTGAAAATATAAAGTAACATAATAATATTTACTATACAGTGCTAATATTACACAGAATACTTCATATTAAAGGAATATACACGTTTCAATTAAAAATTTTATGCATTCAGTTTTTGGTAGGCACTCTTGCCTTCTGATCCCTTTTGGTTTTCACAATATTCGCCACATTTGGAGACAATGAAACTTCTCCGGACCCTTAATGCACACTTCAAGTTATGATCACTGTTGTTGGCTCTCTGAGGGTTTTCAATGCGTTTCATAGCTGAAAATAAGGATTCACATACATAGGTAGAAACAAACATTGCAATCATAGATGCCGCACGCCTGTATAATCGAGGGAATCTTGATTTAGGAAATTTCCTGTAGAAATCTAGCAAACTTCCTCTGTTTCTGTAACTCTTAGCTAACTCAATGCTGCATTTCAAGCTCCAGTTGAATATTCTTGGAAGTATCATCAGTATTCATGTTAAATGGTGTAGCGAATAAATCCATTTTTTAGCCCGTGAGATCGTGAAACCTTTTATCAAACGCACGGGAAAGCATGCGCAGATTTTCAACATAACAACCCGCTTCTAGGGAAACACAATCATGGATCACGGTTTCCAACCTGGGAAAATGACAAGGATCGCTATTTGGCAGTTCACGTTCCCATAATGAGAGCATATTTTCAAAAGCTTCAATGCTTCAGAACATATTTGTGATTAATTTGTTTTTCCCTTGAAGTGAAACATTCAAAGTATTCAAATGTTCACTTATATTGGCCATAAATGCAAGATCACATTTGCACTTAACATTCGTGAGCTCGTCAATAGGTTCTCCGAACATTTCCACGAACATACGTATCTCATCCAATAATTCAAAGAATCTGCTTAAAACCTTTCCTCGACTGAGCCACCGAACTGCTGTATGATACGGCATATCACCATACTCATGCTCCAAATTTTCTAAGAAGGTTTTAGTAACTCTCAAGTATGCGACACGTGGATTCCTCCACCCTAAGCTACCCTTTACATGAAGCATTTTTCGAAAATTTTGATTTTCTCAAACTTAGCTCTAGCGATTTTGATTAAAATGGCACAAGTTAAAGAGATGTTTATGGCAAACGAAATGTATATTTTTGATATTCTGACTGAAGCCTAAATGGTTCTGTTTGCTCTTGATGAATTTTGCATTACTCGTAAAGCCTTAGAGATAGGCCGAATCTTACCATAGCAAAAATGTAGATTTGGTGAAAGCACACAAGCTATGTCCAAAAGAAATTCTTTTCTGTGGAGTGAATCATTTCAGACATATTCCTTGTTATTTGTATAGGTTTTGCAGAACTTATACTTCTGTCAAATGGAACATCGCTATTCACTTTTTTATGTTAGGCGTGCAAAGAGAACGGAAATTGAAAGCTTTAAATGATTTGACTATCACTCAAAGTCTACTGTATTACCATATTCCCGTTGCACGTACAAGAAAACGAGCAATAAGATACTTTCTGCAAGTGTTTACCTCAACTAACACGAAGAGGATAGAACAATAAGAGTTTGTAAGAATGGTTAGTACAAGAGTAGAGAAAGTCATGTGAGTGACTGCAACACATCAGATTTTTTCTGATGATGAGCCTCTTGAAATAGAGAGTGATATTATCTAAAGAGAGAGAGAGAGAGAGAGAGAGAGAGAGAGAGAGAGAGAGAGATGCGCCCTTGTACCTAAACTTGTGGCAAGTTGAGAAGCAAGAACCCTGATGACAATATGTACTATTCTTTTGCTTTGTTGTTGCAACATGGTTTTCCTAAAATAGTAATATGTTAAACAGATCTCGTACTTATCACCACAAGGAACATGTTAATGAGGTTGTTGACAGATGATGCGCAACTGTTCTGTTGAGAGCAACCTTCACACGAGCTTCACAACCCAAACTTGCTATGTTCTTGTCCTTGGTTCATATCACAAACCACAATTTCCCCTTTAAGCCGGAAGTATCGCTATCTATCCGATATTATCAAAGACAAGGAATCGCTCCAAATAACAAACTTTACAGCGAAATGTCTGTAAAATGGTGTCATTTAGAATACTTCCTTATTATAACTGTAAATATCTGTGACGACGTACGAAAATTAATTGCATCGAACTTTAAAATAGATTCCTTTTTTAACCAGTTTATTATACTAATATGGTTCCCATAACTTGAATTTAGACTAAATCTTCTCGTCGTGAAAACACCGCCATGGATCAGTTTTCCTCCTCTGTGCTAACATTAATCATGGTTTGAGATGACACCCAACAGTTAAACACAATGATGATAATAATAAGAGAAGTTTTATCTGTGTTAGTGTGAAAGTTTGAAAGAGTAGGTATACGAGAAATTAATAAACACCACTTCACATTTCAAAAATGTGTCGTCCTTAAAATATAGAAAACTTGAAGCACAGTACGAGTATTTGTTAGAAGGCTAAGACAGTAGTAACATTTTAGTTTATATCTAGCATAAAAAATCAATAGGGATGTTCCATTTGACAGAAGTATAAGTTCTCCAAAACTTCCAGAAATGCTTCACTCTACAAAAAAAGAAAAAAAAAAAAAATTAGACATTAATTGTGTGTTTTAGCAAGATCTAAATTTTTTGTATACTAAGTTTTGTTCTATCTCTTACGATTTACCAGTTTGCAAAAGTCATTCAAAGTAAATAGGACTCCACTGACTATAGCCAGAAAATTCAAGTTGTAAATTTCATTTCTCATAAAAATATCTCAAACATACGGCATTTTAATCAAAATCGTTAGAGCTATCTTTAAAAAAAAATCAAAGTTTTTGGAACGTTTTCCATGTAAAGGGTAGTTTAGGGTGGGGCTATTTTCTTGAAAATCTTCGTGTCGCATCCTTGAAAGACATTAAACTTAAATACCAACTTTGGCTTTTTAACCGATTTTGGTTTCTGAGTTATGCTGTCCACAGACACACACACACACACACAGGCACGGATCTTTTTCTAAAATGCCTTTTTTTTTTTATTCAGGGGGCCTCAAAACATATTTCCGGTGAAATTTCGACATCGAATTTTTGGGTGGAACACAATACTTCCTCTCCTATACTTAGTAGAGAACGTAACAATGTGCCTAACTTCATATTGGAGATGAACACTTTCAAGAACGAAAAGTGAAAAATTTTATTCTATTCCTCACAGTACAATAATCTTTTCATGTAAAAGAGTCGTTGATTTTTTCGAGAAATACCTTTAACTATTTTATTTAGAATGTTGTATATATGGGATATAAGTGTGTGCAACACGACCAAATGTACCTACATTTGCAGTTTAGTTTACGTTATTCAGACTAAATTTTGTATAAGTAAACATTTCATAACATGGAATGTAAGTCTAATTAAATTACGGATTTATTAAACAATTGGATAACTTGGATGAACTCCAGGTTCTTCCTTTATGTTAAATATTTGCAGGTTGAGGCCGAGACCTCTATTAGCGTGTAAACGTGAGCGATTTTCCTTCCTTAGCGTGCGTTAATTACACGGCAAACCAGATTATGGTTAAAACGGCATTCTCTCATTCCGCACAAACAATAAAGAAATAAAATACGTGTTGACTAATTTGAAAATCTTTGTAGGTAGACGTTTCGAATTTTATTATAAGAATAATCGAATGTTTATATAAATCATGAGGCAAACACGTGGAAAGTTAATAGGCAGAGAGAGAAACACAGTATGACTAACGCATATTTTGGATAAAACCTCAACACATAATTTTTCTGTAATCAATTTATTTCTAAGGCGTGTAATAAATGTATAGTAATTAACCATAGTGGAGAGAGAAAGTTATGTGATTTATCACATTCATTTCAGCGTTAACAGTTAACAGACATAATAATAATATAAATAATAATAATAATAATAATAATAATAATAATAATAATAATAATAATAATAATAATAATAATAATAATAATAATATTAATAATAATAATAATAATAATGATAATAATAATAATAATAATAATAATAATAATAATAATAATAATAATAATAATAATAATAATAATAATAATAATAATAATAATAATAATAATAATAATAATAATAATAATAATAATAATAATAGTAATAGGAATAGTAATAACAATAGTAATAACAGTAACAGTAATAATAATAACAATAATAGTAATAATAATAATAACAATAATAATAACAATAATAATAAAAATAATAATAATGATAATAAGTACCTGGGCGACCGAGCTTCTCTCGGCGTTTTTCGCCCCTGTTTTTGTGAAATCTTATTTTTTGTGGGAGAAGATACTTATTTAGACAAACTTGAAGGGCAAAACTTTAACTAAATAAAACTACTTGTCGCAATTGTTAAGAGCAATGTCCGAGATACAAGAGGTATAGAAATACATTAAAATATTGCATAAACACCATCATTTCAGCTGTAAAACGTGTACTGCTGAAAGCAGGCCTCCCCCATAGATATCCACCCAGTTTGAGGTTTTCGTCGAGCATTTGTTCCATTATGGATTTCAGTTCTTTGCTGCTGTGATTGACTCCAGGACGTTAACACGTTGACCAAGGTCCGTCATACTTCCATCGAGTTCTTCCATGGCTTCCTTAACCCCGGCCAGTCGCTCGTTAGTATTCTTCGATAGACCTGTATTCATATTGGAATTCCCGTCTTCATCTTTTCCGTTTCGGAGTTTACATTTTCAATTTGCCTTCCATTTTTGTTCCCATATTTTCTATTCCGTAGTTTACATTTTTCCAATCCGGTTTTCATATTTGTTTCCTCTGCCGCATTCCCGAATTCATGTCATTTCCCATTATGTCCATCTTGGCTAACATTGCCCGCCTTAATAGCGTGATGGTTAGCGTGTCTGCCTCACGTTCAAGAGGTCGTGAGTTCGAATCTCGCTTAGGGTAAGTTATCCGGGTGAGGTTTTTCTTTTTCCGAGGTTTTCCCTACCCTGAGAAGACGAATGTCGGGTAACATAAAGCTCCATGGACCTCGGGCTCATTTGAGCATCATTTCACCCATTTCATTCATTCGTCCGATATGACACAATGTTGGAGGACGTTAATTAAAAAAAAAAGCATTTGTTTCATCAACTGTTCCATATCGTGCTTTTCGTCGCACTCCGGACACCAATTGTGATTACTTTACTTTTTTAACTATTTCTTTATTTTTTATTAAAACACCGGAAAGACACTAAGTAAACGCAATGTTGAAGAATAACAAATACTACAGAAAGAAGAGGTGGTGGATAAAGCCATGTGAATGTACTACGCGCATTTATGTTTCAAACATATAGGAAATTGTATGAATTGTTCGTAATTGTTCTTCGAAGCGGGAGTAGTGAAAGAAATGTGATTGTGTTTTACTAAAGAAAAATGAGTAGAAAAACCGTGTGAATGTTATACGTTGCACTTATATTTCAAGTGTACGGAAAAATGTATGGATTGTTTGCAGAAGAAGGAGTAGTATATTAGGTAAAAGAAAAGGGAGTAGAGAAAACCATGTGAAGGTAATACATTGCGTGGTAAAATGGATTGCATAAAAACCTTCGCCATGAAAAAAATGTCACTTTTCATGGCGATCGGTCAACCTGTTTTGGAATTTAATCACTCTTCAACATAAGATATGTATAGGCCTTGGTATGTATGAAGTTGATAAACCATAGGGAATAACATGTGAATTGCTACGTAAAACAAAAGTGAGTAGAGAAAGTAGTATGAATGTAATACGTTGCATTTGTTTCAAACATATAGCAAATTGTATGAATTATATGTTGAAGGGCGAGTAGCGAAAGAAGACTGATTGTGTCTCGTAAAGGAAGAATTAGTAGAGGAAATCGTGTGAATGTAATACGCTGCATTTATATTTGAATCCTAGAATATTATGTGAATTGTATGTTGAAGGGCAAACAGAGAATACATGAATGCGCTACATAAAAGAAAAGCGAGTAGAAAACCATTTGAAAGTAATATATTGTGTAGTAAAATTGTCATCATAAAAACTCTCCATGAAAAAAATACATATGCGTGCCGAATTTCGCGGTGATCGGTTAAGCGGTTTTCGAGATTAACAGTTAGATATATACAAACATTCAAGTTGTATAGATGATATGAATTGTTTGTAGAAGAGTGAGTGGAGAAAGTCATGTGAAGGTGTTACCTAAAAGTGAGTAGGGAAAACACTGTGAATGTAACATGTAGCATTTCTATATCAAACATGCACAAAATTGTATGACTTATTTCTAGAAGAGTAAGTAGAGAAACAGTTATGAGTGTGCTACCCAAAAGCAAGTAGAGAAAACAGCATGAATGTAATACGTAGCATTTCTATTTCAAACATGCATGAAATTGTATAACTTATTTGTAGAAGAGTGAGTAGAGAGAGATGTGAATGTGTTACCTAAGAGTGAGTAGAGAAAACAGTATGAATATAATATGTAGCATTTCTATTTCAAACATACAGAAAATTGAATGATTTCTTTATAGAAGGGTATAGAAAGAGATGTGAACGTGATACCTAATAGTGAAAGGTTCACGAACAGTGTGAATTTAATAGCATTTCTATTTAAAATATACAGAACATGGCATGACTAATTTAAAAAGGGGGGATAAAAGTGTTTTATTGGTGCAAAATCACGTCTTTTATGGAAAATTTTTTATAGAGAGGTGAGCAGAGAATGATTTGTAAATGTGATACCTAAAAGTAAGTAGAAAAACCACTGTGAATGTAATATGCAGCATCTCTATTTCAAACATACAGAAAATTGCATGACTTATTTGTAGAAGAATGAGTAGAGAAATATGTGAATGTATCACCTAATAGTGAGAGGAGAAAACAGCGTGAATGTAATAGCACTTCTGTTTCAATCATACAGAACATGGTATGACTTATTTTAAAAGTGGGGATAAAATGTTTTTGGTGCAAAATCATGTTTTTTTTATGGAAAATTGTTTATAGAAGACTGAGTAGAGAAAGAGATGTGAATGTGTTACCCAAAAGTGAGTAGAGAAACCGCTGTGAATGTAATATGCAACATCTCTATTTTAAACATACAGAAAATTGCATGACTTATTTGTAGAAGAATGAGTAGAGAAATATGTGAATGTATCACCTAATAGTGAGAGGAGAAAACAGCGTGAATGTAATAGCACTTCTGTTTCAATCATACAGAACATGGTATGACTTATTTTAAAAGTGGGGATAAAATGTTTTTGGTGCAAAATCATGTTTTTTTTTATGGAAAATTGTTTATAGAAGACTGAGTAGAGAAAGAGATGTGAATGTGTTACCCAAAAGTGAGTAGAGAAACCGCTGTGAATGTAATATGCAACATCTCTATTTTAAACATACAGAAAATTGCATGACTTATTTGTAGAAGAATGAGTAGAGAAATATGTGAATGTATCACCTAATAGTGAGAGGAGAAAACAGCGTGAATGTAATAGCACTTCTGTTTCAATCATACAGAACATGGTATGACTTATTTTAAAAGTGGGGATAAAATGTTTTTGGTGCAAAATCATGTTTTTTTTATGGAAAATTGTTTATAGAAGACTGAGTGGAGAAAGAGATGTGAATGTGTTACCCAAAAATTGAGTAGAGAAAACTCTGAATGTAATATGCATGTATACAAAAATTCAACCAAATGTTTAGAGCCGTTTCTGAAATACGGGAAATATAGGTCAGTGTTATTAATAGGTGCACAAATGAACTATGTCTAGAGAGCAGACAGTTACTGACATTTGTCTTTGCAGGATAAGGAACATTTGTACAATTGAGATTCAACATATGTATTTTGTCGTGGAATGAATATGCAAGTGTTTTCTTCATATTTTCCGAATATTTTAGTAGCAGAAGTGTTTGAATAATTTAGCATCAGAGGTTAATTTTATGATGTAGCAGACCAAAAAGCAGAGAAGCGTCCTAGTTATAATGAATGAATTATGAAATGTGTTCATTTTAGTTATTTGCCATAAAAATAAGTGAAACTAATTTACCAAAACATGTGTTTCAGAATTTTTCAGCTTAGTAGCTTCCTCGTTATTTTTAAGGGCACTTGGAAGCGGTTTTGGATAAAAAAGTGGATTTTTATTATTTTGGTTAATATGAATCTACATAGTTTGCAGAATATGCCCATATAAGATTGTGTGTTTGCGGCAATTAAGTACATTTAAATAACTTAAGCATACCCTCAGGGGTCTCCGTCTAGGGGATATGTGAATAGCAACCACAAGGTACCCAAGCTGAGCAGAACATTACTTCTACTTACTGGTGTTTTGCTCCTCACTGTAACTTTCCTATCTGACCTTACCTTGGTGATCTCTTGTTCTCTTCCGACCCCGATGCTATTAGGGTTCCCGAAGGCTAGGGAGTCTTTATTTTTCCAACCTCTCCATTTCTCTAATTTCTCTATAAAACCTTAACCCCTAACATGCTGACCTGTCATGGCATGTAATACGTCCTCTGATTGGTAATCAGAGGATATGGTCGGCGAATTTATTTTGATAATTCTCCCGGTCAGGTTGGTGAGACCCGTAAACCAACGACAGGTGTGGTCCTCCAGACATTCTGGGGGTTGTGAGAGAGCGATGTGACCGCCAAAACATAAAAATATGGTGCTCTCCAAAAAGCGGTTACATTTATTGCTATAAGTCTCTTCAATATTTATGCAATATGACTCGAGGGGTAAAATGTTCCGGAGTTAAAATAGTCCCCCATTCGGATCTCCGGGCGGGGACTACTTCACGAGAACCAAAACATTATATTAATAGAAGATCTAACATCAGACTTCCACAATGGAATGCGGGTGGTCTCACACAAACAAAAAGAGTAGAACTGAATAAAATTGTATTTGATTATAATATTGATATATTTTTCATACAGGAAGCAAATCTAACAAATGACCAACTTAAATACTTCAATTTTACTGGTTTTCTACTACACCTACTATCCAAAAATAGACAGATAAGTAGTAGAATATTTGTTGGAGTCAAAAAGGATATTAAATCCTCATTTGAAATTGTTAAAGAAATGGATAACACAGATAAAAGTGAATTAATAAAGCTAAATTTTTGGGATAACAAAACACGTCTACATTTATACAGTATTTACAATCCTCCCAGGAATGAACCAGATCTCTCCCTTATTGACCAATTAAATAAAACAATCGTAATTGGGGATTTTAATGCTCATTCCAAAAGATGGGGTTATGAAAAAGTGGATTCAACAGGGAAGATAGTGGAAGAATTTTTGAATACCACAACTTTTGAACTGATTTATAGTAAAGAAGATCCCACAACCTTCATACACTACTCCGGAGCACCCAGTAACCCAGACCTCTTGTTAGCCACAACAGATATTGTTTCAAAAATTAAAAAACAAGTTATAGAAGATCCAAGTTCTGGTCACAGAGCAGTAATTGCTGATATAAAACTAGATAATACAAATAACAGTCAATGTCACATGAATCTGTATTGGAACTTCAAAAAAGCAGATTGGATCAAATATAAAACTGAACTGGAACATAAATTTAAAGAACAAACAAACTCACAGCTACATGACCAACCAGATCATTTGAACAAAAATTTCTAAGTCATCCTAGAAACCGCAAAAAAACATATTCCTCGGGGAACAATTAAAAATTTCAAACCCTTTTGGAACCCCCAGTTAGAAGAACTGAAAAAGCAAAGGGATATAGCTAGAAATACAGCTGAACAAACAAGAAACATATCGGATACACAAATATGGCGGAAGAAATGTGCCTCACTTAAAAAAGAAATTAATACTGCTAAAAAGAATTACTTTAATAATTTCTTAGAAAAAATGGATTATAGGACAGATGGTAACAAAGCTCATAAGTTCATAAAAAATGTCAAGGGTAGGAAAGAAAACAACAGCACACGAATCATACACAACAATAAAATATTAACTAACGATGCAGCCATAGCTGAAACATTCAATAAATATTATGCTAATTCATATAAAATAACAAGAAATAATAAAAAGGAACGTAAAGAATTTAAGAAAGATTTGAAACAAGTAAGAGAATGTGATCCTAACACTCAATGCAATATCTTTTTTCAAAAATTTAATATGCAAGAACTGAACATTGCAATAAATAATCTAAAACACAAAAAGTCTCCTGGACCAGATCACATACATCCAGAGTTAATAAAAAACCTTGGAAAAACAGCAAAACAACAATTACTGAAACTCTACAATCTATCCTGGAAAACCACTATACCTGCTGAATGGCGAAAGGCAATAATTGTCCCACTCTTGAAGAAAGACAAAACAGCATCAGAAATAAAAAATATAGACCATAGCTCTTACTAGCATAATAGCAAAAGTGATGGAAAGAATGGTGTCAAACAGGTTAAATTGGTTTCTAGAATCAAAAAAATTAATTTCCCCATGTTAAGCTGGATTCAGAGAGTTCCACTCTACAAATGAACAAGTCTTACTTCTTAGTCAAGAAATCAAAGACTCCTTCAATAGAAAAGAAGATAATTTATCAGTTTTTATTGATTTCCGAAGTGCATATGATTCTATATGCAGAACAAAACTACTAAAGAAAGTAAAAAAATTAGGGATACAAGGTCCAATGTTTTCATGGCTATGCCATTTCCTAACACAACGCTTTATTGCAACCAGATATGGAATAAATATATCTAAATACAAACAAGTACACCGTGGCTTACCACAAGCCGCAGTGCTAAGCACAACACTTTTTAATATATTTATTAACGATCTGCCACAACAAATACAAGAATCAGGTGTGAAGTGTGCACCATTTGCTGATGACTTAGTAATGTGAACTTCAAAACCAAAAAGCAAAAGTACAGAACTAGAAAAAACCATGCAACAATCCTTAACCAAATTACAAAGGTGGACCAAAGAAAATTTAATGACTGTTAATACAACAAAATCAAACTACCAAATCTTTTCACTAAGAAAAAAACCACTAAAAATAAAACTAAATTTTCAGGGTCAACAATTACCAGAAACAAAGGAGGCAAAGTATTTAGGAGTTACATTTGATACTAAACTTGCATGGACCAAACAAATAGAAAATGTAATACAAAGAGCAGAGAGGCGCCTTTCACTGTTAAAACGTCTAACAGGAATGAAGTGGGGATGTTCCAGAGCAACTCTTAACACAACATATATTGTATATATAAAGCCATTATTTACTTACTGCAGCGAAGTTCTTGTAACAGCAAACACAAAAAAGATTCAAATCTTTCAAAGCAAAGTCTGAGATTAATTACAGGTGCTATCAAAACCACACCAAAAGCAGCTATCGAAATTCTAACCAACCAATGCCCCATTGAATATGAAATAGAAAAAGCGGCTCTTATTCAACACGAAAAGTTTATCAGACTCCCAATCAATACATGGCAGAAGATATTTTACACATACACTAAAGACTCAGGAGAGCTTTCTTTCCAAAATTCAAGACATCAAGAAGAATGTATACCTTCCTAATTCAAAGGAAAACTTCATATCTAAAGTCAATCCGACACAAACATTAGAGATCACATATTATTTACACCTGACAGAAGAAGTTAAGAAAAGTGATACTCCAACTAGTGTTCTAAAATTATTGGCATTAGAGACAATCCATACTAGATTTCCAGAACATGAGTGGCTCCATATTTATACTGATGGATCACTAATATCAAACCAAGATGGAGCAGGTGCTGGAGTCACATGTCACCTCTTTTCCAATTACAAATCTTTAAGTTATGGAACTACAAACTTTGATGGAGAAATTGAAGCAATTCGAATGGCCCTACAAAATCTTTTGTACAGAATGTCACATTTTCAGCAAGCAGTTATTCTCTCAGATTCCAGGGCAGCAATTATAGCAATTACTTCCAAGTTGTCACCAAAAAACCAAACAATTATAGAATGTTGGAAAATCCTTACCCATCTAACAGCACTTCAAAAACGCCTAGTCTTCCAGTGGATACCAGCTCACTGTGGACTGAGTGGTGATGAGAAAGCTGATTTTCTTGCAAAAAAGGGTACCGGCAATGTGCAGAAATCAATAGTTAATCTACCATTTTATGCAGCTAAAAGATTAGTCAACTCAGAATTCAAAAAAATTATTGAAAAATATTACTATGAAAAATCAAAGAATAAAAGATGGGAACTACCAAACATTCAAACAGCAATTCCTGAGTATCCTCGAAAAACAGCAGTTGCAACCTTCAGGTTGATTACAGGACATGATTGTCTGGCAAAACATTTAAACAGAATTGGGATATATATTCTTCACCACTCTGTCTTCTATGTGATCTGCAAGACGAAATGGATCAAGACCACCTTCAAATATGCCCGGCCACTTCTAATGCCCCATCCATCAGTGAAAAATATTGGAGAGCAAGAGGATTAATGACTTCATTGTCAGAAATCCAGCATTTGCTAACAACGACAACATGCACTGTAGAAGCGGGAATAAAAAAATGTTATTTTTTTATGTAAAATCGCGTTTTTTCGGGAATTACACCTATATAGATGAACTTATAAGGCAAAACTCTATCTGAATACAAAATTTGATCAAAATCGTAAGAGCCGTTTCCAAGTTGCGCGGAATAAATACATATACATATATATATATATATATATATATATATATATATATATATATATACAAGAATTGCTCGTTTAAATATATAAGATAATAATAATGGTGATAATGATGATGATGATACTACTACTACTACTACTACTACTACTACTACTACTACTACTACTACTACTACTACTACTACTACTACTACTACTAATAATAATAATAATAATAATAATAATAATAATAATAATAATAATAATAATAATAATAATAATAATAATAATAATAATAATAATAATAATGATAACCCCCACCTCTGCTCACTATAGGCATCATGAGTGGGGCAGTACTAGAAGGTGGGACGTGGTCTGCACCCCAATCCCTCCCGGCCTACGTAACCAGGGGCCGCTACTATTCAATCAAGGTCCTCAATTGGCGGCTCAGTGGCCTAATGAGGCTGAGTGTACCCCGGACCTGGTCTCCCAGCGGGAGAAAATCCCGACGCCGTTACCGGGAAGCGAACCCGGGTTTCCTGCATGGTAAGCAGCAGCGCTGCCTTCCACCAGGCTAAGCAGACGACCGGACATACAAACACATATTCGTGTAATTTTCCAAAAATGTATTCTTGCACTCAGCGGCCTCCAAACGTGCATTTCTCATGAAATCTCGGTAGCTCATTTATGGGTGGAATGTAGTAGGTACCTATATTGTCTACATGAACACGACATCCAAAGCTTAACATACGTCTCAATGTACAAACAGCAGAAATGAAATTCCTTACAGCTGCTTATGCAAGACTAGGCACAAAATAAAACTATTAAATACGCCAACAATTAAAAGTAAAGGAATTGAACTAAACAATAGTGGAATACAGAACCAATTGGAAACAAGCCATAAATAGAATGAAGGAAAATAGAATTCTCAAAATAACAATTATTAACTCTCAGCCACATGGACGACCGAGGAAAAGGACAAGACTTTGGAGCCAGCCGAAACAGGCTAAATGGTCTAAACTGTGTTGGAGAAGAATAAATATTAAATAAACTCATTCTTCATTACTAACCACACAGTGCAAGTTTATGAGAACAAATGAGAGCGACAATGAAATAAACTGATGTCTGTATGTAAATCTAACTGTGCAATGGAGCATTTTTTTTAATTCTGTGCAACGCAAACAGAAAAGGAACATTAATGTTGATATCTTGGCGTGTAGAAACATCAATGTTACATAACTGCAAGGTAATTTGAGCTAGGAATAGTGAGGTTATGTATTTTGCTAACACATCAAGATTAATGCTTCTCGTTTACCCTATACCCTGTAGCTCTGACAAGTTTTGGGGTGAAACATGACCAACTCACACAACTAGTTCAACTTGATACTTTGGAAGTGGCGTCATTCGGACCTACTGCTCTTTACTTTCTCTTCTGGTAAGTAGAGGAAGTATTGTATTCCACCCAGGGTTACCAACCCATACGATAATTATAAGGACATACTATAATTTGTATGTATGTACTTATGGTTGTTAACCCGTACGATAATTATTGGGGGTACGATAATTTCGATATAGACGAAATATCATTTTCACTGCTTTGTCACACCAGCGAAATGAAATGAATTACAAATAGCGAAACCACTTTTGCCCTCATGGCCTGTCTCTAACCCTCTAAGGCAACCACTTCGTATCCTATTAATCCTTCTACGCTTTATCCTCTAGTTGCCAGTGTGCTCAGATCTGGTGATCTCAATTAAGAACGGACAGTTCAGAAAATTTATGGTCAATGGAGAAAACTCGGAAAACGTGATATTCCGTGTGAAATAAAGAACGTACCTGAACCTCACAGTTTCTGGAGTTCTGTTACCTTGGTGGAAATACTGATTTCAAAGAACTGGCGGAGGTTGCATTATCAGTGATTTCATTGCTGCACAGAAACACTTCTTGTGAAAGAGTTTTTTCCAAACTGTTTAATAAAAACCAAAATTAGAAACAGATTGGCGTTAGATACGGTAAATGGACTTATCTGTCGTGTCAGCTTATAAAAGAATGTGGTGGGTCCCAAAATCTTCAAGTCACCGAGATGTTAAGGTTTATCTCGACAGCAAAATTGTATAATGCTGCAACAGTTGAGGAAGATAAACTTCCAGATGAATATTGCGAGAAACATAAGTGTAAAGTTGTAATACTGATTGAGGTCATCAATCTCGTAAGTGAATACCCTAAACATCAATACTATTACATTTTCATAAGTGTTATGCTGATACATTTATTGTTGTAGCATTTGGTTTATGATTTACGATAATTTTGAATCCAAATCTATAATTTTGTGTGACCGGTACGACAATTTTACTTCTAAACATTGGCAACCCTGATTCCACCCAGAAATTCAATGTCGAGATTTCACCGGAAATATATGTTTTGAGGTTCCCTGAATCCCAAAAAACAAAAAAAAAAGAAAAGCATTTTTGGAAAAAGGTCCGTGTGTGTGTGTGTGTGTGTGTCTGTCAGTGTGTAAGTCTGTGGACAGCATAACTCAAAAACGAAGTCGGTTAAAAACCAAAGTTGGTATTTAAGTTTAATGTCTTTCAAGGATACAACACGAAGGTTTTGAAGAAAATAGTTCCACCCTAAACTAGCCTTAACATGGAACATTTAAAAAAAGAATTGGTTCTCTTGAAAATGGCTGTAACGATTTTGATTAAAATGCCATATGTTTGAGATATTTTTATGACAAATGAAATGTATATCTTGAATTTTCTAGCCATAGCTCATGAGGTCCTGTTTACTCTGGATGACTTTTGAGTAACTCGTAAACCGTAAGAGATAGACAAAACCTTACCATACAAAAATGTAGACCTTGCTAAAACAAGCACTTTATCAAAATTCTTGGATTCAGCACCGCTTAAACCTTCGTGCTGGTGGCGTTACGTGGACGACACGTTCGTCATTTGGAGTCACGGAGAATCAGCCCTGACAGAATTTCTGGATCACCTCAACAGCATCAATAAACAAATTCAATTCACCATGGAGAAGGAACACGACGGCAAATTGCCCTTTTTGGATGTTATGGTAAACAGAAAACAGAATGGCACACTAGGCCACAAGGTGTACCGTAAACCGACCCATACAGACCGCTACCTTCACAAGAACTCCAACCACCATCCGAAACAAAAGCGTGCTATGATTAAAACTCTGGCAGACCGAGCTAGACGCATTTGCGAACCACAAGTTCTACACCAGGAATTTCAACACTTAGAGTCAGCGCTCCACTCTAATGGCTACGCAAAACGAGAAATTAAGAGAGCATTACATCCTAGTAAAGGTCCCAACATCACAGAAACAGCCGCAAACAATAGGAAGGGCAAGGCCTTTTTACCGTACATAAGATCAGTCACAGACCGCATAGGCAAACTACTTAAACGCCACAACATTGACACCGTCTACAAGCCCACTAAACAGATTTGTAACATACTCCGTTCCGCCAAAGACCCCAGGGATCCTCTATCCACCGCAGGAGTATATAGAATACCTTGTTCGTGTGGCAAGGTGTACATCGGAACCACACAACGTAGTATAAAAACCCGCATTGAAGAACACAGAAGAAATTGTCGCTTGGGTCAAACTGAAAAATCAGCAATTGCTGAACATGCCATACTCGAAGAAGGGGAACACATCATCCAATATGGTAACACAGATATTCTGGCATCTACATCCCACTACTATTCTCGCTTATTCCGTGAAGCCATTGAAATACACAAGCACAAAAATAATATCAATCGCAAAGAAGAAGGACTTAAACTCAACAGAATATGGCAAACAGCGTTAACAAAAACAAAAATGCAGAACCCCTCTCCAGCCAATCAGACGCCAGCTCCTTGTAGTACTCCACTGGTACAAGTCCAGCCCACTGGCCACCCGGACCTATCACAACGTACTTCCCCTCCAGCCGCCGACATAAATACCGCACCTCTGGTGGTGACCAGCACAGTCGGTGCTGAGATCTCCACTAGGAAACTTCGACCTCGCCGCCACTGAAGATGTCTGCCGTAGTCGCAGACGAAACGTTTGGGAAGAAGAAGGAACCCAATAGACCACGGCCCACAAGCCCGGTTAATATTATTGCATCTAGTACAAGCAGTTTATGTCTGAATATATATATTATTGTACAGGGAACCATTTTGGAGATATTCTTTATTATTTGAGTCAGTTTCGGAAAACTTAAAACTTTCGTGAAATGGAACATCGTTGTTCATTTTTATACGTTAACTGTGCAAAGAGAACGGAATTTGAAAGCTTTAAAAGGTTTGACTATCGCTCAAATCCTACTGTATTCCCATATTCCCCTTGTAAATACAAGGAAATAACCAATAACATAATTTGTAAAAATGTCTGTTTCAACTAACACGAGGAAGATATAGGAATAAGAGTTTGTAAGAATGGCTAGTACAAGAGTAGGGTGCAACACATCAGATGTTTTTGGCATCTTTTGTACTCCTTGGTCGGTAGTAAATAGCATGGGCTTTGTTGCAGTTCCTAAGACTTGGAAGATGCTGAACTTAAATACTACCAACTTTGGCATATAACCACCTTTTGGTTTTTGAATAGGCTGTTCAAAAACATACATACACAAGGGCCTTTTTCTAAATAATTCGTATTTAGATTCTGTGAAATCTCGGTATTGGGTTTTGGATGGAAAGAACTTCTGCTTATTATACTAGTAAAGACTGCAATGAACAGAAATAAGGAACATGTTCACACATTTATCCTATTACAGAATGTCACACGGAATTGCTATCATATTGCAATATTTCAACGTAAAAGTGAACGCCCTTTCTGTGGTAGGAGATGAAGTATTGTATTCCATGTCTGATATCCAGTTTGCACCGGAAATACATGGCATGAGGGATCATGAATCCGGCGCCGGTAAATTGCCTCCCCAGGTATAAAAGGAACGTAAATTGCCTCCTGTTTACTTGAACTCTATAGCGTAAATTGCCTCCCCCATTCATCTGGGTATTTTGCCTTTACTTTCAGTCCGCCACTGTTAACTGAAGTTTTTCGAGCCAGACATGAATATCCCACAAAATTAAAAATACCGTTTTTCCCGTTTTAATGGCTTCTTAAACAAGTAGTTATTGGTTAATAATCATAAACCATAATTTTCCTTCCCATTTTCCTTCCCAGTAATGCAAGATGCAAGTTACTGTTATGGTTAAAATGTACATGGTGTTGTTAAAACACGTGCCATTCTTTAAACTGGTAAAAATTTAAAAGAAACAGCGCCTAAAAACTGAAGTCTAGTAATAATTCGTTGTCGGAATGCTAATATTTTATTTTGTAAAAATATTTATTTCGTAAGAGCATGTTTATTTCCGTTGCCTACACTTCTGAGAAGTACTTAGGGGTCGCTTTGTATTTCCTTCACTACTTCAGTCAATATATAAATATTTGGATGCCTGGCGTTGAAAAGACTTATTTTTTCTGTGGAAAGATTCGCTGTTGTTGGTGGTGCGTCTAATTGATGATGAGTTCAGCCCACATCATAGGAGGGAAGTTGGCATCTTCTGATATGTAGTTATCCAGAATGGAATCGGTGAATTCTGTTATTGTTTCGTCTTCTGGTTGAAATGCCGTTATATCTACGAAGCATTCACCAACATCTTCAGGTTACAGGAATGCAAATCCAAAGAACTTTACTTCTTTCTCCTCTTCTTTATACCTACACAGAACTTAGTTCCAAGGTTTGAATTGTTCTGTACCAACGCTGACCTAGATGAAATCTACATCCCTCAATGTCTATTTCGGGCCACACTGTTTCTACAGCTTTGTGGGCTGCCACTTCAGAATCTGCGTATATACGTGAGTAATGCAAATTTAAATTATGTTTGTTACATTCTTTAACAATGTGCCTAAATGCTGCATGTCGAAATCCATCATTTCGTCATTTTCCATGAAGAAGTAATCCCAACCGAAATCCATTCAGTGGCGGATTTACAAATGTGAAATACTCAGCGACATGGAAGCAATGTACGTCTATCGTCTCAAGTGTCTGGGAGGCAATTTACGTAGGTACTTGTGAAAAGACAAACAGTATCCTGGGAGGCAATTTACATTACCCCCATGAATCCAACAGTATTATTAATAGAATTATTTCCTTGTGTGCGAATGCGTCTGTCTTTAAGAACATGCGTAAATCAGAAACTATAATATGTATTGGTGTAAATCTATGTTGCTATCAAAGAGATCGCGATCACTACATGGCAGTTTCAAATATAAGTGAACAACATTTAACTGTCGGAGAGAGGGATACTTTTCACATTGGAGGTTTGTGCTTGAACTCCATTCTGAGAAAAATAGCAAAGTATTTACTTAGTTTCTAGTGTAATTCTAAAAGGAAACAGTAAGTATTCATAGTTATAAACGGTTCAACAATACTTGTACTAAAGCGCGTCTCACCCTTAAAAGACAGTACACGTTAAATGGAGCGCAGTGTTGCAACATGTACTAGTAGCGAATCTTTCTCCGCGAGCGACTCGAGGTGGCCTGAGTCCTGTACTTAGTCCTCCAATTGCTGCTTGACGAGACGGACACTTTTAACTTTGGTATCCCTCCACGCCTTTGTTACTGTATGACCTAAATTTACAAATGACTCGTCTGTATAAACAATTGATTTCCCCTGGTCCCTAAATCTTTTACGTCTTTTAGATATTTATGTTGCCATCTGATGATATCGATATCGTCTCTTTCTATTAATATGCACTTGTTACCCTTTCTTTCATATTCGAACCCCAAATCAGAGTGGCCCTTGAGAAATTTGGTAGGGTCTCATCACTGTTGAACTGTGACAAAATTATATTCAGCATGGGTGGAATATTTGCAAACTGTAAAGAATGAACAATTCGCCGCACTCCACCTTGCACTATTCAATCATATTGCGTTAACCTAGCGTTTTGTGTAGTCCCGCCCCTTTTGCTTTCTTTTTCGATGGCGTTCTTAGAGGTCCTTTCATTAGTTCCTTTTTAATCATACACACTACTGCTTCTGAACACCCGATAGCCTTAGCTGTTTCTTTTACTGCCTTTACTGCCAAGCATTTTGCTTCAAAAATAATCTAACACATTCATAATTATTTGGCGTTCCTTACTTCTTAATTTACCAACATATCGTCTCTTCCTAGCTTCCCTCTCCATAACTACAAATATTTACAAAAATATTAAACAAATAACGCAATAACAGCTCACAGTTACACACACGGCTTCTTTCGAACTAATGTTAGTGCTGCTCCTTATACTATCTTCTGTTCAGGCCTGACGCTGAATAGATGAATACCTTTGTTTGCCCTACTGCATAAAAGAAAGAGGTTACTGCCTTTTGGTTTATTTTAAAAACTTTCTCCAACCTTCCTCAACATTTGTTCTCGCTGGTTCCCTGATGTAAACTCAATAACAAAAAAGTTTCACACTGCGTAACTTTTGCAGTGCACAGATATAAAATTTTCCGAAAACATTTAATTTAAAAAATTATAACCCTTAACTGGGTAAACATAGAGAATTCAAAGTAGGCAGGTAGTAGCACTATAGTTTACTCTACCTAAGAAAAAAATATAGATGCATTCTAGCTGTTAGTTTGTTAGTTAGTGCGTGATGAGTGTAGAAACAGCAAATATCGGACTTCTATTGAAAAAAACCTTTTCTGAAGAAATTTGGACCTATAGAAATGTATAATGACTCTGAAAAGGATATAACCTGATAGAGAAAAAAATTCTGCATAGGATAATGTGTTCAAACCTGAAATTTATAACAAATGAATATTTATACCATGCTATTAGGAATGTGGCAACAGAGCGAGGGTAGAAAAGGACGCGGCTAATGGCAACTTGTATGCGCTAGATAGAGACAGAGATGTCCCATTTAACTCCATACTGTCTTCTAAGAGTGAAACGCTATATAGAAAGAAAGTGCCTAAAGAAGCATGTAGAACCATAAAAAAGTACATTTCCTGTCAACTTTTTCGTGATCTTAGCCGTTTTTATGGTGCAATATTGCTAGCTTGGACTTCTCCTAAGTTAGATCCAACAGAGGCAGGTACCTGAAAGTTTGACGTCATTGTCTTCCTTCTATTCGCACCTCATCGTTTAGAGAGTTTGTTAATAAGGATACATATTCTTTAAGTAGAACACTTCTTGCTTACTATGGAACAATTCTAGCAACATGTTATATGCATGAGTAAACTAACATTATACAAGAATCACTTCCTCTTTCTCTGCCCCTTACATATTGTGGGTAGAGGAGGTATTGTTTTCCAAAGTCTTAATCGATATTACACCGGAAGTGCAAGTGTTGAGAGTCTTTGTCGGTTTGGGTGGCTCAGTTGGTTAGTCGCTGGCCTACTGATCCCAAGGTCGCGGGCTCAAATCCGGTGCCGACCGATGGTTTTTAAGTGTGCCTAGAAACGTCAGCTCCATGTCAGTAGGTTTATTGGCATGTAAAAGAACTCCTGCGGGACAAATTGCCGGCACACCGGCAACGCTAATCTGATCCTAGCAATCGACAGCGTCGTTAAACAACAAAATAATTTTTGAGAGTCTCTGAATCCAAAGCAAATCCCTTCACTTGACCTTCTCCTCTAATTCTTGTGCCAGCTAATGCTTGTTCTTTTATCGAGACAGATATTTGTAGAAATTGCTTTATTACAATGGGAATTTGGGAATGCAGTAGGTTTATGTGATTCCCAGATCAACCATCTTGTGATGGTTTAGAAATATCGCTTTATTTGCATCAACAAGAGAGGAAAATATGAATTTGATAAAATTATAAGTACTGGAAAATTCAATTTAATAACAATCATTAGCTCAGAAATGGTTAACTCGAACTCAATTATGAGAACTGAGCCTTTGTGTAGTAAAATTTTATATATCGCTTAGTGAACTTCATGTGTTATTCCAGAGGGTTGTTAACCTTCGTTTTATTTTTCATAAAAATGTGTTAAACATAAATATGGTAATTTAATCAAAACAATTGCAGCCAATTTTCAGAAAATCAAAACTTTGAATGAATATTTCACGTGACAACTAGAATAGAGTAAGCTTTTCATTCCCTCAAAAGCTTGACCTCCTCCTAAAGAATACTACAAGTTTTGGAAAATTCAAGTCACTAACAACAACTACCTCGGAAATGATTAACAAAGTAGATAAAAGGATGTAATCTCTCAGTTGTCTTCACAGTCTATCTTCAGAAAACTGGGATAACTAATTTTGTAATGTTATTACCATAAAAATATAGTAATTTAAAGAATATCGTTAGTTATTTTTGAAAGAAGAAAACTTCGGAAAACTTTTCCATTTTAAGCATACTTTGGAGTGGAAGTTGCGTTTTGAAAATCTTCCTGGCCCATCCTTTTTAGATGCCGAAATTAAATATAAACTTTGCTTTTTGTTTTTATTCGCAGATAGACATGGCTCTAACAATTTTGATTAAAATCTCATATGCTTAAAATATTTCTATGAAAAATGAAATGTATATTTTGAATTTTCTGGCTATAGCCTATGTAGTCCTGTTTACTCTGGATGACTTTTGAATAACTCGTAAGCAGTAAGAGAAAGACAAAATCTTACTGTACAAAAATGTAGATCTTGCGAAAACACAATTTATGTCAAAATAAATTTTTTTGTAGAGTGAACCATTTCGGAGATATTCCTTATTATTTGTGTCAGTTTCGGAAAATGTAACATCGTTGTCCATTTTTTTATATGTTAAGCGTGCAAAGACAACGGGATCTCCAAGCTTTAAAATATTTGACTATCGCACAAAGTCTACTGTATTCTAATATTCCCCGTGCACCTACAAGGAAATAATCAATAAGATAATTTGTACAAATGTTTATCTCAACTAACAAAAAGAAGATATCGTAATAAGAGTTTGTAAGAATGGTTAGTACAAGAGTACAGAAAGTCATGTGAGTGCAGCACATCAGATTTTTTAAATATACGTTATTTGGACTGAGGGAGTCTACTGCTGGTAGAGTTGTGCAAGTTTTGGGTGGAATACAATACCTCCTCTACTTACTGAAAGTACCTGGTAGAGAGGCTAACAATGACCAATAAAACAAACGCACGAGTATCTCGAATATGGCTGATGTAACAATAAAGTTATGTGAAATATAGGCATCTAGGCTTTAATGAGCAACTGGTGAGGGCTTCAGAGGAAATTTCAAGATCCATTTCATTTTCCCATCAAATATCTTGAATTTCATATATTTGAATTAAAATCGTGTCATCTGTTCCTCAGAAAATAAAAAGGACAACATTTGCGGTACGTGGAGTTTCTTGAAAAGCTTTATGTCTTATACATGAAGGATGGGTCACCTAAACATTTAGTTCTGTGTTTAATCAAGCTTTGTTTTGGGATTATATTGTTCAGAGTTTTATTGGAACACAATTCTTCGTTTACTTGCTGTAAGTAAGTAGCAGAGAGAATAAAGATAGACAATATCCCATAAGCTGTTTCCTTCCTCAGCGCCTGTCTTATCTACGTCCTTTTAGAGTGACAGAAGTGTTAAATATCACGAAAAACAGAGTTCCTAGCAAAATACAGTGCTTTAAAACAAACACAGAGCAACACATTTGGCTTTGTCAAACAGTTGACTTATATTTAGCAAAAGTCAGGTAAAACGTAGATGATTTCTGAGGACATTCCCAAGAAGGTCATGATATACATTTCATTTGACATGAAAACATCCTTAACATATGGTAATTTAATGGTACAGTTGGGGCCTCTTTTGAGAAAATCAGAATTTTCGAACAACGTTCGATGTTAAATTTAGTCAACAGTTGCGGTAATTTATTGAAAAAGTTTTCGACAAAACTGTACTTAAATAATCATGTTTTAATAATAAATGAAAGCTCTTAAATAACTGAAATGGGTGACATTTCACATACTTGACACCATATTCAGGGTAGCCCTTGGTCGCGGGTTCAACCACGCGGAAGGCGATGGATCGACACACAGGCACTTACGGACACGCGCGCGCGCGTGCACACACACACACACACTCACACACATAAACACACACACACACACACACAGAGTGAGAGAGAGAGAGAAGTAGCAGAAAAAAATTGAAAAGTCCATCAGTAGTGCATGTAAGAAGTCCTTCAACTTTTCTACTCAGGAAGAATAACCACCTTCTTAACAGGACACGGGAAAATAAGCAGTTGTTATTATCGTCTTCAAACAAAAGACAGTCCTATGTGTACATGCGGAAAAGCAGAGACGACTGATGAATAGTGATCGAAATCCAGGCTCCAGTAATAATCAAATATCTACATGCATTCATGTTAAATTTAAAATATTATTAGAAAGTTTTGAGGTAATGTGTAGTTAGGGCAGATGGATTTATTTGAAAATGTTTGTGTCGCATCCAAATGTTGGTATTTAACTAGTTGTTATTTTCAGTTTTGTTGTTGACGCTTTCTTTAGTTAACGTGCTCCAGCGTAGTGTCATATCGGACGGTGAGTGAATGAAACGGGGGAAATGAGCCCGGGGTCCATAGAGCTTTAAGTTACCAGACATTCGTCTTCTCAGGATAAGGGAAAACCTCGGATAACTCATCCTAAGCGAGATTCGAACCCGGGAAGTCTTGGACGTGAGGCAGACACGCTGACACCACGCTACAGAGGCGGGCATGCTGTTGACTAATAGAGAAATAGATGCACATGGTCATGTCACTTATTTAACTTATTTAACATTTCACACTTTTGTTGAACACCAATAAGTGCTGCTTCAGGTTCAAATTCAATGACCCTCTATAACATTGTGATGAACAGCAAAAACACTTTCAAAATTCTGCTGTGTTGCACTCACATGACTTTCTCTACTCTTGTACTAACCATTCTTACAAACTTATTCCTATATCTTCTTTGTGTTCAGATAAACATTTGTACAAATATCTTATTGCTTATTTCCTTGTAGGTACAAGGGGAATATTAGAATACAGTAGGCTTTGTGCGACAGTCCAATCTTTCAAAGCTTTGAGATTCCGTTCTCTTTCCACACGTAACATACATATACAAAAATGAACAACGATGTTCTATTTTACGAAAGTTTTAAGTTTTCCGAAACTCACGCACATAACAAGGAATATCTCCGAAATGGTTCACGCTACAAGAAAATTTGTTCCGACCTAAATTGTGTATTTTAGCAAGATCTACATTTATTGTGCACTACGATTTGGTCTATCTCTAACGGTTTACCAGTTATGCAAAAGTCGCCCAGAGTGAATACGACTACCGGGGCTATATCCAGAAAATTCAAGATATACATTTCATTTATCGTCAAAATATCTCAAACATATGACATTTTAATCAAAATCTTGTGAGTCATTCTCAAGAAAATCAAAATTTTTTGAAAATGTTCCATGTAAAGGGTAGTTTAGGGTGGGACTATTTTCTTCAAAATCTTCGTGTCTCATCCTTGAAATACATTATACTTAAATACCAACTTTCGATTTTAACCGACTTTTCGTTTTTGAGTTATGCTGTCCATAGGCACACAGACACAGACAGACACACAGACCTTTTTCTAAAAATGCTATTTTGTGGATTCAGTGATCCTCAAAACATATATTTCCGGTGAAATCTCGACATCGAATTTTTGGGTGGAACACAATACTTCCCCTACTTACCAGTAGAGAAAGTAAAAAATGAAAAACAGTGCAAATAGTTATCTCCGATAACACGGAAATATCTCAGAGAACGTTATTTGAAAGAAACTGTGTTTTAAGGTCTATTACATTATTTGTGTAATTGCTTGTTTTGTCTGTGTCTTAGAGTTTACTGGTTATACAAAATTCCTTCTGAAATGAAGATACTTAAAACGCCGCTTCCATAAACTTTCAAAATTCAGAAATTCCAAAATCCCAAAACTTAAAAGTTAATTTGGGAAAGGGAATTTTAGTTGATATCCTTTTGAAATTGCTGCATGTAAATATCAATTTACTACACATTCGCTATTCTGGTCTCAAAGACTCCGCACATAAACACACAAGAAGCTGCTTCTATAAAAGGTTTTTCTCTATTGTCCTATTCAGGAACCCTCATAGTAATCCGAAGCATCACATACAATATTTCCTCACATCCAGTAAATGTAGGTGATACCTTACTTACAGTATTACATTATGATAGCAATTCTATGAGATATTTCCTAGTTGATATGCATGTTTTACCAATATGTATATATGCATAACTCACACAAATAACAAGGAATAACTACGAAATGGTTCACTCAAAAAAAAAGTTTTTACATAAATTGTATGCTTTAGCAAGATGTACATTTTTACTTTCTGTACTGGTAAGTAGGGGAAGTATTGTATTCCACCCAAAAATTCGATGTTGAGATTTCACCGGAAATATATATTTTGAGATCCCTGAATCCAAAAAGAGCATTTTTCGAAAAAGGTCCGTGCGCGCGCCCGCGTCTGTGTGTCAGACTGTGGATAGTGTAACTCTAAAACGAAAAGTACTTTGAAAACCAAAGTTGGTATTTAAGTTTCATGTCTTTCAAGGATGCGACACGAAAATAGCCCCACCCTAAACTACCCTTTAGATGGACAATTTTTCGAAAATTTTGATTTTCCTGAAACTGACTAACGATTTTCATATATCATATATACTAAATTTCATATATTTGAAATATTTTTATGCCAAATGAAATGTATATCTTGAATTTTCTGGCTGTAGCCCCTGTAGTCATATTTACTCTGGACGACTTTTGCATAACTAGCAAACCGTTAGAGATAGACCAAATCATACTACGTATACAAAAATGTAAATAGGCTTAATATACCTGCATTTAGAACAAATTTTATACAACGGGAATAACGTAACACTGTAAGCTTAAGGGATAGCGAAATATATTGTCAGCTGGTCACTATTCGAGGGCTTGTAATTTCGTTCTCTTTGAATGACCAAGGGGGAAACAGATGTGTTCTTATTTGAGAAAATGCATTGAAGATTCAAGTCAATAACAAGAATTACATCGGAAATAAAAAAGAAGAAAAGAGAACTGCGTTTTTACATAGTAAGACTTTGTCTATCCTGTAGTACACATCAGAGACTATTGCTAGATAATTCAAGATATACAGTTCATTCGTAATTAAACTATCATAAACGTATAGTAATTGAATCAAGGCTATTAGAGTCATTTTTCAGGATCAAAGTTGTGGAAAAGTGGTCCAGATGAAGGTCAGGTTTATGAAAACCTTTCTGAAATATACCCACCTAACTTAATACCTAGTTTGCTATAACCTTTCCACTTTTGAGTTATAATGTTCACAGACAAGATATCAATTCTCCTTCTTTCACACAAACAGGAGTACACACACGTAGTCCTTTACTTAAAACTGATTACTTGTTTTGAGGGAGCCTCAAAACATGTATATCCGGTGAAATCTCTGTGTGTGATACAATACTCCCCTTTACTTACTGTAACAGAGAAAGTATGTGACTGTGAAATTTACAATCAAACAAACAACAGCGAATATCTCGGTATTGATTGATGCCAAAAAGAGGTTATTTGAAATAAGTTGTGCGCCTTATAGAGATCTGCCTTTTCTGCATAACATGTTTTTGTTTATGTTTAGTTCAGCAAAGTTATACAAAATTCTGTCATAGCGAAGAAGACTTGAGAAGTTATTCCAAGAAAGTTCAAGACACACATTTCACTGTTCCATCAAATATCTTAAACACGTACTATTTCATTTAAAATCGTTATATCAGTATTGGAGAATACTATAACAAATATGTAACACTTTTCCTTGTAGCTTAGGATAACTGGCTTTTCTTGTAAATCTTCGTACGGACTCCCCGGGAGAAGTTGAACTTAAACAAATATGTTGGTATTTAATGAATTTTAGCTTAGGAGATATGATGTCCAGATACAAACACATACACTCTTAAAGCGATATTTTGGTTAAAACTTCATATTTCCTTAATTTCATATAAATACACAGCCGAGCTGTTGCCTTCCTCAGCGCCATTCTTATCGATTTACTGTTAAATGTTCAAAAAGTCAAAGTTCATGTGGCACAATTTTTCAAGCACATTAGAGTAATTTGAAACGTACTTTGCAACACATTTGGTTGCTATAAAAATCCAAATACTCACTTATAGAGAAATGTCCTTTTGTGCCTATGTCCAGTTATTTGAACACTAGGAACCAAACACGAAAAAGAAATAAGCAATAAGCCGGAAACTTGAGACTTAAGTGCAGCAATTTGAAAAGATGCAGTCAATGTTATTAAATTAAATATACCCGCTCTAATCAAAACTTAATGTCGAACCTTTCGGAAACTGCGATTTATCCCCAAAACGCCTCTGAACGTTTTCATTACACTTACCTACGTTTAAGGCAAACTTTTATTGTGAACTTTTTGGAAACAGACTTCTAAGCTTTCTTCAGTCGGAACACGTTTTCTATAATTTTGTACAATTATTAATTAGCTCAAATTAAAAATTTAGGGTAGATACGACAAATTATAGGTCTAAGGCTCATTTCATATTAAAACTAAACTAAACCCCGGCGCGACAGCCCATGAAGGGCCAAGGCCTACCACCCAGCAGCTGCGTCCTCCACCTCTACCCACTACAGGCGTCATTGGTGAGGTGCAGTACTGGAGGGTGGGACGTGGTCAGCGCCCCTGAGCCCTCCCGGCCAGTTATGCGGTCTTCTCGACCTGGGGCCGCTACTTCTCCAACAAGCAGCTCCTCAATTGGTCCCCTAACGAGGCTGAGTGCACCCCGTGCCAGACCTCTCAGAGGGGATAAAATCCCCATGCTGGTACCGGGAATCGAACCCGGGTCCTCCGCGCCAGAGGCAAGCGCGCTACCAACTGCGCTACGGAGGCAGTCCCATTTTATATTAGCATATCAAAAAGTGATTTATTATTAATAAATATCTCAATAATTTAAAAACTGTTTGACATAGGACATTAAAATGTTTTATATATAATATATTCCATGTTTTGAGGATGTGAAAGAAATCTGTGGATTTTCTTAATTTTCATAGGTCTATTGCCTTATATTCTTATATTTGAAAAAATCTGATGTGTTGCACTCACATGACTTTCTCTACTTTTGCACTAAGCATTCTTACAAACTCTTATTCCTATATCTTCTTCGCGTTAGTTAAAATAAACATTTGTACAAATTATCGTTTTGCTTATTTCCTTGTAGGTGCAAGGGGAATATTGGAATACAGTAGGCTTTGTGCGATAGTCAAATGTTTTAAAGCTTTGAGATTCCGTTCTCTTTGCACACGTAACATATAAAAAAGTGAACAACGATGACCCATTTCACGAAAGTTCTGTTTTCCGAAACTCACACACATAACAAGGAATATCTCCGTAATGGTTCACCCTACAAGAAAATTTATTGAGACATAAATTGTGTATTTTAGCAAGATCTACATTTTTTGTATAGTATGATTTGGTCTATCTCTAACGGTTTACCAGTTGTGCAAAAGTCGTCCAGAGTAAATACGACTACAGGGGCTATAGCCAGAAAATTCAAGATATAAATTTCATTTTCCATCAAAATGTCTCAAACATATGACATTTTAATAAAAATAGTTAGAGCCATTTTCAAGAAAATCAAAATTTTCGAAAAATTTTCCATGTAAAGGGTAGTTTAGGGTGGGGCTATTTTCTTCAAAATTTTCGTGTCACATCCTTGAAAGATACTAAACTTAAATACCAACTTTGGTTTTTAACCGACTTTTCGTTTTTGAGCTATGCTGTCCACAGACTGACAGACTGACAGACTGACAGACACACACACAGACACACACACGGACCTTTTTCTAAAAATGCTTTATATGGATTCAGGGGGCCTCAAAACATGTATTTCCGGTGAAATCTCGACACCGAATTTTTGGGTGGAATACAATACTTCCCCTACTTACCAGTAGAGAAAGCAAAAATCGAAAATATGTAATATTTTTCCTTAGATAGCTTACAAGATTTTATTTCAAATCTTCGCTTAGTGTCCTTGCTTTATAATGAACTTAATTATTTTAGTACTTGATCAATTTTAGAGTTTGAGCTATGCTGTTCATACACACACACACACACACACACACACACACACACGCGCGCGCGCGCGCGCACGCACACACACACACACACACTACTCAATATTCCATGCGCTGTTTCCTTCCTCAGCGCCGTTCTTATCAGTTTCCTGTTAAATGATCAAAATGTCAGAGTTCGTAGGGAACAACTTTCCTGGTAAATGAGTGATTGAAACGGACACTCACTTATAGAGAAATTGCATCTCATCTACATGTGCCTTTGAACATTATAAACCAAAGACTAAAACGCAACAAAATACCTGCTATTTAAGTGCATCAGTTCCGAAAGTTGCAGCCCAAGAATATGAAATTCAATATCCCCACTCTAGGCCACTCTTTATATGGAAGAATTTTAGAAACTGTCAATAATGACAAAAGTGGATGTAAGCATTTTCACTACCATAACGTATATAAAAGACTTGTAAAACGTTTATCGTGATTTTTTAACTTCTCTAGTACACATAATAAGTAGAGAAAGTATTGCATATCACCTAAAAAATCAATGTCGAGTTCTCCCCGGAAATATGTTTTGAGGCCCCCTGAATAAAAAAACCTTTCCAGAGAAAGTTTCGTGTGTCTCTGTGTGTTTGTGCCTGTATGTGAACAGAATAAATCAAAGCAACGAAAAATCGGTTAAAAACCAAAGTTGGTATTTAAGCTTAATATTCTTTAAAGATGCGACACGAAGAATTTGAAGAAAATTCCTCCACCCTACTTTACCCTTTACATGGATAATTTTTAAAAATTTTTGATTTTATCGAAAATGTCTCTAACAATATTGATTTACACGCTATATGTTTGCGGCTAATGAAATGTATATTTTGAATTTTTTGTCTATAGCCCTTGTAGTCCTGTTTACTTTGGATGATTTCTGCACAACTGGTAAACCGTAAGAGATAAACCGAATCTGACTACACAAACTTTTAGATATTGTTAAAATACAGAATTTATATCCAGATTTTTCTTTTTTTGGGGGGAGGGGGAAAGAACCATTTCGGAGGTATTCCTTGTTATTTGTGCGAGTTATGAAATATTTAAACTTTCGTCAAACCGAATATCATTATTCATTTTTATTTTTATACCTTAGACGTGCAAAGTGAACGGAATCTCAAAGTCTTAAAGGATTTGACTACTGATCAAAGCCTACTGTGTTTCCCATATTCCACTTGTACCTAAACGGAAATAAGTAATCAGCTAATTTCTGCAAATGTTTATCTCAACTGACATGAAGATATAGGAATAAAGGTTTGTAAGAATGGTTAGTACAAGAGTAGAGAAAGTCATGTAAGTGTAACACATCAGATTTTTGGAAACGGACTCCTAAGTTATCTTCAGTCGGAAAACATTTTGTGTAATTTTGTACAAGCAGGGAACGTTAATGATTAGGCGAAAACGTGCTACATAAATAATGTAGAACACCTAATAGATAACACAAATTCTTTCAAATAACGTTTTCTGAGAAATTGGACAATAAAGCTCAAATTTATTATTTTAACCATCAAGCTTTTGAGGCACAAAATAGTTCTCAAACACAAAAGTCTGATGTGCCGCACTCACATGACCTTCTCTACTCTACTACCACAAACTCACCTCCTCCTCTCGGTTCGGCATCTTAAACGTTTTCTTACGTTTCTGAACATCTCAAGTACGCTTGCGCAGTAAACAACCAATATGCGGGTCATTTGCACACATTTACTGAATTTTCTAGTGAGGGTGTTTATATTTTAATTGAGAGGCTGAGTGGTTAGACCGCTCGCCTACCACCTACGCGGGACCCGCATGTGATGTTCGTAACGGAGTCTGGGCGGGTTTTCTCACGGTTATCCGGTTTCCCCCGCCATTCATTCCACCAATTGCTCCATTATCATCCATACAATCATCCATTTCGCCTGTATTTCATATCCTTAGCTGACCACCTGCTTCCACGTCTTCTCTCTGTCTGGTCCAGAGGTCCCTCTGCTCCCCAACAGGCGTCTGATCCTAGGCACAGGCTTCTAAGTCCTAGTAAGTCATACACAAGGGGAGGGTAATCAGAGAAAGAAAGAAGGAAAGAAAGAAAGGAAGGAAGGCAAGAAGGCAGGCATCATCTGCGTGTTTCGTATAGTAAGACTTGGTCTATCGCTTACGGTTTACCAGTTATACAAAAGTAATTAAGAGTAAACAGAATTTCTGGACAATAGCAAAGAATTAAAATTTTACATTTCATTTGCCACAAAAATATCTTTAGCATATGACATTTTAATCAAAATCGTTAGAGCCATTTTTGAGAAAGTGAAAATATTCGTACAAATTTGCATGTAAAGGGAAGTTTAGGGTGGAGGAGTTTTGTTCAAAATCTTCCCGTTGCACTCCTGAGGGATATTAAACTTAAATACCAAACTTTGTGTTTATTTACTTTTTGCTATGAGTTATGCTGTTCACAGACGCGCACACACATACACAGACACACACGGACCGTTTTTTTAAGAATGCATTTTTGGGCTCTGAGGGCCTCAAAGCATATACTTGCAGTGGAGTCTCGACATCGAATGTTTGGGTGGAACACAACACTTCTCCTATTACGTAGTGGAGAGAGTAAATAAAACACAAATGGAATTACAACAACAAAAAAGAAAAACTCGTATTAACCACTCTAAGTAAAATCAGTCAAAGACCTGCCCTCCAGTCAAACCCAACTTAAGAATGCTTTTTTATTAATATGAACTTTTTAAATTGTTCATCACTTCTAACGCCACTTTCTCTATTCAGCTGTTTTTGGCACGCTGTTTCAGCTGTTTCTGAGCACCAGCATTTAGCGAGTGACAGTTAAGGGCAGGCATCCGTGACATTTGGACAAAAATGACGAAAATTGCGATTTTTCGTTTTTTGCCTTAAAATTACGTCTGTACCTTGTACTTTCAGAATCTACCGTCGTTTACTCCTCATCGCCATTTAAAAGGCCGTTACGCCATGATTTAAATGCCCATGTGCGGGTGGGCGTGGCTGCTGAAATGCATTCATTACCCCATTGCAGCAAAATCGCGTACAATTTTGAAGTTTAAATCGAGCGGTCTGATTCAGTTATGGTGGATGTAAACAGAGACATCTTGTGGGATTTTCTGCAAACATTCATGCCGGTGAAACAAACCAATGTTTCCTGTTTTTGCATGTGTGAACCACGTGGTTGTATTTTTCTGAATTTTATTCAAGATTACACAGCCTGAAGAAGAGAGAAGTCATTCTTATTCTAAACTCTACTTATCTAAACGTACACCACAATAAAGATAAGTATAATATAAGGCAGGGCATACTACACAAGTATCTTCTTGTGTAAGTGAAAATCTGAATTCTTTATTTAGCTGTTTGTAAACACACAACCAGCTAATTCTCTTCTCACCATTATAATTTATTGTATAGTTGTAAAGATTGTACATTAGGTGGACCAGATTTTCATTAGCTTATTATTAATTGGTATAAAATTATTGTAAAATGGGTAAGCAAAAGCATGCAAAGAAATCTCTTGTAGCAAGAACAAAAATATACGTATATAGTGATGTGGAATCGTCTCCACGTTGTGCGGCATATGATGTCGACTCGTCCCTCCTATGCTCTCCTACGCCGACTGCTGCTTTCTAGTCTTCTGCTCCGGCTTCTCTGGCATGCGACTTTAATCTCAGGGTATGATTGGATGTTTGCGAATAAAACCAGAACTTCGTTGAAACACTTTTATTCTCGTCAAAATAAGAAAGCGTGAGATTTGCCGATCGTTATTAAATTAGTTGAGTCGTTACTGTGTCTCTACTAAGGCAGAAAATCGTTAATACTAACTATAATGTGTCCTCACACTTGAGGATCCGGAATACAAGCCCCGTGACTGAAGATATGGGCGACGAATGTAGTGACCCGCCGGGTTCTGGAGGGCAACTCCCAACGACCCTTTCTCTCCGGGTTCTCACAGGCAAGTGTCTGTGAGTTATGACGCTCTCTGTACCTTTCACTGCCTAATTAGCAACAGGGTTTCGAAGAATCGACCATCCCTTGTTTTCCGGCTAACACCGGCGCTGAGCGATTTCCAGGAAAACTGGTCTTACCAGGTCCCGCTCGACTACCTGAAGCTCGCCCCTAATGACTTGTCTGTACCTTTTCGTGCCTTTTGACAATTTTAGTCACAGATAATCTCCCGGGTCCTGTAACTTTATATATGTAACGATTTTAACATTTTCTGATTATTTAATTCCGCCATGTGATGCAGTATTATATCCATAATTATGGCGTTCACAATTTCGGCTTCAATAGATGGCAAACTGGCAAATCTCAGGAGGAAACAAGCATAACTAGATTTACAGTAGATCTTTAAGAAGCAGGTTCAACTATTAAAAAATTGCAGTGACTTCAGTTATTAGTGAATTTAATATGAGTTGTGAGGCTACTCTCTATGTAAAGGAAGAGTCACAGCTTGTAAAGTAAGTCCAGTCAGCAAAAGAATTAGTAATGTTAGGGATAAGGGAAAATTAAAGCAGAACGCACTGAGTATATTAAGTACATTTAAATCAGCAAAAAACAGTTAAGAGTAGCAAAACTTAAAGAAGAAGAAGCTAAACAGTTAACTGAAGGACTTTCATATGGTCCAGGGGAATTCTAAAGCAGTAAATCTATGTTGTCATATACTTAAAACATTAGTCATTTTTCTCTGCTTTCTATTTTTCACATTTTTCAGTCTTCAAAATGCATCTTCTAATACAGTTCTTAATATATTTCGTTGAAATGTTGCACACATGTTTTTAGATAGTTGCGTAATTAACCTTGGTATTTTAAATGCTCTAGATGGAGTAGTTTAATTGTTATTGAATTTTTATTTTGAAAATTATTAATAATTTGAAAAAAATGGACATTGAGGTATTCAATATTTTTTTCTCCAAAACTGTTTTACATAGCCAAATAAAAATACCAGGTTTTGTAGACATAATCTAGGAAAATATATGGCCAGAGTTTAGTTTCCTTAGAACAAATAATATTTTATAAGAAGCGTTTGCTATACTACCCTAAAATTGCAGCAAAAAACCAATAAAAATTTCTTTTTGCACAAACTATCTTACATAGAAAAGTGAAATTTGGTAAACCTTCTAGTTATGCTTTAGCACACATACATACAAATTTTCACATCATTGTGACAAAAATTGTGAATTTTTGTCATTTTTACAGATGCCTCCCCTTAACATGAGAAAATGAACAACCATGATCCATTTCACGAAAGTTTTAAGTTTTCCGAAACTCACACACATAACAAGGAAGATCTCCGAAATGGTTCACGCTACAAGAAAATTTATTCAGACACAAATTGTGTATTTTAGCAAGATCTACATTTTTGCAATAGTATGATTTGGTCTATCTCTAAAGGTTTGCTAGTTATGCAAAATTCGTCCAGAGTAAATAGGACTACAGGGGCTACAGCCAGAAAATTCAAGCTATACATTTCATTTGGCATAAAAATATTTCAAATATATGAAATTTTAATCAAAATCGTTAGAGTCATTTTCAGGAAAATCAAAATTTTGGAAAAATTGTCCATATAAAGGGTAGTTTAGTTTGGGGCTATTTTCTTCAAAATCTTCGTATTGCATTCTTGAAAGACATTAAACTTAAATACCAACTTTGGTTTTCAAACTACTTTTCGTTTTTGAGTTATGCTGTCCACAGTCTGACACACACAGACACGCGCGCGCGCGCGCACCTTTTTAGAAAAAAATGCTTTTTTTGGTTTCAGGGGCTCAAAACATATATTTCCGGTGAAATCTCGACATCGAATTTTTGGGTGGGATACAATACTTCCCCTACTTACCAGCAGAGAAAGTAAAATTGTACAGCTTGTTAAAGCTGTAAAAACGTTTTATGTGAAAACTTTTTTTTTTTTTTTTTTTTTTTTTGAGTGAACCATTTCGCCATTTCAGAGTTATTCCTTGTTATTTGTGTGAGTTATGCGATACGCATATAATACATATTGGTAGAACATGCATCTCAACTAGGGAATATCTCATAGGATTGTAGCATTGTAAGATATCACCTGCATTTACTGGATGTGAGGAAATATTGTATGTGATGCTTCGGATTACTATGAGGGTTCCTGAATAGGAAAATAAAGAAAAGCCTTTTATAGAAGCAGCTTCTTGTGTGTTTATGTGCGGATTCTTTGAGACCAGAGTAGCGAATGTGTAGTAAATTGATATTTTCATGCAGCAATTTCAAAAGGATATCAACGAAAATTCCCTTTCCCAAATTAACATTTAAGTTACGGGATTTTAGAATTTCTGAATTTTGAAAGTTTATGGAAGCGGCGTTTTAAGTATCTTCATTTCAGAAGGTATTTTGTATAACCAGTAAACTCTAAGACACAGACAAAACAAGCAATTACACAAATAACGTAATAGACATTAAAACACAGTTTCTTTCAAATAACGTTCTCTGAGATATTTCCGTGTTATCGGAGATAACTATTTGCACTGCTTTTCATTTTTGAAAGTACTTTTGCTGTTCATCACAATGTTATAGAAGGTCATTGAATTTGAACCTGAAGCAGCACTTATTGGTGTTCAACAAAAGTGTGACTATATTAAATCGAATAAAATGTTAAATAAGTGACATGACCATGTGCATCTATTTCTCTATTAGTCAACAGCATGCCCGCCTCTGTAGCGTGGTGTCAGCGTGTCTGTCTCACGTCCAAGACTTCCCGAGTTCGAATCTCGTTTAGGATGAGTTATCCGAGGTTTTCCCTTATCCTGAGAAGACGAATGTCTGGTAACTTAAAGCTCTATGGACCTCGGGCTCATTTCCCCCGTTTCATTCACTCACCGTCCGATATGACACTACGTTGGAGCACGTTAACTAAAGAAAGCGTGAACAGCAAAACTGAAAATAACAACTAGTTAAATACCAACATTTGTATGCGACATAAACATTTTCAAATAAATCCATCTGCCCTAACTACACATTACCTCAAAACTTTCTGATAATATTTTAAATTTAACATGAATGCATGTAGATATTTGATTATTACTAGAGCCTGGATTTCGATCACTATTCATCATTCGTCTCTGCTTTTCCACATGTACACATAGGACTGTCTTTTATTTGAAGACGATAATAACAACTGCTTATGTTCCCGTGTCCTGTTAAGAAGGTGGTTATTTTTCCTGAGTAGAAAAGTTGAAGGACTTCTTACATGCACTACTGATGGACTTTTCAAAGTTTCCTGCTACTTCTCTCTCTCTCTCTCTCTCTCTCTCCCTCTCTCTCTCTCTCTCTCTCTCTGTATGTGTGTGTGCGTGTCCGTATGTGCCTGTGTGTCTATCCATTGCCTTCCGCGTGTTTGAACCCGCGACCAAGGACTACCCTGAATATGGTGTCAAGTATATGAAATGTCGCCCCTTACAGTGATTTAAGGGTTTTCACTTATGCTTAAAACATGATTATTTAAGTACAGTTTCGTCCAAACTTTTTCAGGAAATACCGAAACTGTTGACTAAATTTAACATCGAACGTTGTTCGAAAATTCTCATTTTCACAAAAGAGGCCCTAAGTGTACCATTAAATTACCATATGTTAAGGATGTTTTCATGTCAAATGAAACGTACATCATGAACTTGCTGGGAATGTCCTCAGAAATCATCTACGTTTTACATGACTTTTGCTAAATGTAAATCAAGTGTTTGACAAAGCCAAATGTGTTGTTCTGTGTTTGTTTCAAATCACTGTGATTTGCCAGGAACTCTGTTTTTCGTGATATTTAACACTTCGGTCCATTTAACAGGATGTAGATAAGACAGGCGCTGAGGAAGGAAGCAGCTTATGGGATATTGTCTATCTTTATTGTCTCTGCTACTTACTTACAGCAAGTAAACAAAGGAATATGTTCCAATAAAACTCTGAACAATATAATACAACAACAAAGCTTGATTAAACACACAACTAAATATTTAGGTGACGCATACTTCATGTATAAGACAAAGCTTTTCAAGAAACTCCACGTACCACAAATGTTGTCCTTTTTATTTTCTGAGGAACAGATGACACGATTTTAATTCAAATATATGAAATTGAAGATATTTGATGGGAAAATGAAATGGATCTTGAAATTTCCTCTGAAGCCCTCACCAGTTGCTCATTAAAGCCCAGATGCCTATATTTCACATAACTTTATTGTTACATCAGCCATATTCGAGATACTCGTGCGTTTGATTTATTGTCATTGTCAGCCTCTCTACCACGTACTTTCAGTAAGTAGAGGAGGTATTATATTCCACCCAAAACTTGCACAACTCTATCAGCGGTAGACTCCCTCAGTCCAAATAACGTATGTTTAAAAAATCTGATGTATTGCACTCACATGAGTTTCTCTACTCTTGCACTAACCATTCTTACAAACTCTTATTACCATATCTTCTTTTTGTTAGTTGAGATAAACATTTGTACAAATTATCTTATTGCTTAGTTCCTTGTAGGTGCAGGGGAATATTAGAATACAGGAGGCTTTGTGCGATAGTCAAATATTTTAAAGCTTGGAGATCCCGTTGTCTTTGCACGCTTAACATATAAAACAATGGACAACGATGTTCCATTTTCCGAAACTGACACAAATAATAAGGAATATCTCCGAAATGGTTCACTCTACAAAAAAGTTTATTTTGACATAAATTGTGTTTTCGCAAGATCTACATTTTTGTACAGTAAGATTTTGTCTTTCTCTTACTGCTTACGAGTTATTCAAAAGTCATCCAGAGTAAACAGGACTACATAGGCTATAGCCAGAAAATTCAAAATATACATTTCATTTTTCATAGAAATATTTTAAGCATATGAGATTTTAATCAAAATTGTTAGAGCCATGTCTATCTGCGAATAAAAACAAAAAGCAAAGTTTATATTTAATTTCGGCATCTAAAAAGGATGGGCCAGGAAGATTTTCAAAACGCAACTTTCACTCCAAAGTATGCTTAAAATGAAAAAGTTTTCCGAAGTTTTGTTCTTTCAAAAATGACTAACGATATTCTTTAAATTACTATATTTTTATGGTAATAACATTACAAAACTAGTTATCTCAGTTTTCTGAAGATAGACTGTGAAGACAACTGAGAGATTACATCCTTTTATCCACTTTGTTAATCATTTCCAAGGTAGTTGTTGCTACTGACTTCAATTTTCCAAAACTTGTAGTATTCTTTAGGAGGAGGTCAAGCTTTTGAGGGAATGAAAAGCTTACTCTATTCTAGTTGTCACGTGAAATATTCATTCAAAGTTTTGATTTTCTGAAAATTGGCTGCAACTATTTTGATTAAATTACCATGTTTATGTTTAACACATTTTTATGAAAAATAAAACGAATGTTAACAACCCTCTGGAATAACACATGACATTCACTAAGCGATATATAAAATTTTACTACACAAAGGCTCAGTTCTCATAATTGAGTTCGAGTTAACCATTTCTGAGCTAATGATTGTTATTAAATTGAATTTTCCAGTACTTATAATTTTATCAAATTCATATTTTCCTCTCTTGTTGATGCAAATAAAGCGATATTTCTAAACCATCACAAGATGGTTGATCTGGGGATCACATAAACCCACTGCATTCACAAATTCCTATTGTAATAAAGCAATTTCTACAAATATCTGTCTCGATAAAAGAACAAGCATTAGCTGGTACAAGAATTAGAGGAGAAGGTCAAGTGAAGGGATTTGCTTTGGATTCAGAGACTCTCAAAAATTATTTTGTTGTTTAATGACGCTGTCAATTGCTAGGATCAGATTAGCGTTGCCGGTGTGCCGGAAATTTGTCCCGCAGGAGTTCTTTTACATGCCAATAAACCTACTGACATGGAGCTGACGTTTTTAGGCACACTTAAAAACCATCGGTCGGCGCCGGATTTGAGCCCGCGACCTTGGGATCAGTGGGCCAGCGACTAACCAAGTGAGCCACCCAAACCGACAAAGACTCTCAACACTTGCACTTCCGGTGTAATATCGATTAAGACTTTGGAAAACAACACCTCCTCTACCCACAATATGTAAGGGTAGAGGAAGTGATTCTTGTATAATATTAGTTTACTCATGCATATAACATGTTGCTAGAATTGTTCCATAGTAAGCAAGAAGTGTTCTACTTAAAGAATATGTATCCTTAGTAACAAACTCTCTAAACGATGAGGTGCGAATAGAAGGAAGACAATGACGTCAAACTTTCAGGTACCTCTGTTGGATCTAACTTAGAAGAAGTCCAAGCTAGCAATATTGCACCATAAAAACGGCTATGATCACGAAAAAGTTGACAGGGAATGTACTTTTTTATGGTTCTACATACTTCTTTAGGCACTTTCTTTCTAGTACAAGTGTTGTTGAACCGTTTATAACTATGAATACTTACTGTTTCCTTTTAGAATTACACTAGAAACTAAGTAAATACTTTGCTATTTTTCTCAGAATGGAGTTCAAGCACAAACCTCCAATGTGAAAAGTATCCCTCTCTCCGACAGTTAAATGTTGTTCACTTATATTTGAAACTGCCATGTAGTGATCGCGATCTCTTTGATAGCAACATAGATTTACACCAATACATATTATAGTTTCTCATTTACGTATGTTCTTAAAGACACACGCACATACACACAAGGAAATAATTCTATTAATGATACTGTTGGATTCATGGGGGTAATGTAAATTGCCTCCCAGGATACTGTTTGTCTTTTCACAAGTACCTACGTAAATTGCCTCCCAGACACTTGAGACGATAGACGTACATTGCCTCCATGTCGCTGAGTATTTCACATTTGTAAATCCGCCACTGAATGGATTTCGGTTGGGATTACTTCTTCATGGAAAATGACGAAATGATGGATTTCGACATGCAGCATTTTGGCACATTGTTAAAGAATGTAAGAAACATAATTTAAATTTGCATTACTCACGTATATACGCAGATTTTGAAGTGGCAGCCCACAAAGCTGTAGAAACAGTGTAGCCCGAAATAGACATTGAGGGATATAGATTTCATCTAGGTCAGCGTTGGTACAGAACAATTCAAACCTTGGAACTAAGTTCTGTGTAGGTATAAAGAAGAAGGAGAAAGAAGTAAAGTTCTTTGGATTTGCATTCCTGTAACCTGAAGATGTTGGTGAATGCTTCGTAGATATAACGGCATTTCAACCAGAAGACGAAAGAATAACAGAATTCACCGATTCCATTCTGGATAACCAAATATCAGAAGATGCCAACTTCCCTCCTATGATGTGGGCTAAACTCAACTAGATGCACCACCAACAACTGCGAATCTTTCCACAGAAAAAATAAGTCTTTTCAACGCCAGGCATCCAAATATTTATATATTGACTGAAGTAGTGAAGGAAATACAAAGCGACCCCTAAGTACTTCTCAGAAGTGTAGGCAACGGAAATAAACATGCTCTTACGAAATAAATATTTTTACAAAATAAAATATTAGCATTCCGACAACGAATTATTACTAGACTTCAGTTTTTAGGCGCTGTTTTTTTTTTTTAAATTTTCACCAGTTTAAAGAATGGCACGTGTTTTAACAACACCATGTACATTTTAACCATAACAGTAACTTGCATCTTGCATTACTGGGAAGGAAAATGGGAAGGAAAATTATGGTTTATGATTATTAACCAATAACTACTTGTTTAAGAAGCCATTAAAACGGGAAAAACGGTATTTTTAATTTTGTGGGATATTCATGTCTGGCTCGAAAAACTTCAGTTAACAGTGGCGGACTGAAAGTAAAGGCAAAATACCCAGATGAATGGGGGAGGCAATTTACGCTATAGATTTCAAGTAAACAGGAGGCAATTTACGTTCCTTTTATACCTGGGGAGGCAATTTACCGGCGCCGGATTCATGATCCCTCATGCCATGTATTTCCGGTGCAAACTGGATATCAGACATGGAATACAATAGTTTATCTCCTACCACAGAAAGGGCGTTCACTTTTACGTTGAAATATTGCAATATGATAGCAATCCCGTGTGACATTCTGTAATAGGATAAATGTGTGAACATGTTCCTTATTTCTGTTCATTGCAGTCTTTACTAGTATAATAAGCAGAAGTTCTTTCCATCCAAAACCCAATACCGAGATTTCACAGAATCTAAATACGAATTATTTAGAAAAAGGCCCTTCTGTATGTATGTATGTTTGTGAACAGCCTATTCAAAAACCAAAAGGTGCTTATATGCCAAAGTTGGTAGTATTTAAGTTCAGCATCTTCCAAGTCTTAGGAACTGCAACAAAGCCCGTGCTATTTACTACCGACCAAGGAGTAGAAAAGATGCCAAAAACATCTGATGTGTTGCCCCCTACTCTTGTACTAGCCATTCTTACAAACTCTTATTCCTATATCTTCCTCGTGTTAGTTGAAACAGACATTTTTACAAATTATCTTATTGGTTATTTCCTTGTAGGTACAAGGGGAATATGGGAATACAGTAGGATTTGAGCGGTAGTCAAATCTTTTAAAGCTTTCAAATTCCGTTCTCTTTGCACAGTTAACGTATAAAAATGAACAACGATGTTCCATTTCACGAAAGTTTTAAGTTTTCCGAAACTGACTCAAATAATAAAGAATATCTCCAAAATGGTTCACTGTACAAAAAAAAATATATATATATATATATATATATATATATATATATATATATATATATATATATATATATATATATATATATATATTCAGACATAAACTGCTTGTTTTAGCAAGGTGGTAAGATTTTGTCTATCTATTACGGTTTCCGAGTTATTCAAAAGTCATCCAGAGTAAACAGGACCTCATGAGCTATGGCCAGAAAATTCAAGATATACATTTCATTTGTCATAAAAATATCTCAAACATATGACATTTTAATCAAAATCGTAACAGCCATTTTCAAGAGAACCAATTCTTTTTTAAATGTTTTATGTTAAGGGTAGTTTAGGGTGGAACTATTTTCTTCAAAACCTTCGTGTTGTATCCTTGAAAGACATTAAACTTAAATACAAACTTTGGTTTTTAACTGACTTTTCGTTTTTGAGTTATGCTGTCCACACACTGACAGAAAGACAGACAGACAGACACACACAAACACACACACACACACACACACACACACACACACACACACGGACAATTTTCCAAAAATGCTTTTTTTGGATTCAGGGAACCTCAAAACATATATTTCCGGTGAAATCTCGACATTGAATTTCTGGGTGGAATCAGAGTTGCCAATGTTTAGAAGTAAAATTATCGTACATCATAAACCAAATGCCAGAACAACAAATGTATCAGCATAACACTTATAAAAATGTAATAGTATTGATGTTTAGGGTACTCACTTACAAGACTGATGACCTCAATCAGTATTACAACTTTACACTTATGTTTCTCGCAATATTCATCTGGAAGTTTATCTTCCTCAGCTGTTGCAGCATTATACAAATTTGTTGTCGAGATAAACTTTAACATCTTGAACTTGAAGATTTTGGGACCCACCACATTCTTTAATAAGCTGAGACGACAGACAAGTCTATTTACCGTATCTAGCGCCAATCTGTTTCTAATTTTGGTTTCTATTAAACAGTTTGGAAAAAACTCTTTCACAAGAAGTGTTTCTGTGCAGCAATGAAATCACTGATAATGCAACATCCGCCAGTTCTTTGAAATCAGTATTTCAACCAAGGTAACAGAACTCCAGAAACTGTGAGGTTCAGGTATGTTCTTTATTTCACACGGAATATCACGTTTTCCGAGTTTTCTCCATTGACCATCAATTTTCTGAACTGTCCGTTCTTAATTGAGATTACCAGATCTGAGCACACTGGCAACTAGAGGATAAAGGGTAGAAGGATTAATAGGATATGGAGTGGTTGCCTTAGAGGGTTAGAGACAGGCCATGAGGGCAAAAGTGGTTTCGCTATTTGTAATTCATTTCATTTCGCTGGTGTGACAAAGCAGTGAAAATAATATTTCGTCTATATCGAAATTATCGTACCCCCAATAATTATCGTACGGGTTAACAACCATAAGTACATACATACAAATTATAGTATGCCCCTATAATTATCGTATGGGTTGGTAACCCTGGTTGGAATACAATACTTCCTCTACTTACCAGAAGAGAAAGTAAAGAGCAGTAGGTCCCAATGACGTCACTTCCAAAGTATCAAGTTGAACTAGTTGTGTGAGTTTCACCCCAAAACTTGTCAGAGCTACAGGGTATAGGGTAAACGAGAAGCATTAACCTTGATGTGTTAGGAAAATACATAACCTCACTATTCCTAGCTCACATTACCTTGCAATTATGTAACATTAATGTTTCTATACGCCAAGATATCAACATTAACGTTCATTTTCTGTTTGTGTTGCACAGAATTAAAAAATAAATGCTCCATTGCACAATTAGATTTACATACAGACATCAGTTTATTTCATTGTCGCTCTCATTTGTTCTCATAAACTTGCACTGTGTGGTTAGTAATGAAGAATGAGTTTATTTAATATTTATTCTTCTCCAACACAGTTTAGACCATTTAGCCTGTTTCGGCTGGCTCCGAAGTCTTGTCCTTTTCCTCGGTCGTCCATGTGGCTGAGAGTTAATAATTGTTATTCTGAGAATTCTATTTTCCTTCATTCTATTTAAGGCTTGTTTCCAATTGGTTCTGTATTCTACTATTGTTTAGTTCAATTCTTTTACTTTTAATTGTTGTCGTATTTGATAGTTTTATTTTGTGCCTAGTCTTGCATAAGCAGCTGTAAGGAGTTTCATTTCTGCTGTTTGTACATTGAGCCGTATGTTAAGCTTTGGATGTCGTGTTCATGTAGACAATATAGGTACCTACTACATTCCACCCAGAAATGAGCTACCGAGATTTCATGGGAAATGCACGTTTGGAGGCCGCTGAGTGCAAGAATACATTTTTGTTAAATTACACGAATATGTGTTTGTATGTGCGGTCGTCTGCTTAGCCTGGTGGTAGGTAGCGCTGCTGCTTACTATGCACGAAACCTGGGTTCGCTTCCCGGTACCGGCGTCGGGATTTTCTCCCGCTGGGAGACCAGGTCCGGGGTACACTCAGCCTCATTAGGCCACTGAGCCGCCAATTGAGGAACTTGATTGAATAGTAGCGGCCCCTGGTTACGTAGGCCGGGAGGGATTGAGGTGCAGACCATGTCCCACCCTCTAGTACTGCCCCCACTCATGATGCCTATAGTGAGCAGAGGTGGGGGTTATCATTATTATTATTATTATTATTATTATTATTATTATTATTATTATTATTATTATTATTAGTAGTAGTAGTAGTAGTAGTAGTAGTAGTAGTAGTAGTAGTAGTAGTAGTAGTAGTAGTAGTAGTAGTAGTAGTATCATCATCATCATCATCATCATTATCATCATTATTATTATTATTATCTTATATATTTAAACGAGCAATTCTTGTATATATATTTATTCCGCGCAACTTGGAAACGGCTCTTACGATTTTGATCAAATTTTGTATTCAGATAGAGTTTTGCCTTTTAAGTTCATCTATATAGGTGTGATTCCCGAAAAAACGCGATTTTACATAAAAAAATAACATTTTTATATTCCCGCTTCTACAGTGCAATTCTTGTATATGTTGTTGTTGTTAGCAAATGCTGGATTTCTGACAATGAAGTCATTAATCCTCTTGCTCTCCAATATTTTTCACTGATGGATGGGGCATTAGAAGTGGCCGGGCATATTTGAAGGTGGTCTTGATCCATTTCCTCTTGCAGATCACATAGAGGACAGAGTGGTGAAGAATATATATCCCAATTCTGTTTAAATGTTTTGCCAGACAATCATGTCCTGTAATCAACCCGAAGGTTGCAACTGCTGTTTTTCGAGGATACTCAGGAATTACTGTTTGAATGTTTGGTAGTTCCCATCTTTTATTCTTTGATTTTTCATAGTAATATTTTTCTATAATTTTTTTGAATTCTGAGTTGACTAATCTTTTAGCTGCATAAAATGGTAGATTAACTATTGATTTCTGCACATTGCCGGTACCCTTTTTTGCAAGAAAATCAGCTTTCTCATCACCACTCAGTCCACAGTGAGCTGGTATCCATTGGAAGACTAGGTGTTTTTGAAGTGCTGTTAGATGGGTAAGGATTTTCCAACATTCTATAATTGTTTGGTTTTTTGGTGACAACTTGGAAGTAATTGCTATAATTGCTGCCCTGGAATCTGAGAGAATAACTGCTTGCTGAGAATGTGACATTCTGTACAAAAGATTTTGTAGGGCCATTCGAATTGCTTCAATTTCTCCATCAAAGTTTGTAGTTCCACAACTTAAAGATTTGTAATTGGAAAAGAGGTGACATGTGACTCCAGCACCTGCTCCATCTTGGTTTGATATTAGTGATCCATCAGTATAAATATGGAGCCACTCATGTTCTGGAAATCTAGTATGGATTGTCTCTAATGCCAATAATTTTAGAACACTAGTTGGAGTATCACTTTTCTTAACTTCTTCTGTCAGGTGTAAATAATATGTGATCTCTAATGTTTGTGTCGGATTGACTTTAGATATGAAGTTTTCCTTTGAATTAGTAAGGTATACATTCTTCTTGATGTCTTGAATTTTGGAATGAAAGCTCTCCTGAGTCTTTAGTGTATGTGTAAAATATCTTGTGCCATGTATTGATTGGGAGTCTGATAAACTTTTCGTGTTGAATAAGAGCCGCTTTTTCTATTTCATATTCAATGGGGCATTGGTTGGTTAGAATTTCGATAGCTGCTATTGGTGTGGTTTTGATAGCACCTGTAATTAATCTCAGACTTTGCTTTGAAAGATTTGAATCTTTTTTGTGTTTGCTGTTACACGAACTTCGCTGCAGTAAGTAAATAATGGCTTTATATATACAATATATGTTGTGTTAAGAGTTGCTCTGGAACATCCCCACTTCATTCCTGTTAGACGTTTTAACAGTGAAAGGCGCCTCTCTGCTCTTTGTATTACATTTTCTATTTGTTTGGTCCATGCAAGTTTAGTATCAAATGTAACTCCAAAATACTTTGCCTCCTTTGTTTCTGGTAATTGTTGACCCTCAAAATTTAGTTTTATTTTTAGTGGTTTTTTTTCTTAGTGAAATGATTTGGTAGTTTGATTTTATTGTATTAACAGTCATTAAATTTTCTTTGGTCCGCCTTTGTAATTTGGTTAAGGATTGTTGCATGGTTTTTTCTAGTTCTGTACTTTTGCTTTTTGGTTTTGAAGTCCACATTACTAAGTCATCAGCAAATAGTGCACACTTCACACCTGATTCTTGTGTTTGTTGTGCCACATCGTTAATAAATATATTAAAAAGTGTTGTGCTTAGCACTGCGGCTTGTGGTAAGCCACGGTGTACTTGTTTGTATTTAGATATATTTCTTCCATATCTGGTTGCAATAAAGCGTTGTGTTAGGAAATGGTATAGCCATGAAAACATTGGACTTTGTATCCCTATTTTTTTTACTTTCTTTAGTAGTTTTGTTCTGCATATAGAATCATATGCACTTCGGAAATCAATAAAAACTGATAAATTATCTTCTTTTCTATTGAAGGAGTCTTTGATTTCTTGACTAAGAAGTAAGACTTGTTCATTTGTAGAGTGGAACTCTCTGAATCCAGCTTAACATGGGGAAATTAATTCTTTTGATTCTAGAAACCAATTTAACCTGTTTGACACCATTCTTTCCATCACTTTTGCTATTATGCTAGTAAGAGCTATGGTCTATATTTTTTATTTCTGATGCTGTTTTGTCTTTCTTCAAGAGTGGGACAATTATTGCCTTTCGCCATTCAGCAGGTATAGTGGTTTTCCAGGATAGATTGTAGAGTTTCAGTAATTGTTGTTTTGCTGTTTTTCCAAGGTTTTTTTATTAACTCTGGATGTATGTAATCTGGTCCAGGAGACTTTTTGTTTTTTAGATTATTTATTGCAATGTTCAGTTCTTGCATATTAAAATTTTGAAAAAAGATATTGCATTGAGTGTTAGGATCACATTCTCTTTCTTGTTTCAAATCTTTCTTAAATTCTTTACGTTCCTTTTTATTATTTCTTGTTATTTTATATGAATTAGCATAATATTTATTGAATGTTTCAGCTATGGCTGCTTCGTTAGTTAATATTTTATTGTTGTGTATGATACGTGTGCTGTTGTTTTCTTTCCTACCCTTGACATTTTTTATGAACTTATGAGATTTGTTACCATCTGTCCTATAATCCATTTTTTCTAAGAAATTATTAAAGTAATTCTTTTTAGCAGTATTAATTTCTTTTTTAAGTGAGGCACATTTCTTCCGCCATATTTGTGTATCCAATATGTTTCTTGTTTGTTCAGCTGTATTTCTAGCTATATCCCTTTGCTTTTTCAGTTCTTCTAACTGGGGGTTCCAAAAGGGTTTGAAATTTTTAATTCTTCCCCGAGGAATATGTCTTTTTGCGGTTTCTAGGATGACTTTACAGAAATTTTTGTTCAAATGATCTGGTTGGTCATGTAGCTGTGAGTTTGTTTGTTCTTTAAATTTATGTTCCAGTTCAGTTTTATATTTGATCCAATCTGCTTTTTTGAAGTTCAAATACAGATTCGTGTGACATTGACTGTTATTTGTATTATCTAGTTTTATATCAGCAATTACTGCCCTGTGACCAGAACTTGGATCTTCTATAACTTGTTTTTTAATTTTTGAAACAATATCTGTTGTGGCTAACAAGAGGTCTGGGTTACTGCCTGCTCCGGAGTAGTGTATGAAGGTTGTGGGATCTTCTTTACTATAAATCAGTTCAAAAGTTGTGGTATTCAAAAATTCTTACACTATCTTCCCTGTTGAATCCACTTTTTCATAACCCCATCTTTTGGAATGAGCATTGAAATCCCCAATTACGATTGTTTTATTTAATTGGTCAATAAGGGAGAGATCTGGTTCATTCCTGGGAGGATTGTAAATACTGTATAAATGTAGACGTGTTTTGTTATCCCAAAAATTTAGCTTTATTAATTCACTTTTATCTGTGTTATCCATTTCTTTAACAATTTCAAAGGAGGATTTAATATCCTTTTTGACTCCAACAAATATTCTACTACTTATCTGTCTATTTTTGGATAGTAGGTGTAGTAGAAAACCAGTAAAATTGAAGTATTTAAGTTGGTCATTTGTTAGATTTGCTTCCTGTATGAAAAATATATCAATATTATAATCAAATACAATTTTATTCAGTTCTACTCTTTTTGTTTGTGTGAGACCACCAGCATTCCATTGCAGAAGTCTGATGTTAGATCTTCTATTAATATAATGTTTTGGTTCTCGAGAAGTAGCCCCCGCCCGGAGATCCGAATGGGGGACTATTTTAACTCCGGAACATTTTACCCCTCCAGTCATATTGCATAAATATTGAAGAGACTTATAGCAATAAATGTAACCGCTTTTTGGAGAGCACCATATTTTTATGTTTTGGCGGTCACATCGCTCTCTCACAACCCCCAGAATGTCTGGAGGACCACACCTGTCGTTGGTTTACGGGTCTCACCGACCTAACCGGGAGAGTTATCAAAATAAATTCACCGACCATATCCTCTGATTACCAATCAGAGGACGTATACATGCCATGACAGGTCAGCATGTTAGGGGTTAAGGTTTTATAGAGAATTAGAGAAATGGAGATGTTGGAAAAATAAAGACTCCCTAGCCTTCGGGAACCCTAATAGCATCGGGGTCGGAAGAGAACAAGAGTTGACCAAGGTAAGGTCAGATAGAAAAGTTACAGTGAGGAGCAAAACACCAGTAAGTAGAAGTAATGTTCTGCTCAGCTTGGGTACCTTGTGGTTGCTATTCACATATCCCCTAGACGGAGACCCCTGAGGGTATGCTTAAGTTATTTAAATGTACTTAATTGCCGCAAACACGCAATCTTATATGGGCATATTGTGCAAACTATGTAGATTCATATTAACCAAAATAATAAAAATCCACTTTTTTTTATCCAAAACCACTTCCAAGTGCCCTTAAAAATAACGAGGAAGCTACTAAGCTGAAAAATTCTGAAACACATGTTTTGGTAAATTAGTTTCACTTATTTTTATGGCAAATAACTAAAATGAACACATTTCATAATTCATTCATTATAACTAGGACGCTTCTCTGCTTTTTGGTCTGCTACATCATAAAATTAACCTCTGATGCTAAATTATTCAAACACTTCTGCTACTAAAATATTCAGAAAATATGCAGAAAACACTTGCATATTCATTCCACGACAAAATACATATGTTGAATCTCAATTGTACAAATGTTCGTTATCCTGCAAAGACAGATGTCAGTAACTGTCTGCTCTCTAGACATAGTTCATTTGTGCACCTATTAATAACACTGACCTATATTTCCCGTATTTCAGAAACGGCTTTAAACATTTGGTTGAATTTTCGTATACATGCATATTACATTCAGAGTTTTCTCTACTCAATTTTCGGGTAACACATTCACATCTCTTTCTCCACTCAGTCTTCTATAAACAATTTTCCATAAAAAAAACATGATTTTGCACCAAAAACATTTTATCCCCACTTTTAAAATAAGTCATACCATGTTCTGTATGTTTAAAACAAAGTGCTATTACATTCACACTGTTTTCTCCTCTCACTTTTAGGTAACACATTCACATCTCTTTCTCTACTCACTCTTCTGAAAACAATTTTCCATAAAAAGTGTGATTTTGCACCGAAAAACACTTTTATCCCCACTTTTAAAATAAGTCAAACCATGTTCTGTATGATTGAAACAGAAGTGCTATTACATTCACGCTGTTTTCTCCTCTCACTATTAGGTGATACATTCACCTATTTCTCTACTCATTCTTCTACAAATAAGTCATGCAATTTTCTGTATGTTTAAAATAGAGATGTTGCATATTACATTCACAGCGGTTTCTCTACTCTTTTTTGGGTAACACATTCACATCTCTTTCTCTACTCAGTCTTCTATAAACAATTTTCCATAGAAAAGGTGATTTTGCACCGAAAAACACTTTTATCCCACTTTTAAAATAAGTCAAACCATGTGCTGTATGTTTGAAACAGAAGTGCTATTACATTCACACTGTTTTCTCCTCTCACTATTAGGTGATACATTCACATCTCTTTCTCTACTCACTCTTCTACAAATAAGTCATGCAATTTTCTGTATGTTTGAAATAGAGATGCTGCATAGTACATTCACAGTGGTTTTTCTACTTACTTTTAGGTATCACATTTACAAATCATTCTCTACTCACCCTTCTATAAACAATTTTCCATAAAAGACGTGATTTTGCACCAATAAAACACTTTTATCCCCCCTTTTAAAATTAGTCATGCCATGTTCTGTATATTTTAAATAGAAATGCTATTAAATTCACACTGTTTGTGAACCTTTCACTATTGGGTATCACGTTCACATCTCTTTCTATACCCTTCTATAAAGAAATCATTCAATTTTCTGTATGTTTGAAATAGAAATGCTACATATTATATTCATACTGTTTTCTCTACTCACTCTTAGGTAACACATTCACATCTCTCTCTACTCACTCTTCTACAAATAAGTTATACAATTTCATGCATGTTTGAAATAGAAATGCTACGTATTACATTCATGCTGTTTTCTCTACTTGCTTTTGGGTAACACACTCATAACTGTTTCTCTACTTACTCTTCTAGAAATAAGTCATACAATTTTGTGCATGTTTGATATAGAAATGCTACATGTTACATTCACAGTGTTTTCCCTACTCACTTTTAGGTAACACCTTCACATGACTTTCTCCACTCACTCTTCTACAAACAATTCATATCATCTATACAACTTGAATGTTTGTATATATCTAACTGTTAATCTCGAAAACCGCTTAACCGATCACCGCGAAATTCGGCACGCATATGTATTTTTTTCATGGAGAGTTTTTATGATAACAATTTTACTACACAATATATTACTTTCAAATGGTTTTCTACTCCCTTTTCTTTTATGTAGCGCATTCATGTATTCTCTGTTTGCCCTTCAACATACAATTCACATAATATCCTAGGATTGAAATATAAATGCAGCGTATTACATTCACACGATTTCCTCTACTAATTCTTCCTTTACGAGACACAATCAGTCTTCTTTCGCTACTCGCCCTTCAACATATAATTCATACAATTTGCTATATGTTTGAAACAAATGCAACGTATTACATTCATACTACTTTCTCTACTCACTTTTGTTTTACGTAGCAATTCACATGTTATTCCCTATGGTTTATCAGCTTCATACATACCAAGGCCTATACATATCTTATGTTGAAGAGTGATTAAATTCCAAAACAGGTTGACCGATCGCCATGAAAAGTGACATTTTTTTCATGGCGAAGGTTTTTATGCAATCCATTTTACCACGCAATGTATTACCTTCACATGGTTTTCTCTACTCCCTTTTCTTTTACCTAATATACTACTCCTTCTTCTGCAAACAATCCATACATTTTTCCGTACACTTGAAATATAAGTGCAACGTATAACATTCACACGGTTTTTCTACTCATTTTTCTTTAGTAAAACACAATCACATTTCTTTCACTACTCCCGCTTCGAAGAACAATTACGAACAATTCATACAATTTCCTATATGTTTGAAACATAAATGCGCGTAGTACATTCACATGGCTTTATCCACCACCACTTCTTTCTGTAGTATTTGTTATTCTTCAACATTGCGTTTACTTAGTGTCTTTCCGGTGTTTTAATAAAAAATAAAGAAATAGTTAAAAAAGTAAAGTAATCACAATTGGTGTCCGGAGTGCGACGAAAAGCACGATATGGAACAGTTGATGAAACAAATGCTTTTTTTTTTTAATTAACGTCCTCCAACATTGTGTCATATCGGACGAATGAATGAAATGGGTGAAATGATGCTCAAATGAGCCCGAGGTCCATGGAGCTTTATGTTACCCGACATTCGTCTTCTCAGGGTAGGGAAAACCTCGGGAAAAAAAAAAACCTTACCCGGATAACTTACCCTAAGCGAGATTCGAACTCACGACCTCTTGAACGTGAGGCAGACACGCTAACCATCACGCTATTGAGGCGGGCAATGTTAGCCAAGATGGATATAATGGGAAATGACATGAATTCGGGAATGCGGCAGAGGAAACAAATATGAAAACCGGATTGGAAAAATGTAAACTACGGAATAGAAAATATGGGAACAAAAATGGAAGGCAAATTGAAAATGTAAACTCCGAAACGGAAAAGATGAAGACGGGAATTCCAATATGAATACAGGTCTATCGAAGAATACTAACGAGCGACTGGCTGGGGTTAAGGAAGCCATGGAAGAACTCGATGGAAGTATGACGGACCTTGGTCAACGTGTTAACGTCCTGGAGTCAATCACAGCAGCAAAGAACTGAAATCCATAATGGAACAAATGCTCGACGAAAACCTCAAACTGGGTGGATATCTATGGGGGAGGCCTGCTTTCAGCAGTACACAGCTGAAATGATGGTGTTTATGCAATATTTTAATGTATTTCTATACCTCTTGTATCTCGGACATTGCTCTTAACAATTGCGACAAGTAGTTTTATTTAGTTAAAGTTTTGCCCTTCAGGTTTGTCTAAATAAGTATCTTCTCCCACAACAAATAAGATTTCACAAAAACAGAGGCGAAAAACGCCGAGCGAAGCTCCGTCGCCCAGGTACTTATTATCATTATTATTATTTTTTTTATTATTGTTATTATTATTGTTATTATTATTACTATTATTATTGTTATTATTATTATTATTATTATTATTATTATTATTATTATTATTATTATTATTATTATTACTGTTACTGTTATTACTATTGCTATTACTATTGCTATTACTATTATTATTATTATTATTATTATTATTATTATTATTATTATTATTATTATTATTATTATTATTATTATTATTATTATTATTATTATTATTATTATTATTTATATTATTATTATGTCTGTTAACTGTTAACGCTGAAATGAATGTGATAAATCACATAACTTTCTCTCTCCGCTATGGTTAATTACTATACATTTATTACACGCCTTAGAAATAAATTGATTACAGAAAAATTATGTGTTGAGGTTTTATCCAAAATATGCGTTAGTCATACTGTGTTTCTCTCTCTGCCTGTTAACTTTCCACGCGTTTGCCTCATAATTTATATAAACAGTCGATTATTCTTATAATAAAATTCGAAACGTCTGCCTACAAAGACTTTCAAATTAGTCAACACGTATTTTATTTCTTTATTGTTTGTGCGGAATGAGAGAATGCCGTTTTAACCATAATCTGGTTTGCTGTGTAATTAGCGCACGCTAAGGAAGGAAAATCGCTCACGTTTACACGCTCATAGAGGTCTCGGCCTCAACCTGCAAATATTTAACATAAAGGAAGAACCTGGAGTTCATCCAAGTTATCAAATGATTTAATAAATCCGTAATTTAATTAGACTTACATTCCATGTTATGAAATGTTTACTTATACAAAATGTAGTGTGAATAACGTAAACTAAACTGCAAATGTCGGCACATTTGGTCCTGTTGCACACACTTATATCTCATATATACAACATTTTAAATAAAATAGTTAAGGGTATTTCTCGAAAAAATCAACGACTCTTTTACATGAAAAGATTATTGTGCTGTGAGGAATAGAATAAAATTCTTCACTTTTCGTTGTTGAAAGTGTTCATCTCCAATATGAAGTTAGGCACTTTTTTACGTACTCTACTACGTATAGTAGAGGAAGTATTGTGTTCCACCCAAAAATTCGATGTCGAAATTTCACCGGAAATATGTTTTGAGGCCCCCTGAATAAAAAAAAAAAAAAAAAAAAAGCATTTTAGAAAAAGATCCGTGCCTGTGTGTGTGTCTGTGTGCGTGTGTGTGTGTGTCTGTGGACAGCATAACTCAGAAAGCAAAATCGGTTAAAAAGCCAAAGTTGGTATTTAAGTTTAACGTCTTTCAAGGATGCGACACGAAGATTTTCAAGAAAATAGCCCCACCCTAAACTACCCTTTACATGGGCAACGTTCCAAAAGCTTTGATTTTTTTTAAACATAGCTCTAACGATTTTGATTAAAATGCCGTATGTTTGAGATATTTTTATGACAAATGAAATTTACAACTTGAATTTTCTGGCTATAGCCAGTGAAGTCCTATTTACTTTGAATGACTTTTGCAAACTGGTAAATCGTAAGAGATAGAACAAAACTTAGTATACAAAAAATTTAGATCTGGCTAAAACACACAATAAATGTCTAATTTTTTTTTTCTTTTATTTGTAGAGTGAAACATTTCTGGAAGTTTTGGAGAACTTATACTTCTGTCAAATGGAACATCGCTATTCATTTTTATGCTAGATATAAACTAAAATGTTAGTACTGTCTTAGCCTTCTAACAAATACTCGTACTGTGCTTCAAATTTTCTATATTTTAAGAACGACACATTTTTGAAATGTGAAGTGGTGCTTATTAATTTCTCGTATACCTACTCTTTCAAACTTTCACACTAACACAGATAAACTTCTCTTGTTATTATCATCATTGTTTTTAACTGTTGGGTGTCATCTCAAACCATGATTAATATTAAAGAAGTAGCACAGAGAAGGAAAGCTGATCTATGGCGGTGTTTTCACGACGAGAAGATTTAGTCTAAATTCAAGTTATGGGAACCATATTAGTATAATAAACTGGTTAAAAAAGGAATCTATTTTAAAGTTCAATGCAATTAATTTTCGTACGTCGTCACAGATATTTACCGTTATAATAAGGAAGTATTCTAAATGACACCATTTTACAGACATTTCGCTGTAAAGTTTGTTATTTGGAGCGATTCCTTGTCTTTGATAATATCGGATAGATAGCGTTACTTCCGGCTTAAAGGGGAAATTGTGGTTTGTGATATGAACCAAGGACAAGAACATAGTAAGTTTGGGTTGTGAAGCTCGTGTGAAAGTAGCTCTCAAGAGAACAGTTACGCATCATCTGTCAACAACCTCATTAACATGTTCCTTGTGATGATAAGTACGAGATCTGTTTAACATATTACTCTTTTAGGAAAACCATGTTGCAACAACAAAACAAAAGAATAGCACATATTGTCTTCAGGGTTCTTGCTTCTCAACTTGCCACAAGTTTAGGTAGATGGGCGCATCTCTCTCTCTCTCTCTCTCTCTCTCTCTCTAAATAATATCATTCTCTATTTCAAGAGGCTCATCATCAGAAAAAATCTGATGTGTTGCAGTCACTCACATGACTTTCTCTACTCTTGTACTAACCATTCTTACAAACTCTTATTGTTCTATCTTCTTCGTGTTAGTTGAAGTAAACACTTGCAGACATTATCTTATTGCTCGTTTTGTTGCACGTGCAACAGGAATATGGGAATACAGTAGACTTTGAGCGATAGTCAAATCATTTAAAGCTTTCAAATTCCGTTCACTTTGAACGCCTAACATAAAAAAATGAATAGCGATGTTCCATTTGACAGAAGTATAAGTTCTGCAAAACCTATACAAAATAACAAGAAATATCTCGGAAATGATTTACTCTACAAAAAAATGTATTACGACATAAACTATGTGTTTTAGTGAGATCTACATTTTTGAATAGTAACATTTTGCTAATCTCTTACGGTTTACGAGTTATTCAAAGGTCATCCATAGTAAACAAGACTACATAGGCTATAGCCACAAAATTCAAAATATACATTTCATATGTCATTTAAATATCTCAAACATATGGCAGTTTAATCAAAATCTCGAGCCATTTCCAAGAAAATTAAAATTCTTTAAAAATTCTCCATATAAAGGGTGGTTTGTGGTGGAGCAATTTTCTTAAAAATCTTCATCTCGCATCCTTGGAAGACATTAAGCTTAAATACTAACTTTGGTTTTCAACCGACTTCTCGTTTTTGAGTTATGCTGTCCACTGACACACAGACACACAGATACAAACACACACACACAGATACATACACACACACGCGCGCGCCCGGAACTTTTTCAAAAAATGCTTTGTTGTTTTATTCAGAGAGCCTCAAAACATGTATTTCCGAAGAAACCTCGACATCGAGTGCTTGGATGGAATACTACACTTCCTCTACTTAGTAGTAGAGAAATTTCAACAATAACCACAAATCAAAAAGCACGGGGTAAAATACAAACGTTGCATCCAAATAAAGAACTATACTTAGAGGAAAGAATGTGATGTGTCGCACTCACATGACTTTCTCTACTCTTGCAATAGCTCATTGTTACAAATACTAATTCCTCTTTCTCCATGTTAATTGAGATAAACATTCTTGGATTATAATCATATTCCTTATTTCCTATTTCTTTTTTAAATTAACGTCATTGTGTTATATCGGACGAATGAATGAAATGAAATAGGTGAAATAATGCTCAAATGAGCCCGATGTCCATGGAGCTTTAAGTTACCCGACATTCGTCTTCTCAGGGTACGGAAAACCTCGGGAAAAAACCTTACCCGGATAACTTATTCTTATTTCCTTATAGGTGCAAAGGCAATATGCAAGTACAGTAGGCTTTGAGCGACAGTCAAATCTTTTAAAGCTGGTCGCTATATGATGGCTTTTCAATTCCGTTCTCTTTGCACCGCCAAGAGATAAAAAAGTAAATAACAACCTTCCATTTGAGAAAAGTATCAGTATTACCAAGCTCACACAAATAACAAGGAAAACGTCTGAAATGATTCACACCACAAAAAAGAATTTCTTTTGGACATAGCTTGTGTGCTTTCACCAAATCTACATTTTTGCTATGGTAAGATTCGGTCTATCTCTAAGACTTTACGAGTTATGCAAAAGTCATCAAGAGCAAACAGAACCATAAAGGCTTCAGTCAGAAAATCAAAAATATACATTTCGTTTGCCATAAACATCTCTTTAACTTGTGCCATTTTAATCAAAATCGATAGACCTATGTTTGAGAAAATAAAAATTTTCGAAAAATGCTCCATGCAAAGGGTAGCTTAGGGTGGAGAAATCTACATGTCGTATACTTGAGAGTTATTAAACTTAAATACCAACTTTGGATACTAACCAATCTTCGGTTTTTGAGATATACTGTCCTCAAACACACACACGCACACACCACCACACACATCACATATACACACCACACACGCATCACACATACACACTACCACACTTGGGGCAGCAGGGATCATCTTCATCCATGGCAACCTGGCATACAAATTAAAGTTCAAGTTGCATCCACGATGCACGAATAACCAGGCTGAACAACTGGCAATATTAAAAACACTTAAAAAACTAGATGAGCTTGGATATGGAGAATGCGATGAAAAACGAGCTGCATTATTCACAGACAGTAAGATAACTCTAGATCTGCTCAGGAACAACATAAAACATAACCAGCTGATAGAAGCAATCAAAACCAAAATCCTTGAACTTTCAAAATCAAAGTGGACACTACATTTCGGCTGGGTGAGAGGACACGCGGGAATACACGGAAATGAACTTGTGGACAGACTAGCAAAACAAGCTGCCGCGGAAGACACTGAAATAATATATGACAAAGTATCAAAAGAAGCAATAGTAACTAGAGAGAAAGAAACTGGACTCAAAGAATGGCAACAACAATAGACAGCATCAAGGAAAGGAGCAGTAACCAAAGAATATTTCCCATCCGTGAGAAGAAGATTGACGCAACGGTTACCAATATCTCCGGAGTTCACAGCAATGATAACAGGACATGGAAAGCTAAGATCATATCGCCACAGGTTTGGATTTTTAGATAACCCAATGTGCAAATGTGAAGAAGAGGACCAAACAGTAAACCACATTATATTGCGATGCAAAATACTAAACAACCAGAGAAACGCAATGATTAGGAAGATACAAAGTAAAGGTGCTACTTGGCCCATAAACAAAGAAGAACTTGGAAACAATTTCATACAACCTTTCGTTAACTTCATTAATGCTATTCAATTCACAGAAATAGAATGACTTAAGTTCAAATATATATAATTTCTACTCCTTACCAAAATTGCAATCAGTATCATTTTCCAAACACAGTTCAATACTCTACTGCTGTTACAAGTATAATAATATTTGCCTTTCACTATATGATAAGTACCAGATTTATGATTTGTAAAATAGCATTAGGTTAAAGAAATAAAGTCAAACAAAATAAAATAGCATTAAACAGCAAACATCAAATAAAAAAAAAAAAAAAAAAAAAAAAAATCCTGTAAATATCACAATAGAGAAGTACTCAATTAGACTAAGGTAGATAAAAAATTAGAGGTAAATAAAGATGTAAATGTTCAAATAGAACATCACCAACAATATGTACATGTATATATAAAATGTAATTTGTATGTAAATAAATGAATTCAAGCATGTAGTATTCATATGGAATGGGGCATGCATTAAAAAAAAAAAAAAAAAAAAAAAAAAAAAAAAAAAAAACACTTACATACACACACACACCACACACACATACATACACACACCACACACACACATACATACACACACACCACACACACACATACACACACCACACACACATACATACACACACACCACACACACATACACACACCACACACACACATACACACACACCACACACCACACACACACCACACACACACATACATACACACACCACACACACACATACATACACACACACCACACACATACATACACACACCACACACACATACATTCACACACCACACACACATACATACATACACATACACAATAGAACATCACCAACATGTACATGTATATAAAATGTAAATTGTATGTAAATAAATAAATTCAAGCATGTAGTATTCATATGGAATGGGGCATGCATTAAAAAAACAAAAAAAAAACTACCACACACACCACACACTCCCACATATACCACACACACGCAAACACCACCTCACACACATACACACACACCACACTCAAGAACACACACCCCACACACAAAACACACACACCACACACAGAACACACACCTCACACACACCCCCCACACACCACACACACACACCTCACGGAAACATCCCACACACACAAAACCCACACGAAACCACACACACCACACACCACACACCACACACACCACACACCCCACACGCCCCCAAAAACACCACACACACCTCACACACATCCCACACACACACCACACACACACCTCACGGAAACACCCCATACACACAAAACCTACACAAAACCACACACACCACAAACCCCAGACACCGCCAAAAACACCACACACAACTCATACACATCCCACACACACACCACACACACAACTCACGGAAACACCCCACACACACACAAAACCCACACGAAACCACAAAAACCACACACCCCAGACACCCCCAAAAACACCACACACACCTTACACACACCCCACACACACCCCACACACACACAAAACCCACACGAAACCACACACACCACACACCCCAGACACCCCCAAAAACACCACACACCTCACACACATCCCCCCCCCACACACACACACCACCCCACAGAAACCCTATATACAACACACACCCAACACAAAATCCACACACCACCAATCCCAAACACCCCCACACACACACACACCAGCACCACACACCGCACACGTGAACACCAACAAACATCCCACACACTCCACACACCACACACCCCTCACACAACATACACACCTCGCACCTCACACTCAACTTACACACCTCACACTCAACATACACACCTCACACCTCACACCTCACACCCCACACACACCCCACACATAACATACACACCCCACACTCAACATGCACACCTCACACCCCACAAACCCTACACACATAACATACACACCTCACATTCAACATACACACCTCACACCTCGCACCCCACAAACCCTACACACACCCCACACACCTCACACTCAACATACACGCCTCACACATAACATACACACCTCACACCTCACACTCAATATACACACCTCACACTCAACATACACACCTCACACCTCACACTCAACATACACGCCTCACACATAACACACACCCCACACACCTCACACTCAACATACACGCCTCACACATAACATACTCACCTCACACCTCACACTCAACATACACACCTCACGCCTCACACTCAACATACACACCTCACACACACCCCACACATAACATACACACCTCACACCTCACACTCAACATACACACCTCACACTCAACATACACACCTCACACTCAACATACACACCTCACACTCAACATACACACCTCACACCTCACGCCCATCCCACACACACCCCACACATAACATACACACCTCACACTCAACATACACACCTCACACTCAGCATACACCCCTCACACCTCACACTCAACATACACACCTCACACTCAACATACACACCTCACACCTCACACTCAACATACACACCTCACACTCAACATACACACCTCACACTCAACATACACACCCCACACATAACATACACACCTCACACTCAACATACACACCTCACACTCAACATACACACCTCACACTCAACATACACACCTCACACTCAACATACACACCTCACACTCAACATACACACCTCACACTCCTCACACTCAACATACACACCTCACACTCAACATACACACCTCACACCTCACACTCAACATACACAACTCACACTCAACATACACACCTCACACCTCACACTCAACATACACACCTCACACCTCACACCTCACACCCACCCCACACACACCCCACACATAACATACACACCTCACACTCAACATACACACCTCACATCTCACACTCAACATACACACCTCACACCTCACACCCACCCCACACACACCCCACACATAACATACACACCTCACACTCAACATACACACCTCACACTCAGCATACACACCTCACAACTCACACTCAACATACACCCCACACACCTCACACTCAACATACACACCTCACACCTCACACTCAACATACACACCTCACACCTCACACCCACCCCACACACACCCCACACATAACATACACACCTCACACTCAACATACACACCTCACATCTCACACTCAACATACACACCTCACACCTCACACCTCACACCCACCCCACACACACCCCACACATAACATACACACCTCACACTCAACATACACACCTCACACCTCACACTCAACATACACACCTCACACCTCACACCTCACACCCACCCCACACACACCCCACACATAACATACACACCTCACACTCAACATACACACCTCACATCTCACACTCAACATACACACCTCACACCTCACAAACCCCACACACTACACACACACCTCACACTCAACATACACACCTCACACCTCACACTCACCCCACACACACCCCACACATAACATACACACCTCACACTCAACATACACACCTCACATCTCACACTCAACATACACACCTCACACCCCACAAACCTCACACACAACACACACACCTCACACTCAACATACACACCTCACACCTCACACCCACCCCACACACACCCCACACATAACATACACACCTCACACTCAACATACACACCTCACATCTCACACTCAACATACACACCTCACACCCCACAAACCCCACACACAACACACACACCTCACACTCAACATACACACCTCACACTCAACATACACATCTCACATTCAACATACACACCTCACACTCAGCATACACACCTCATACCTCACACTCAACATACACACCTCACATCTCACAAACCCCACACACAACACACACACCTCACACTCAACATACACACCTCACACTCAACATACACATCTCACACCCCACAAACCCTACACACATAACATACACACCTCACATTCAACATACACACCTCACACCTCGCACCCCACAAACCCTACACACACCCCACACACCTCACACTCAACATACACGCCTCACACATAACATACACACCTCACACCTCACACTCAACATACACACCTCACACCTCGCACCCCACAAACCCTACACACACCCCACACACCTCACACTCAACATACACGCCTCACACATAACATACACACCTCACACCTCACACCTCACACTCAACATATACACCTCACGCCTCACACTCAACATACACACCTCACACACACCCCACACATAACATACACACCTCACACTCAACATACACCTCACACCTCACACTCACCCCACACACACCCCACACATAACATACACACCTCACACTCAACATACACACCTCACATCTCACACTCAACATACACACCTCACACTCAACAGACACATCTCACACTCAACATACACACCTCACACTCAAATTACACATCTCACACTCAACATACACACCTCACACTCAGCATACACACCTCACACTCAACATACACACCTCACACCTCACACTCAACATACACACCTCACACTCAGCATACACACCTCGCATCTCACACTCAACATACACACCTCACATCTCACACTCAACATACACACCTCACACCACACACACAACACACACAACACACACACCTCACACCCCACAAACCCCACACACAACATCCACCTCACACTCAACATACACACCTCACACTCAACATACACACCTCACATCTCACACTCAACATACACACCTCACAGTCAACATACACGCATCACACATAACATACACACCTCACATCTCACACTCAACATACACACCTCACAGTCAACATACACACCTCACACCTCACACTCAACATACACACCACACATCTCACACTCAACATACACACCTCACACTCAGCATACACACCTCACATCTCACACTCAACATACACACCTCACACCTCACACATCACACACAACACACACAACACACACACCTCACACCCCACACACAACACACACAACACACACACCTCACACCCCACAAACCCCACACACAACACACACACATCACAAACCCCACACACAACATACACACCTCACACCCCACACACAACACACACAACACACACACCTCACACCCCACAAACCCCACACACAACACACACACCTCACACTCAACATACACACCTCACACTCAACATACGCACCTCACATCTCACACTCAACATACACACCTCACACTCAGCATACACACCTCACATCTCACACTCAACATACACACCTCACATCTCACACTCAACATACACACCTCACACCCCACACACAACACACACAACACACACAACACACACACCTCACACCCCACAAACACCACACACAACACACACACCTCACACTCAACATACACACCTCACACTCAACATACGCACCTCACATCTCACACTCAACATACACACCTCACACCCCACACACAACACACACACCTCACACCCCACAAACCCCACACACAACACACACACCTCACACTCAATATACACACCTCACACATAACATACACACCTCACACCTCACACTCAACATACACACCTCACACTCAGCATACACACCTCACATCTCACACTCAACATACACACCTCACATCTCACACTCAACATACACACCTCACACCCCACACACAACACACACAACACACACACCTCACACTCAACATACACACCTCACACTCAACATACACACCTCACACCCCACACACAACACACACAACACACACACCTCATACCCCACAAACCCCACACACAACACACACACCTCACACTCAACATACACACCTCACACGCAACATACACACCTCACATCTCACACTCAACATACACACCTCACACTCAGCATACACACCTCACATCTCACACTCAACATACACACCTCACACCTCACACTCAACACACACAACACACACACCTCACACCCCACAAACCCCACACACAACACACACATCTCACACTCAACATACACACCTCACACTCAGCATACACACCTCACATCTCACACTCAACATACACACCTCACACCCCACACACAACACACACAACACACACACCTCACACCCCACAAACCCCACACACAACACACGCACCTCACACTCAACATACACACCTCACACTCAACATACACACCTCACATCTCACACTCAACATACACACCTCACACTCAGCATACACACCTCACATCTCACACTCAACATACACACCTCACACCTCACACTCAACTTACACACCTCACACTCAGCATACACACCTCACATCTCACACTCAACATACACACCTCACACTCAACATACACACCTCACACTCAGCATACACACCTCACATCTCACACTCAACATACACACCTCACATCTCACACTCAACATACACACCTCACACTCAGCATACACACCTCACATCTCACACTCAACATACACACCTCACACTCAGCATACACACCTCACATCTCACACTCAACATACACACCTCACACTCAACATACACACCTCACATCTCACACTCAACATACACACCTCACACTCAACATACACACCTCACACTCAGCATACACACCTCACATCTCACACTCAACATACACACCTCACACCCCGCAAACCCCACACACAACACACACACCTCACACTCAACATACACACCTCACATCTCACACTCAACATACACACCTCACACCCCACAAACCCCACACACAACACACACACCTCCCACTCAACATACACACCTCACACTCAACATACACACCTCACACTCAACATACACACCTCACATCTCACATTCAACATACACATCTCACACCCCGCAAACCCCACACAACACACACATACCCCACACTTCACACATCCCTCACACCTCACACGTCCCTCACACCCCACACAAAACACACACACCCCACACCTCACACATCCCTCACAACCCACAAACCTCACACACAACACACACACATCATACTCACCCCATACACAACACAAGCACACCCCACGCACACCCCATATACCCCCAGGTACACCCCAGAAGCCCCACCGAGACACCCCACACACACCTCACACACACCCCACACACACCACACACTAAACCCACATACGTCACACATCCCCAGCACACCACACACCAAACACACCCATAAACACCACACACAACCCACATACCCCAAACACATCCTACAAACACCAGACACCTCATATACACCCCACACACACAACACACACGATACACAAACCGCATGCGCACGATACACACAGCTCATACACATTGCACACAACACACAAGCCCCACAGAACGCCACACACACAATCCGCACACACCACACACACCCCACAGACACCTCAAACGCACCCCACACTCACCACACACATCCCATGCACCCCAAACACACCCCACAGACAGCTCACACACACACCCCACACACACCCACTCATACCACACACACACACACACACACACCACACGCATACCCCCAACACAACCCCCCACACACACCATATACACACAACAAACACACTCCACACACCTCAAACACACATCACACACCCCACACACACACACATAAACGGCTTATGAAGGTTTTGGAGTATATTTCCAAGTCCTCGAATTTGATACTTTGAGAATAAACCCTGATTTGCCCATAAGGGTTGGATACACAGTGGGGTGATTTTTTAAGATATGTAGGGCAGCCCTTTTATAGTTCAATAGTTTTAGAGTTAAATAGTGCGAATTTCTCAATATGTGTTGCATTTACAGTAAGACAACTTTTTGATAGATCTAAGTTGCCAATTATTGTTGCTACGTCCAATAATTTAGTATTTTGAGATTTAAATGACTCAGATATCTACATAGCTTTTGCATATAGTACCTACGGGTAGTATTTGAGAGTTACCAGTTCCTACCATGTGAGTGTTAAATATTGTAAACTTCTATATACGGAATGGAACTGATAACAGTAAATTTTGAGAGATGTAAGGCAACCAATTATTTTTACTAACACCTGCAGTACAACAATAGTTTCAGACTTAAACACATTACATTGCTATACAAGGCTTGAATATATGGTAATGGCAGTTTTAGAGAGTTATAAGGTAATCTGTGGATTTAGCCGCTCCTATAACACTAGCCCGCAACAGTTTCCCGTTTTTTGATCAACATTGGGTATTTACATGGGAAAAAACGCGGTGATTTCGAAAATGATAACAGTTTTTCCATAACACCTATCATTTTTATGCAATTCGAAATTTTATTAATTAAGCTGGACACTAGACCTATACAGTAATACGTACGTATGCATGAAACTATAATTACTATGATTATTATAGGTGTATAATTTTATAACTTAAGATGAATAGCACTCATTGTGGATCTTGAGAGTTACTGTAAATACTGTACGTATATTTACAAAATAAACCATCCCTTGTGTTCTTCCGTGATGAGCTGATGACTAGCTAAACAGTTTGAGTGTGAGCGAGCGAGCGAGCGAGCGAGAGACTAGTATTTATTCATCTCTGGGCGACCATGTGCAGGCAATAACGCTTTCAGCCATTGAATCTTAGACAAACATCCGTTACTTACTCACCCTTATAGGCACACGTCTGTCTTAAGATAGATATATCTCAACTTTAGCTGCTTCTTATAACTCGCAGTGATCGAGTTGTAGTGCGATTTCCGGAAAAGATTTATCATTTCTATTTCTTTATTTTTAGTTCGTATTGTGTCGTGGTACATTTTAACATTGGCTAAAATGTGTGAACAATCCTAATAACCATCTTTTCTTGCTGCAGAAGCAGAAAACTAACATTACATCATTTATTAAAAAGGTGTATTTTGTATATTTTAATGATAAGCTGTGGGCTCCACATACTGTTTGCAAAACATGTAGTGAAGGACTAAGGCAGTGGTACAATGGAAAACAGAATTAATCAATCAAACTCGGGATTCCTATGATATGACGTGAACAAAAAATCATGATGACTGTTACTTCTGCATGTGTAACGTATTTAGGTACAATAAAAAGAATAAATGAAACATTAAATATCCAGATCGTTTAGCATCATGTCTAAGACCTGTGCCACATGGAGTAGATCTCCCTATTTCTGTTCCACCAACCTAAATAGAGGATACTGAGAATCCAGTCTCTGGGTGAGTCAACAGAAAATTCCAATGTTGATGAGCGTTTCCCAGCACACACTGGTGAAGACAAGTCACAGCATTTTAGTCAAGAAGAGTTCAACGACTTAGGTCTTAACAAGGACAAGAGCGAATTACTAGGATCGAGATTAAAAGAGAAAAATATGCTGGGCCCAGACAACACATTTTCCTGGTATAGGAATAGAGATAAAGAATTTACCAAGTTCTTTAAGATGAAAGACCAGCTTGTTTACTGCAGTGATGTACCAGGTTTAATTCAACAACTGGGAAGACCATCATATGATAGTAACGACTGGCGTTTATTTATTGATGCTTCAAAACGAAGCCTAAAAGCGTCTCATTGCACAATAGAAGTGAATTTGCCTCAAAACCACTTGCACATTCTGTTTTCCTGAGAGAGTCATATGGAAATCTTGAAATCATTTTAGAAAATATTAATTACCAGGAACATCAATGGCTGTTGTGCGGGGACCTAAAGGTATCCAGTATCTTACTAGGGTAACAAGGAGGTAATACAAAATACCCGTGTTTTTATGCGAATGGGACAGTAGAGATAGGGTTAAACATTGGACAACGACAGAATGGTCTAAGAGAAAGTTTAACATGAGAAGAAAAAAATGTAATTCGTGCCAGTCTAGTTGATCCAAAGAAAACGTTATTACCTCCATTGCTTATAAAACTGGGTATTATGAAACAATTCATGAAAGCAATGGAGAAAAATGGTTCGTGTTTCAAATATTTGAGTAGATTTGAAAATGTTCTGTGATGTCTGAAGCTAAGATAAAAGAGGGCGCATTTAATGGACCCCAGATAAGGCAGCTAATGAAGGACAGTGCATTTTTGGATGTCATGAATGAAGGAGAACTTCAAGCATGATGTGCTTTCAAAGAAGTAGTCAATAAATTCCTGGGAAATACAAAGGATTCGCAATATGAAGTAACTGTGAGAAATATGTTAGAAAAGTTACTAATACTTAGGGTGTAATATGAGTTTAAAACTTCACTTTTTGCATTCGCATCTAGACATTTTTCCTGATAATTTAGGATACCTCCGCGATGAACAAGGCGAAAGATTCCATCAAGAGATGAAAGAGATGGAGAGGAGATATCAGGGTTGGTGGAATGTTGCGATGCAATGCTAGCGGACTACTGTTGGTGCTTGAAAAGGGAAACCAACTTGACATTTTGTGTTATTAATGTGCTATTTATTCTCACATAAAATAAAGCAAGGATATATGTAAGTAAAGTAACTCAAAACTCATATATGTGTATAATAAAACAACTTTAACCGTAATTCTTACTTTCTCTGCTACGTATAGTAAGTAGGGCAAGTACTGTATTGTCTCCAAAAAATTCTATGTAGATATTTCACCGGAAATATGTTTTGAGGCCCCCGAATCCAAAAAGCATTTTTAGAAAAAGAGCAGTGTGTGTGTGTGTGTGTGTGTGTGTGTGAGTGTGTGTGTGTGTGTGTATGTGTGTGTGTGTATGTGTGTGTGTGTATGAGAGGGAGAGAGAGAGCAGCATAAGTCAAAAGCGAAAAGTCGGGTGAAATCCAAAGCTGGTATTTAGGTCTTAATATCTTTCAAGGGTACGGCGCGAATATTTTGAAGGAAATTCCTCTAACCTAATCCTGGGCCCTTATGACCTAGTTGTCGACGGGCGGGCCCTTAAACAACACTCACTCACCCAACCTAATCCTGGGCCCTTATGACCTAGTTGTCGACGGGCGGGCCCTTAAACAACAACCACTCGCCCAACCTAATCCAATCCAGCCTTTGCTTGGAAAATTTTGATTTTCTGAAGAATGGCTCTAACTATTTTGATTAAAATGATATATGTTTCAGGTATACATATTTATGGGAAATGAAATACGTATTTTGAATTGTTTGCCTATAGCCTATGTAGTGCTGTTTGCTCTTGATGAGTTTAGCATAACTAGCAAATCGTAAGATATATGTAGACCAAATCTGTCTATACAAAAACGTAGATCTCGTTAAAACACAATTTAGGTCAAAGGGAGGGGGGGGGGGGAGTGAACTATTTCGGACATATTCCGCGTTATTTGTCTGTGGTATGGATTACTCAATATTTTCGTAAAATGGAAGATGATTATTCAGTTATTTATATCTTAGCGATGCAAAGAGAACGGAATTTGAAATCTTTAAACCATTGGAGTATCACTCAAAGTCTACTGTATACCCATATTTCCATTATACCTACAAAGAAATAATTTCTGCAATTGTTATCTCGACTAGATGAATGAGATAGAGGCATATTCCCACTTAAATCGACATTTTAATAAACATAAATACAAACACAACCGATATCTCCAATATAGCTGATGTAATGAAACTGTCATTTGAAATGTATTGTGTGTCTTACGGACATTCACACTTTGTACCCGAATGAAGAAAGCTCCACAAGTTACATCTAACATGACGACATAATGTTAATTATTTGCGGAAATTCGCGGCGTGAGCTGAGAGAAAAGAAGCGCTGAGACCGTCACTCTTTTCAACCAGGGATGCCTGTGTGTGTGTTTGTGTGTGTGTATGTGTGTGTGTATGTGTGTGTGTGTGTGTGTGTGTGTGTGTGTGTGTGTGTGTCTAAAACGAAATAAGTAGCTACTCCTAAAAGGACGCCTTAGACGGGATCCTTCCCTTCGGATGTGTGATTGTTGCATTGCAAGAACCCGAATGGCAAAGTTCCTGGGTATTACCACAGACAAAGGTCCCCTGTTCCGAACACATGTCGCGGGTATAACGCACAAAGCTCACAACATCATGATGAGGAGCAAAATCTCCAGGCTTGGTAGAAACAATGGCACAGTGCCATATCATTCAGTAATACTGTAATGTGTTCACGTGCCAGCGCCTGCCTGGCACATAGAATGTACGTATCTATCTGAAACAACTGATGAGTAAGACCCAGAGGAAATGTGTGCTCCAACTGACAGGGACATTTTCTACCAGCAGCCGGTAGACCGGTAGGTAATATTAGGACTGTTACCACTGTGAGATAAATAGCACCTTGTGTCGGAGTGGGACGAGTGTCACATTCTCCCAAAGTTAGAAGAACGTCTCAAAATGAAGCACTTGCAACCGGCACGTGGACAGATCACGGTCGTACATACCTCCATGGATTCCAACTCAGTGAGCTGCAGATGCGGGGCTAGGGAGACGGTATGGGAATGTCCGCTCACAGATTCCTACACAATCAGAGCATCTACCAAATTATAAGGTACAGGAAACTGTGGACATGGGTCAACAATACCCCAGATGTGGGGCTAGGGAGACGCTATGGGAATGTCCGCTCACAGATTCCTACACAATCAGAGCATCTACCAAATTATAAGGTACAGGAAACTGTGGACATGGGTCAACAATACCCCAGATGTGGGGCTAGGGAGACGCTATGGGAATGTCCGCTCACAGATTCCTACACAATCAGAGCATCTACCAAATTATAAGGTACAGGAAACTGTGGACATGGGTCAACAATACCCCAGATGTGGGGCTAGGGAGACGCTATGGGATTGTCCGCTCACAGATTCCTACACAATCAGAGCATCTACCAAATTATAAGGTACAGGAAACTGTGGACATGGGTCAACAATACCCCAGATGCGGGGCTAGGGAGACGGTAAGGGAATGTCCGCTCACAGATTCCTACACAATCAGAGCATCTACCAAATTATAAGGTACAGGAAACTGTGAACATGGGTCAACAAGACCCCAGATGCGGGGCTAGGGAGACGCTATGGGAATGTCCGCTCACAGATTCCTACACAATCAGAGCATCTACCAAATTATAAGGTGCAGGAAACTGTGAACATGGGTCAACAATACCCCAGATGCGGGGCTAGGGAGACGGTAAGGGAATGTCCGCTCACAGATTCCTACACAATCAGAGCATCTACCAAATTATAAGGTACAGGAAACTGTGAACATGGGTCAACAAGACCCCAGATGCGAGGCTAGGGAGACGGTATGGGAATGTCCGCTCACAGATTCCTGCACAATCAGAGCATCTACCCAATTATAAGGTACAGGAAACTGTGGAAATGGGTCAACAAGACCCCAGATGCGGGGCTAGGGAGACGGTATGGATGGGAATGTCCGCTCACAGATTCCTACACAATCAGAGCATCTAACAAATTATAAGGTACAGGAAGCTGTGGACATGGGTCAACAAGACCCCAGATGCGAGGCTAGGGAGACGGCATGGGAATGTCCGCTCACAGATTCCTGCACAATCAGAGCATCTACCCAATTATAAGGTACAGGAAACTGTGGAAATGGGTCAACAAGACCCCAGATGCGGGGCTAGGGAGACGGTATGGATGGGAATGTCCGCTCACAGATTCCTACACAATCAGAGCATCTACCAAATTATAAGGTACAGGAAGCTGTGGATATGGGTCAACAAGACCCCAGATGCGAGGCTAGGGAGACGGTATGGGAATGTCCGCTCACAGATTCCTGCACAATCAGAGCATCTACCCAATTATAAGGTACAGGAAACTGTGGAAATGGGTCAACAAGACCCCAGACGTGGGACTAGGGAGACGCTATGGGAATGTCCCCTCACGGATTCCTACACAATCAGAGCATCTACCAAATTATAAGGTACAGGAAACTGTGGACATGGGCCAACAAGACCCCAGACACCTGCTCTACCACAACCAGAGTCCTCTACATGCAGAGAAGACACTCAACTATATGTATATAAATGTAAATTAAATTTACCAGTGTGTAATTAACAATGTAAAACGAATCAACTTTATAAGAAAGTGCAATAAAGACAGGAACACTGTCTGGTTTTCAAAACAGGTACCTGACTTCCCGAATTTATAATTTAAAAGTAATTAGATCACTATTTGTAGCAGCTTCGACATACACATTATATTTTTCCATCAAATCTCCTAAATTCGTTCTGTTTTAAATAGAATCGTTGTCTCATTTTAACCAATTAAAAGATAACATTTATGTTCTGATAGTTTTGATAAGTCTAATGCCATATGAAAGATGTTGAACATCCACACTTAGTTCTGTGTTTAATCAAGCTGTGTTTTTGCGTTGTGATGTTGAGATTCTTATGTTGAAGATAATTCTTTCTCTGCTTGTTTAAGAACGTAACACACACAAAAAAATACACAATATTCCATGAACTGTTTCCTACCTTATCGTGGTTCTTATCAATATCCTGTTAAACGGAACAGAAATGTGACATGTCAAAAACAGTTTTCTGGTAAATCAGAGAGATTATTTCAAATGTATACAAGTACTCCTATATTTGGTTGTAGCAGCAGTCTTCTGTTGACAAAGTAACATTTATTCATTATTTTGTATCATATATGACAAGAGAGATTAGTGTCAGTAATGTAAGTTCCGATAAAAATGTCCACCTAATAATACCGTTGGTGTCATTTGGACCCAAAGTGTCTATTGTAACCCATTTGTCATACACTGTATAATAACTAACGTTACAGAAACCGTTGTGAGATTATTCCTTGGTTATATATTTAGTACTTTTAAATATGAAATGTTGCACTCACATGATATTCTCTACTCGCTCATGTACAATTCCTACATCAACTTCATGTGAATCGAGATGATAAATAGGATTTATAATTTGCCTGTAGGTGAGTGCAAGTGGAATATGGGAACTTAGTTGCCCTTGTACGATAGTTGAACCCATTAAGAGCTACCGGCTATGTGATGACTTGAAATGTTTGCATGACTAAGAAATAAAATGAAATAACGCATTCCTCTTTGGTTAAAGGAAAATGCAGAAAGGTACATAACAAGTAATATCTCGGAAATGGTTAATTCCACAAACAATTATACGGTCCTCAGCTGTATGGGTTATACAATGCGAACAATATAACACTGTAAGCTTAAGGAATAGCGACATATATTATCAACTGGTCACTATCTGATGGCTTACAATTTCGTTCTCTTTGAATGACCAAGGGGGCAACAGATGTGTTCTTATTTGAGAAAATGTGTTGAACGTTGAAGCCAATAGCAAGAACTACATCGGAAATAAAAGAAAAATAAAAGAGAACAGCGTTTTTACATAGTAAGACTTTGTCTATCGTGTGGAAAACATCAGAGACTATTGCCAGAAAATTCAAGGTGTACAGTTCATTCGTAATTAAACTATCATAAACATATAGTAATTCAATCAAAGTGATTAGAGCCATTTTTCAGGATCAAAGCTGTGGAAAAGTGGTCCAGGTGAAGGTCAAGTTTATGAAAACCTTTCTGGGCTATCGTTGAAATATACCTAACGTAATACCTAGATTGTTATAGCCTTTCCACTTTAGAGTTATAAGGTTCACAGACAGACAGGCAGACAGACACACAGGCAGGCAGGCAGAGAGGCAGATAGACAGACAGGCAGACAGACAGACACACAGGCAGGCAGAGAGACCGACAGACACACAGACAGGCAGACAGACAGACAGGCATAGAGGCAGACAGACAGGCAGGCAGGCAGAAAGACAGGCAGGCAGACAGACAGGTAGGCAGGCAGACAGGCAGACAGGCAGACAGACACACAGACACACAGACAGGCAGGCAGGCAGACAGGCAGAGAGGCAGACAGACAGACACACAGACAGGCAGGCAGGCAGACAGACAGACAGACAGACAGGCAGAGAGGCAGACAGACACACAGACAGGCAGGCAAGCAGACAGGCAGAGAGGCAGACAGACACACAGACAGGCAGACAGGCAGAGAGGCAGACAGACACACAGACAGGCAGACAGGCAGAGAGGCAGACAGACAGACACACAGGCAGGCAGGCAGAGAGGCAGACAGACAGACAGACAGACACACAGACAGACAGGCAGGCAGACAGGCAGAGAGGCAGGCAGACAGACAGGCAGACAGACACACAGACAGGCAGGCAGACAAACACACAGACAGGCAGGCAGACCGACAGACACACAGACAGGCAGACAGACAGACAGGCAGGCAGACCGACCGACACACAGACAGGCAGACAGACACACAGGCAGGGAAACAGACAGGCAGAGAGGCAGACAGACAGACAGACAGACAGGCAGACAGTCAGACACAAAGACAGGCAGGCAGACAGACAGACAGAGAGGCAGACAGACAGACAGGCAGGCAGACAGACACACAGACAGGCAGACAGGCAGGTAGACAGACAATAAGACAGACAGGCAGGCATACAGACAGACAGACAGAGAGGCTGACAGACACAGAGACAGACAGACCTACAGGCAGTCAGACAGACAGACAGGTAGGCAGGCAGAGAAACAGACAGGTGGGCAGGCAGACGGGTAGATAGACAGACAGGCAGACAGGCAGATAGACAGACAGACAGGTAGACAGACAGACAGTCAGACAGACAGGCAGGCAGACAAGGCAGACAGACAGACAGACAGACAGGTCGTCAGGGAGACAGACAGCCAGACAGACACACAGACCGACAGACAGGCAGACAGACACACACACAGACAGACAGACAGATAGGCAGACAGACAGACAGGCAGGCAGACAGGTAGGCAGGCAGGCAGCCAGACAGACAGACAGGGAGGCAGGCAGGCAGAGAGCCAGACAGACACACAGACAGACCGACAGGCAGTCAGTCAGGCTGACAAACAGACCGACAGTCAGGCAGACAGACAGGCAGGCAGGCAGACAGACAGGTACACATAAAGACAGGCAGACAGACAGGCAGTCAAGCAGACAGACAGACAGATAGCCAGACAGGCAGACAGACTGGTAGACAGACAGACAGGCAGGCAGGCAGACAGACAGACAGGTAGACAGACTGACAGGCAGGCAGACAGACTGACAGACAGACATGTAGGCAGGCAGGCATGCAGACAGACAGGTAGGCAGGCAGACAAACAGACAGGCAGACAGACAGGCAGGCAGGCAGGCAGACAGACAGAGAGGCAGACAGGTAGACAGACAGACAGGTAGACAGACAGACAGTCAGACAGAGAGGCAGACAGGCACACAGACAGAAAGGTAGGCAGACAGAAAGACAGACAGGCAGACAGTCAGGCAGACACACAGGCCGCCAGACAGGCAGACAGACAGACACAGACAGACAGGCAGAAAGGCAGACAGACAGATAGGCAGACAGACAGATAGGCAGACAGACAGATAGGCAGACAGACAGATAGGCAGACAGACAGACAGACAGGCAGACAGACAGACAGGCAGCCATGCAGACAGACAAGCAGGCAGACAGACAGGTATGCAGACAGGCAGACAGGCAGGCAGGCAGACAGAAATGTAGACAAACAGACAGACATGCAGACAGACAGACAGGTAGGCAGGCAGGCAGACAGACAGACAGACAGCAGACAGACAGGCAGACAGACAGACTGACAGGTAGACCGGCAGTTTGGCAGACAGACAGGTAGACAGACAGTCAGACAGAACAGGCGGGCAAACAGACAGACAGGCATACAGAGAGACAGAGAGGCAGACAGACACACAGACAGACCGACAGTCAGTCAGACAGACAGACAGGTAGGCAGGCAGACAGACGGACAGGCAGACAGACAGGCAGACAGACCGGCAGACAGGCTGGCAGACAGACAGGCAGACAGACAGGCAAGCAAGCAGACAGACAGATAGCCAGACAGGCAGACAGACAGGTAGGCAGACAGACAAGCAGGCAGGCAGTCAGACAGACAGGCAGGCAGACAGACAAACAGACAGGCAGGCAGGCAGACAGACAGACTGACACAGAGAGACAGGTAGTCAGGCAGACAGACAGAGAGGCATACATACAGGCAGACAGGCAGACAGACAGACAGGTAGGCAGGCAGACAGGTAGGCAGACAGACAGACATACAGGTACACAGACAGAAATGTAGGCAGGCAGACAGACAGGTAGGTATTCAGACAGACAGGCTGACAGGCAGACAGGCAGACAGGCAGACAGACAGGCAGGCAGACAGACAGGCAGACAGACAGGCAGACAGACAGACAGACACACAGACAGACAGGCAGATATACAGACAGACAGATAGGCGGACAGACAGACAGACAGGCAGGCAGACATAGCATACAAAAAGGAATATCGATGTTCCATTTAGCAGAAGCATTAGCTCCCCAAAACTCACACACATAACAAGCAATGTATCAGAAATTATGGTTTACTCTATCCAAAAGAAAAAAATATATATTTTAACTAAATTGTGTGTTTTAGCTAGATCTACATTTTTGTATAGTAAGATTTGGTCTATCTTTTACGGTTTACCAGTTATACAAAAGTCTTTCGGAATAAATATGACTTCGTAGGTTACAGCCACAAAATTCAAGATATACATTTCATTTGTGATAAAAATATCTCAAACATATGACATTTTAATGAAATTCGTTAGAGCCATTTTCAACAAAATAAATTTTTTTCGAAAAATGTTCCATGTAAAGGGTAGTTTAGGGTGGAGGAGTCCTTGAAATACATTAAACTTAAATACCAACTTTGGTTTGTAACCGACTTTCGTTTTTGAGTTATGTTGTCTATAGTCTGAAAGACACACACACATACACACACACACACACACACACACACACACACACACACACAGAGAGAGAGACACACACACAGACGGACATTTTTTTAAAAATTTCCTTTTTTGGTTTCACGGTGCCTCAACAACTATTTGCGGTGAAATTTGGACATCGAATTTTTAGGTGGAATACAAAACGCAGTAGAGAAAGTAAAAATCTGATGTGTTGCACTCACATCGCTTTCTGTACTCTTGTACTAACCATTCTTACAAACTGTTATTCCTATATCTTCTTTCTTGTTAGTTGAGACAAACATTTGTACAAATTATCTTTTAGCTTACTTTCTTGTAGCTGCAAAGGGAATATTAGAATATAGTAGGCTTTCTGCGATAGTCAAATGTTTGAGATTCTGTTGTCTTTGCACACTTGACATATAAAAAATGAACAGCGATGATCCATTTTACGAAAGTTCTAAGTTTTCCGAAACACACACACATAACAACGAATATCTTCGAAATGGTTCACCCTACAAGAAAATTTATTGAGACATAAATTGTGTATTTTAGCAAGATCTACAGTTTTTGTACAGTATAATTTGGTCTATCTCTAACGGTTTACCAGTTATGCAAAAGCCATCCAAAGTAAATACGACCACAGGGGCTATAGCCAGAAAATTCAAGATATACATTCCATTTTTCATCAAAATATCTCAAACATATGACATTTTAATCAAAATTGTTAAAGCCATTTTCAAGAAAATCAAGATTTTAGAAAAATTTTCCATGTAAAGGGTAGTTTAGCGTGGGGCTATTTTCTTCAAAATCTTCGTGTCGCATCCTTAAAAGACATTAAACTTAAATACCAACTTTGGTTATTAACCAACTTTGCGTTTTTGAGCTGTCCTGTCCTCAGGCTGACAGATTGACACACAGACACACACACGGACCTTTTTCTAAAAAGGCTTTTTTTGGATTCAGGGGGCCTCAAAACATATTTCCAGGTGAAATCACGACATCGAATATTTGGGTGGAATACAATACTTCCCCTACTTACCAGTAGAGAAAGTAAAAATGTATTAACTAGCAAAAACGGGAGCTGTAAAAGTAAATCAGAGTCCAAAACCTCTAGTGAAAAGATTTATACTGTTATTTCCCAATATGTAGTGATCAAATATTGTTTTAGGAATTTCATCCATCCATATTATAGACATAAACGGCGTGTGAAGGTTTTGGAATATATTTCCAAGTCTTCGAATTTGATACTTTGAGAATTAACCCTAATTTGTCCATAATGCTTGGATACACAGTTGGGGTGATGTTTTAGATATGTAGGGCAGCCCTTTTATAGTTCAATATTTTAGAGTTAAACAGTGTGAATTTCTACATGTGTTGGATTTACAGTAAGGTAACTTTTTGATAGATCTAAGTTGCCAATTCTTGTTGCTACATCCAATAATTCAGTATTTTGAGAGTTAAATGGCTCAGATATCTACATAGCTTTTGCATATAGTACCTAGGGGTAGTATTTGAGAGTTACCAGTTCCTATCATGTGAGCTTTAAGCATTGTAAACTTCTATATAATGAAGGGAACTGATAACAGTAATTTTTTAGAGAAGTAAGGCAACCAATTATTTTTACTAACTCCTGCAATACAACAATAGTTTCATAGTGAAACACTTTACATTTCTATACAAGGCTTGGATATATGGTAATGGCAGTTTTAGAGAGTTATAAGGTAATCTGTGGATTTAGCCGCTCCTCTAACACTAGCCCGCAACAGTTTCCCGTTTTTGATCAACATTGGCTATTTATATGGGAAAAAACGCGGTAATTTCGAAAATGATAACAGTTTTTCCATAACATCTATCATTTTTATGCAATTCGAAATTTTATTAATTAAGCTAGACACTAGACCTATACAGTAATACGTACGTATGCATGAAGCTATAATTATTATGATTATTATAGGTGTATCATTTTATAACGTAAGATGAATAGCACTCATTGTGCATCTTGAGAGTTACTGTAAATACTGTACGTATATTTACAAAATAAACCATCCCTTGTGTTCTTCCGTGATGAGCTGATGACTAGCTAAGCAGTTTGAGTGTGAGCGAGCGAGCGAGCGAGCGAGAGACTTAGTATTTATTCATCTCTGGGCGACCACGTGCAGGCAATAACGCTTTCAGCCATTGAATCTTAGACAAACATCCGTTACTTACTCACCCTTATAGGCACACGTCTGTCTTAAGATAGATATATCTCAACTTTAGCTGCTTCTTATAACTCGCAGTGATCGAGTTGTAGTGCGATTTCCGGAAAAGGTTTATCATTTCTACTTCGTTATTTTTATTTCGTATTGTGTCGTGGTACATTTTAACATTAGCTAAAATGTGTGAACAATCCTAATAACCTTCTTTTCTTGCTACAGGAGCAGAAAACTAACATTACATCATTTATTAAAAAGGTTTATTTTGTATATTTTAATGTTAAGCTGTGGGCTCCACATACTGTTTGCAAAACATGTAGTGAAGGACTGAGGCAGTGGTACAATGGAAAACAGAATTAATCAATCAAGTTCGGGATTCCTATGATATGACGTGAACAAAAAATCATTATGATGACTGTTACTTATGCATGTGTTACGTATCTAGGTACAATAAAAAAAATAAATCAAACGTCAAATATCCAGATGGTTTTACATCATGTCTAAGACCTGTGCTTCATGGAGTAGATCTCCCTATTTCTGTTCCACCAACCTAACTAGAGGATACTGAGAATCCAGTCTCTGGGCGGGTCAACAGAAAATTCCAATGTTGATGAGCATTTCCCAGCACACACTGGTGAAGACAAGTCACAGCATTTTAGTCAAGAAGAGTTCAACGACTTAGGTCTTAACAAGGACAAGAGCGAATTACTAGGATCGAGATTAAAAGAGAAAAATATGCTGGGCCCAGACAACACATTTTCCTGGTATAGGAATAGAGATAAAGAATTTACCAAGTTCTTTAAGATGAAAGACCAGCTTGTTTACTGCAGTGATGTACCAGGTTTAATTCAACAACTGGGAAGACCATCATATGATAGTAACGACTGGCGTTTATTTATTGATGCTTCAAAACGAAGCCTAAAAGCGTCTCATTGCACAATAGAAGTGAATTTGCCTCAAAACCACTTGCACATTCTGTTTTCCTGAGAGAGTCATATGGAAATCTTGAAATCATTTTAGAAAATATTAATTACCAGGAACATCAATGGCTGTTGTGCGGGGACCTAAAGGTATCCAGTATCTTACTAGGGTAACAAGGAGGTAATACGAGATAATACATCAGAGACAGGGATATAAAGTACTTACAATAGTAAGTCACCATTGGGGTAATTTGTCTCTGATGTGAGACTGCCTTTGTGGTTTACCAGGAGAAATACGAATTGGTTTGAGAATTTAATGCCATTCTGGCAGTTTGTCACAATAGCTCAGTGGTAGAGCAGCCGTCCGGTAAGCGGAAGGTCTGTGGTTCAAATCCCAGTTGTGGCATTGAATTTTTAAGTTCCAGTTCTACCTCTCAAACTTTGCCCACACACGGCTTGTGTGTTTAAAAACACCAACAGTAAGTTTGTTGGCATAAATAAATAATAATCCACACTTAGTTCTGTGTTTAATCAAGCTTCGTTTTTGCGTTGTGCTGTTGAGAGTTTAATGTTGAAGAGCATTCTTTCTCTGCTTGTTTAAGAACGTAACAGAGACAATAAAAATAGACAATATTCCATGAGCTGTTTCCTTCCTTATCGTGGTTCTCAATATCCTGTTAAACGCAACAGAAATGTGAAATGGCAAAAAGTTTTCTGGTAAATCAGAGTGATTATTTAAAATATACACAGGTACTCGTATATTTGGTTGTAGTAGCAGTCTTCTGTTCACAAAGTAACATTTTCTCATAATTTTGTATCGTATATGCCAAGAGAGATTAGTGTCAGTAATGTAAGTTAAATGGCCGCCTCCGTAGCGCAGCTGGCAGCGCGCTTGCCTGTGGCGCGGAGGACCCGGGTTCGATCCCCGGTACCAGCATGGGGACTTTATCCCCTCTGGGAGGTCTGGCACTCAGCCTCGTTAGGTCCCGGGGGGACCAATTGAGGAGCTACTTGATGGAGAAGTAGCGGCCCCAGGTCGAGAAGACCGCATAACTGGCCGGGAGGGCTCGGGGCGCTGACCACGTCCCACCCTCCAGTACTGCACCTCACCAATGACGCCTGTAGTGGGCAGAGTTGGGGGACGCAGCGGCTGGGTGGTAGGCCTTGGCCCTTCGTGGGCTGTCGCGCGGGGTTTACATACAATGTAAGTTAAATTGTCCACCTAATAAATCCGTTGGTGTCATTTGGACCCAAAGTGTCTATTGTAACCCATTTGTCATACAATGTATAATAACTAACATAACAGAAACCGTTGTGTGATTATTCCTTGGTTATATATTTAGTACTTTTAAATATGAAATGTTGCACTCACATGATATTCTCTACTCGCTCATGTACAATTCCTACATCAACTTCATGTGAAGCGAGATGATAGATAGGATTCATAATTTTCTTGTAGGTGAGTGCAAGTGGAATATGGGAACTTAGTCGCCCTTGTACGATAGTTCAACCCATTAAGAGCTACCGGCTATGTGATGACTTGAAATGCTTGCATGACTAAAACATAAAATAAAAATATCGTATTCCTCTTTGGTTAAAGGAAAATTCAGATAGGTACATAGCAAGTAATATCTCGGAAATGGTTAATTCCACAAACAATTATGCAGTCCTAAGCTGTATGGGTTAGCGACATACACATTTATTGTATAGTAAGATTTTGCTTTCACTGTTTGCTAGTCATGTAAAAGTGATCTAGGACCAAGAGAACTTCAGAGCACATTCCCAGAAAATTCAAGTTGTATATACTATTTGGCATGAAAATATCTCAAACGTATGGTATTTTTATGAAGGTAATGACTGCAGTTTTTGAGAAAATTAAGATTTATGAAACATTTTCATATAAGGGGAATCCAAAGTGAGGAATGGGCGTCAAAATCTTGAAAGGTGCTGAACTCTAATACCAAGTTTGATATTTAATACACTCTTGGCTTTTGAATGCTGCATTTCACAGATGCACACGCCGGCGCGTGCACATAGGCAATGTCTAAACCTGTATTGTCGAAAAATCGCTGGCGAAATGTAAAAGTTCCCCTACCTTGTAAGTGTAATAGAGAGATTAATAATAATATCAAAAGTGCAAACAGATAAGGAGCACGTAAACACAGAAGTTGTTTCTACATGTATTTCAGCTACAGAATATCCCTTAGGTTCACTAACATAATGTAACATTGTAACGTAAAAACTATCAGCTTTGTATTTTCTCTGCCTGTTGTCTGTGGTAGGTGAGAGGAACTATTGTATTCCATACAACATTCAATGTTGAGTTTTTACCGAAACACATCACATGAGAGTTCCTGAATATTACGAATAAATTCACAGAAAAAGATCCATGTGTGTGTGTGTGTGTGTGTGTGTGTGTGTGTGTGTGTGTGTGTGTGTGTCTTTTTGCATGTCCTTGAACAAATGTGCAAAAAATACTAAACTTGGTATTTAAGTGCAGGAACTACAAACGTTATAACACAAGAATAATAAATAATATATTATCACTGCAATTTAACATTTACATGGAAGTGTTTAAAAATTCTGGCATTTCTTAGAAATGGGTCTAGACATTTTCTTTGCAGTTACTTATACTAATTCTCTGGAAATGGACTTAAAATATCTCCATTTAGAACAAATTTTATACAATGGGAATAACGTAACACTGTAAGCTTAAGGAATAGCGAAATATATTATGTGAACAGAATAACACAAAGTAACGAAAAATCGGTTAAAAACCAAAGTTGGTATTTAAGCTTAATATTCTTTAAGGACGCGAAACGAAGATTTTGAAGAAAATTCCTCCATCCTGCTCTACCCTTTACATGTATAATTTAAAAAAGAATTGAATTTCTCGAAAATGTCTCTAACAATATTGATTAACATTTGCGATATTTTTATGGTTAATGAAATGTATATTTTGAATTTTTTGTCTATAGCCCTTATAGTCCTATTTGCTTTGGATGATTTCTGCATAACTGGTAAACCGTAAGCGATAAACCGAATCCGACTCTACAAACTTATAGATATTGTTAAAATACACAATTTATATCCAGATTTTTTTTTTTAAGTGGACGGACCCATTTCAGAGATATTCCTTATTATTTGTGTGAGTTTTGGAATACTTAAACTTTCGTCAAATGGAAGATCGTTATTCAGTTTTTTATACCTTAGACGTGCAAAGTGAACGGGGTATCAAAAATTTAAAAGATATGACTATCGCTCAAAGCTTACTGCAGTACCATATTGCACTTGTACCTACAAGCAAATAAGTAATCAGCTAATTTCTGCAAATGTTTATCTCGACTAACATGAAGAAGATATAGGAATAAAGGTTTGTAATAATGGTTAGTACAATCAGTGGCGTAGCTAAGATTTTGTCCCCCCCCCCCCTTGCACATAAATGTTGGGAGCCCTACTTACCAACAAAGCTTAAAAATGGAGATATTGAAATATTACGTATTTACTAACATAGAATAGCATGAAAGTGAAATAAACTCAGCTAATGATGAAGTCTTTATGGAACAAACGACCTGGCAAATTGTTAAAATAGCACTCCCTGGTTACCAACACTAACAGCTATTTTTGCTAAATAAAAAATTTACACTCGCTAAACACATAATGCACATAGGTGGACCGAGATCGTTAACTGTCAATATTCTGGGTAACTCAGGTATTAACCCAAGTAAACTTCTATTTGTGCTACCTCAGATATCGTCCAGAAGAAGTCACACTGAACAACTGGTTAATACAGTGCATATTCTGGGTAACTCAGGTATTAACCCAAGTAAACTTCTATTTGTGCTACCTCAGATATCGTCCAGAAGAAGTCACACTGAATTACTGGTTAGTACAGTACATATTCTGGGTAACTCAGGTATTAACCCAAGCAAACTTCTATTTGTGCTACCTCAGATATCGTCCAGAAGAAATCACACTGAACAACTGGTTAGTACAGTACATATTCTGAGTAACTCAGGTATTAACTTAAGCAAACTTCTATTTGTGCTACCTCAGATATCGTTCAGAAGAAGTCACGCTGAACTACTGGTTAGTACAGTACATATTCTGGGTAACTCAGGTATTAACCCAAGCAAACTTCTATTTGTGCTACCTCAGATATCGTCCAGAAGAAGTCACACTGAATTACTGGTTAGTACAGTACATATTCATTTATGTGGATATCTTATGACCAGATTCTAAAACAATCCAATTTATTGGCCAATCGACTATATTTTCGCATAGGCAGGTACCAGTAGTACTTACTATGTCGTTTGTTTGGCTTTTATAATAACTGTATTGAATAAAATAACGTGCTTGAATGAGTTTTTCCACATTATGTGAATACTTTTGAGAGCATGCGCACTTGGAGGTAAACTTGTTTCACACATTTAAGCAAGAAAGGATAGGAAATGCTTACATGGTAGATTTCCGTTGTCAGTGAACTGCATCTGTTCCAGTGCTTCTTCCTAGCGACTTTCCATGGTTCAATTGAATATACCATCTCCTTTTTAAGAACACTATTAAAGGCAGTCAGGGGGCCCCTAAAGGTCGGGGCCCCCCGAGCCCCGGGGTCTGCGAAGCCGTTATTTACGCCACTGAGTACAAGAGTAGAGAAAGTCATGTGAGTGTAACATATCAGATTTTTGGAAATGGACTCCTAAGTTATCTTCAGTCGGAAGACATTTTGTGTAATTTTGTGCAAGTAGAAAACGTTAAAGATTAGGCAAAAACTGCTACACAAATAATGTGAAACAACTAATAACACAAATTCCTTCAAATAACGTTTTCTGAGAAATTGGAGAATAAAGCTCAAATTTATTATGTTAACTACCAAGGTTTTGAGGCACAAAATAGCACAAACACAAAAGTCTGTTGTGCTGCACTCACATGATCTTCTCTACTCTATTGTTATAAACTAACCTTCTGCTCTCGGTTCGCCATCTTAAACGTTTTCTTACGTTTCTGAACATCTCATGTACGCTTGCGCAGTAAACAACCAATATGCGGGTCATTTACACACATTTAGTGAATTTTCTAGTGAGGGTGTTTATATTTTAATTGAGAGGCTGAGTGGTTAGATCGCTCACCACCTAGGCGGGATTAGCATGTGGTGTTCGTAACGGTGTCTGGGAGGGTTTTCTCCGGGTTCTCCAATTTCCCCCGCCATTCATTCCACCAATTTCTCCATTATTATCCTTACAATCATCCATTTCGCCTGCATTTCTTCCTCGCTATCATACCCGGTGCTTGACTGACCACCTGCTTCCAGGTGTTCACTCTGTCTGGTCCCAGAGGTCCCTCTGATCAGGCATCTTATCCTAGGCACAGCCTTGTAGGTCCTAGGGGGTGTAAGTCCTACACAAGGGGAGGATAACCAGGGAAAGAAAGAAAGAGAAGTCAAGCAACTAATCATAAATAGAGCAGCCCTACCTTTAACGAAAAGCCAACTAACGCAAATTCGTTCATTTATATTCATATAATTTATTTCCCTGAACTACACACTACAATTGTTGTTGATGTTCTCACAGCCTCCTGGATAAGTCGTAGTGCCAACGGTGGAAATCTTATAAATGTTAATTAAAATGTATGAATGTTACTTCAAGTTGTTCACCCTTTGATAAATATTAATATTAAATAGTATTAAATAATTATTAATTATCTCGCGGATTACCCTAAAAACACCTCTCGAGGTTTACATATTACTACAGATGATTTTCTTGTAGGTAGAGGAGAACTATTAGACAATAGGCTTTGAGCGATACTCAAATATTATAAAGCTGGTCGCTATATGAGGGCTTTGAAATTCGGTTCCCTTTGCATAGGCAAGAAATAGAAAAGTGAACAGCGATCTCCCATTTGGGAAACCTGTAAGTATTGCATAACCCACAAATAACAAGGAATATCTCTGAAATATTTCACTTTACAATAAAAATGTATTTGGACATAAACTGTGTATTGTAACATCTACGTGTTTCGTATAGTAAGACTTGGTCTAGCTCTTACGATTTATTAGCTTTGCAAAAGTAATTAAGAGTAAACAGAATTGATGGCCAATAGCAAAGAATTAAAATTTTACATTTCATTTGCCACAAAAATATCTTAAGCATATGTGATTTTAATCAAAATCGTTAGAGCCATTTGTGAGAAAGTGAAAATATTCGGAAAAGTTTACATGTAAAGGATATTCAAGGTGGAGGAATTTTCTTCAAAATTTTCGCGTTGCACGCCTTAAGAATGCTAAACTTAAGTACCAAACTTGCTGTTTAACTATTTTTTGCTATGAGTTATGCTGTTCACAGACGCGCATACACATACACACACATACACACACACATACACACACATAAACACAGACACACACGGACCCTTTTTTAAAAATGGCTTTTTTTATTCTTAGGGCCTCAAAGCACATACTTGCAGTAGAATCTCGACATCGAATTTTTGGGTGGAATACAACTTCTCCTATTACGTAGTGGAGAAAGTAAATAAAACAAGAATAGAATTTTAAAAAAGGCTCGTATTAACCACTCTAAGTAAAATCACTCAAAGACCTGCCCTCCAGTCAAACCCAATTTAAGAATGCTCTTTTATTAATATGAACTTTTAAAATTGTCCATCAGTTCTAACGACACTTTCTCTATTCAGCTGTTTCTGGCTCACTGTTTCAGCTGTTTCTGAACACCAGCATATAGAGAGTGACACTTGAACATCTGACTGTTGACTTGGTTTCCTCTATCCCACTTGTAATTAAAACATAATTATAATGAACTATTTCTCTGAGGTTTCCTATATTAACATGAAGAACATAGTTTCGTAAGAATAACTGGCGGAATCTATACATTATGGAAGTTACTACTTCGGCCATACGTTTGACACAAAGTCCCAAAGGAGCCACTCGCCATGCTACGTAGTTTCTTTTTGTTGAAACAGAAAAACATTAGCATTGGAGCTATCAAACTCCTGAGACAGGTAAACCACTTGAGGCGGCTCTGGCCTGGACTGACTACTCGATAACCTTTACCCCTTCCGCCTCCACGGCGGGTGATGCGTGCGTCGGAAAACATTTGGAAGCGGCTGTACACTGCACCAATGTATTTTCCCACAACGTAAGAACAATGCAATCCATCGAAACAATATTCTCGTTGGAAATTTAGGACTGATATTTCAGGAGACAAAACAAACATGAACAACACTATGAGGATAACAAAAAAGTATGTTGGAGGGAATATCATTGACACTTGCATTGAGGTTTGCACTTGATACAACGTTCTGTGAAAAGTATTACAGTTTCCAGTTCCCAGTTCAACAAAAGGGAACAGTAAGCAGTCGTGGTTATAAATGTGTCAATGTCACTTCTAGTTCAGGAAGATCTTCTCAGAACAAGAATGTGCAGCTGCTGAAGATTTACAATCTGTCACACTTATTCGTATCATTAGCCTTTTCCTAAATATGCAAAGTTACTATTTTGGACCTCTTTAGGAGATGTCTTGATGTAACATTTGAGTTTTTTATTAATTGATGCTTTTTAACTGATATGGTTCTCACTGTCCCATTTTATATTGGGCGTGAAAATACCATAGTTTATTTCAGAGCCTTCTTTATCACGTGCTGTAAATCTGCGACACGACATCACCGACTTTACTTCCCTTCTGGAGGAAGCTATGCTAAGGAAATTTAGACCGAAAAAATGCAACGCCCTCGGCAGGGTGTGAACCCGGGAACCAGATACTAATATGTTACACATAGACCATAGAGGATACTAAGCCTTCATCTAACAGACACTAGACCTGAAAGTTTGAGAATATTTCATTTTCTCCACTTTTCTTCTTTTCTTCCCATTAAAGAGCACATTCCTTATGTGGAAATCTTCTTCCTTGATTGGAAGCAAATATAGAAAATGTTCATATCTATGAATAAAGTATATTGTATAGAAGAAGAACCAGCTCCTCTTTCTCAACTACTTGCACATTGTGGGTAGAGACAGTATTGCATTCCATCTTAAAAGTCTATACCGAGATTACATCGGGAATACACGTTTTGAGATCCCTGAATCCAAAGCGGACTTCTGATGATTTCATACAGCATGACATTCTCTTGAATATTGTACAGATTACAATTGTAATCACTTCTTATTCTTATATGTAACGTCAAGTTATTACACATACAGTGTGCGCACAAAGTCCCTATACCCATGTACTAAATTTAAAATTACGTGATTAAATATGTTTTTTTGAGGTTGGTATATATTCATATTATTCTCCTGTCAGATACCCATTGTTGACGACTTCGATTGTTCGATTGTTGTCGCTCTTATGACAAAAAATCAACACATCTTGTAAATCAAATTAGTAGATGCCGAGATGTCGAGAAAGAATGGCTGATTCAAGTGATTACACAATTGAGGAACGCTTAGTGTCCGCTGTGTGGGTTCATGTGCGTCAAATTAATGGCAAATCAATTAAAAATGTCATGGACGATTTCGTTGCACGGTTTGTGAAAGCAACACCGACAAAGAAGGCGTTGTTAGCGTGGGAACGGAAAACATTTTTAACGGGCAGTGTCCGCGACGCGACGAGAAGTGGAATACCATCCACCAGACTTGGACTTTGTGCTGACGTGGAAAAATCTATCCAACAATCTCTGGTTAAATCCTTAAGGGAACGTGCTGCAGAGTTAGGGGTTCCGGAATCAACCATGAGGAAACACATTAAAGTGGATCTGGAAGTGAAGTGTTGGCGTCCATTGAATGTGAATGAATTATCAGATGCTGATTTGAAGACAAGTGTTAATGCTTGTGTTGGATGCTGCAACAATTCCAAAGAATGTCCGAGAAGGCAAAAGTCATGTTCACAGACGAATGTGCGATATATCGCAGTTCCCATTACCGCAATGTTCATTTCTGGGAAAAAGAAAATCCTAATTTTTTCGAACAAATAGAGCGCAACCCACCACATGTCATGGTCTGGGCCGAAATGACACAAACTCATCTGTCTGGCCCATATTCTTTTGTTGGTCCTGTTAATCAGAACACTTATCTCCAGATGATTGATGACTTGCTCCTCCTGCAGCTGCGAAATGCGGGAACCTCAAACAGTGTTTGGTTTCAGCATGATGGGGCGCCAGCTCACTTCGCAGTGGCTCTTAGACAACGTCTGAACGCAGTCTTTGGAAATCGTTGGATCTGTAGAGAATCACATGGCCTCCAAGGAGCTCTGATCTAACAACTCCAGATAATGCACTATGGGGTTACATCACAGAAGGTGCGAAAGAAGCGGACGCTACAACTGGTGAACTGCAAAATGCGGCGAGAGTAACTTTCTAGACAGTGACTCCAATAATGTTGAGTGAGATGAACATGGCGGCGTACAGACAATGAATGGCGGGACACATAACCATGCTTTGGAGTCCTAACATGTAGGGAGTAACATTTAATTGCATAAATATTGGAAATTTGTACCTTTATTTCACCTCAGTTTGAATTTAATATAGGGATAGTATACGGACTTTGTGCATGTATACATTAAAATAGCTCGGAAATTTCTAGGTGCATAGAAAGGGAGATAGAAATATCTTACTATACAAAAATGTCTATCTCTTACAGCAGCAGCTCAAAGGCTACTCCCAGAGGTTTCGGGATATGCTTTACATTTACCATTTGACTATCCTAAACATTTGGTAATTTTATCCAAATCGGTAGAGGGAGTTTTGAAAAGTTCAATATTGTGTAAGGATCTTGCAGGTAAATTGTAGTTTGGGATAGGGAAGCTTTAGGAACTGTTCCTTGTGTATATTTGGAGGATATTGCACTTAAATAACAAGATTGATATTTACGATAGTATTTGACTTCAGAGAAATGTGTTCAGAATACACACACTCGTACACACACAGTCACATACACACTCACACACATACACATACAAACACACATACACACACCCACCCACACACACATACACACCCACATACACACGCACACACACCTACACACATACACACGCACACACACCTACACACCCACACACGCACACACACCTACACACACACCCACACACATACACACGCACACACACTACACACACCCACACACATACACTCGCACACACACACATCTACACACACACCCACACACATACACACGCACACACACACCTACACACACCTACACACACCCACACACACCTACACACACACCCACACACATACACACGCACACACACACCTACACACACCTACACACACCCACACACACCTACACACACCCACACACACCTACACACACCCACACACATACACACGCACACACACTACACACACCCACACACATACACTCGCACACACAAAAATCTACACACACACCCACACACATACACACGCACACACACACCTACACACACCTACACACACCCACACACACCTACACACACACCCACACACATACACACATACACACACCTACACACACACCCACACACATACACACGCACACACACCTACACACACACCCACACACATACACCCACCCACACACACCCACACACACACATACACACGCACAAACACCTACACACACACCCACACACATACACACACCCACACACATACACACACCTACAGTCACCCACACACACCTACACACATACACACACACCTACACACACCTACACACACCCACACACATACACACGCACACACACCTACACACACCCACACACATACACACACCCACACACATACACACGCACACACACCTACACACACACTCACACACATACACACACCTACACACACCTACACACATACACACACCCACACACACCTACAGACACCCACACACACCTACACACATACACACACCTACACACACCTACACACACCCACACACATACACACACACCTACACACACCCACACACATACAAAAACACACACCTACACACACCCACATACACACACCCACCCACACACACCCACACACACATACACACAGCTACACACAAATACACACACCCACACCCACACACATACACACGCACACACACCTACACACACACCCACACACATACACACACCTACACACATACACACACCCACACACACCTACAGACACCCACACACACCTACACACATACACACACACCTACACACACCTACACACACCCATACACATACACACACACCTACACACACCCACACACATACAAAAACACACACCCACATACACACACCCACCCACACACACCCACACACACATACACACAGCTACACACAAATACACACGCACACACACCTACACACACCTACATACATACACACACCCACACATACCCACTCACACCTACACACAGCTACACACATACACACGCACACACACCTACACACACACCTACACACATACACACTCACACACCCCTACACACATACACACACCCACACACACCTACACACATACACACACCCACATACACACACCCACACACACCCACACACACATACACACAGCTACACACAAATACACACGCACACACAACTACACACACCTACACACATACACACGTACACACACCCACACACCCACACACATACACACCTACACACACCCACACACATACACACACCTACACCCACACCCACACACATACACATACACACGCACACACACCTACACACACCCACACACATACACACACCCACACACATACACACACCTACACACACCTGCACACATACACACACCCACACAAACCTACACACACCCACACACACCTACACACATACACACACCCACATACACACACCCACACACACATACCCACAGCTACACACAAATACACACGCACACACACCTACACACACCTACACACATGCACACATACAGTCACCCACACACACCCACACACACCTACACACACCTACACATACACACGCACACACCTACACACACCTACACACACCCACACACATACACACGCACACACACCTACACACACCCACACACTTACACACACACCTACACACACCCACACACATACAAAAACACACACCTACACACACCCACATACACACACCCACACACACCCACACACATACACACAGCTACACACACCCACACACCTACACACACCTACACACACCCACACACATACATACACCCACACACACCTACACACACCCACACACACCTACACACATACACACACCCACATACACACACCCACACACACATACACACAGCTACACACCAATACACACAGCTACACACAAATACACACGCACACACACCTACACACACCTACACACATACACACAGACACTCACCCACACACACCTACTCACACCTACACATACACACGCACACACCTACGCACACCTACACACACCCACACACATACACACGCACACACACAGCTACACACACACCTACACACACCCGCACACATACACACCCACACACACACCTACACACACCTACACACATACACACGCACACACACCTACACACACCCACACACATACACACACCTATACCCACACCCACACACAGACACACCTACACACATACACACACCCACACACACCTACCCACACCTACACACATACACACATACACTCACCCACACACACCCACACACACCTACACACACCTACACATACACACGCACACATCTACACACACCTACACACACCCACACACATACACACGCACACACACCTACACACACCTACACACATACACACACCCACACACACCTACACACACCCACACACACCTACACACATACACACACCCACATACACACACCCACACACACATACACACAGCTACACACGCACACACACCTTCACACACCTACACACATACACACATACACTCACCCACACACACCCACACACACCTACACACACCTACACATACACACGCACACACCTACACACACCCACACACATACACACGCGCACACACAGCTACACACACACCTACACACACCCGCACACATACACACCCACACACACACCTACACACACCTACACACATACACACGCACACACAGCTACACACACCCACACACATACACACACCTACACCCACACCCACACACAGACACACCTACACACATACACACACCCACACACACCTACACACATACACACACCTACACACACACCTACACACACCTACACACACCCACACACATACACACACCTGCACACACCCACACACATACAAATACACACACCTACACATACCCACATACACACACACCCACACACACATACACACAGCTACACACAAATACACACGCACACACACCTACACACACCTACACACATACACACACCCACACACACCCACACACCTACACACAGCTACACACGCACACACACCTACACACACACCTACACACATACACACACATACACACCCACATACACACGCACACACATACACACGCACACACATACACACGCATACACACATACACACACCTACACACACACACATACACACCCACATACACACGCACACACATACACACATACACACATACACACACACCCACACACACACCTACACACATATACACATATACACACCCACACATACTCATACATTACAACATTCAAATGAAGTTTTTGTTGGAACACAATACTTGTACATAAGTGCGTAAAAGAGACAATAGAAATAGACAATATTCCATGAGCTGCTTGCTTCCTTCCTTCCACATTGTGGTTCTTATCAATATCCTGTTGACGACACACACAGAGCTGTTAAATAGCAGGAACAGTTTCCCTGGTAAATCAGAGTGCTTTGAAACAGACAGTAACATACTCACTCGTATTTGGAGGCTATAGCAGTTTTCAGTTGCAAGGTAACGTTATTTTCATTATTTTGTATCGTATCTTATGTCAACACAGATAGGCGTTAGTTACCTCTTAATGTTGTTGGGGTCATTTGGACCCAAAGTGCGTATTGTAGCCAATGTGACTGTCAACTTTAGTCATGACATTATTAACGTTACACGTTATCTCCTTGAATTGAATGAATAAATTGAGGTTTGTACAAATTAGCCCAGACACTGTAAACAATAGCAGTTCTAACATTTATTTTTTTATCCCGTGTAGCTATTATGGTTTTAATTACAACTACCTACAGTATTATAAATTTTCAAATGTATAACACTCAATTCGACATAAAATACAGCATTTTTCTATGATTGAAATAGAAATGCGAGGTATTACATTCACAGGTATCTTTGCCTTCTCTGCTGGTAAGTAGGGGAAGCATTGCGTTCCACCCAAAAATTGTATGTCGAGATTTCACCGCAAATGTATGTTTTGAGACCCCCTCAATCCAAAAAAAAACCAACATTTTTAGTAAAAGCTCTGTGTGTATGTGTCAGTCTGTGTGTTAATGTGTGTCTGTGGACAGCATAACTAAAAAACGAAAAGTAGGTTCAATACTAAAAGTTGGTATTTAAGTTTAATGTCTTTCAAGGAAGCGACACATAAATTTTGAAGGAAATAGCCCCACGCTACACTACCCTTTACATGGAAAATTTGTATTTTTTTAAAAATGGCTCTAACGATTTTGATAACATGTCATATGTTTGAGATATTTTTATGACAAATGAAATGTATATTTTGAATTTTCTGGCTATAGCTCCTGTAGTCACATTTACTCTGGACGACTTTTGCATAACTGGTAAACCGTTAGAGATAGGCCAAATCATACTGCACAAAGGATGTAGATCTTGCTGAAATACACAATTTATATCCGAATAAATTTTCTTGTACGTTGAACCATTTCGGAGATACTCCTTGTTATGTGTGTGAGTTTCGGAAAACTTAAATCTTTCGTGAAATGGAACATCGTTGTTCATTTTTTATATGTTAAGTGTCCAAAGAGAACGGAATCTCAAAGCTCTAAAAGACTTGACTACCGCACTAAGCCTACTGTATTCCAATATTCCTATTACACCTACAAGGAACTAAGCAATAAGATAATTTGTACAAATGTCTCTCTCAACTAACAGGAAGAAGATATAGCAATAAGAGTTTGTAAGAATGGTTAGTACAAGAGTAGAGAATGTCATGTGAGTGCAACACGTGAGATTTTTCTACTCTTCTTTCATCTAACACACGTAAGTGGAACGGCTTCAAAGCTTGAAGCGAATATCTTTCACTTTTGAGGTTTGCAACTGAAAGCTTTTGCTTTTCTTTTTGTACTCAGGGGGTCTCAAAACACATATTTCCGGTAAAATCTCCGCATCGAATTTTTGGCTGGAATACAATACTTCCTTCTACTTACCAGTAGAGAAAGTAAAAATCAAGTATCAGTTACAAACCAAAATTTATATTCAAGTTGAACATCAGCGATGGATACCACAAATAGATTTTCAGTAATATTCATCAATCCAAACTACACTTTACCACAAAGCGCTATAATTTAACATTAGTAAATATATGTGTTGGTTATAACCAGGTTCAACATTTCGTTCTCTTTGCTTCATTTGTCTAATGATGTTGGAGCAATGTTAGAGGGATATATCTGGCTCATAGTATAGTGAACCTGCTTTTATCTGATAGGACATTGTTAGAGGTTATAAGTCACTTTGTATCGTTTCAAGACAGAAATCTATGATTTTTGTAATTGAATAGTTACCCCGAATAGAGATCTAACCTACAAAAAGTTGTTTTGGTGTAAAGTGAGAAAAACTGTTTATTGACATTTGAGATTATTGTGTTACATTAAACATATATAGTTTCATCCTTTTTCATTGTTGCAAACATATCTGAAGCAAATTTTAAGAGAATTAACATTATGTCCAGAAATAGAAACAAGTAAAAGGAAGTTTCAGTGGAAAAATGATCTAACCTAAGAGAATGGAACAATAATCTAACCCATACATTACATTTTGTCTATGATTGATACATTTTTAAAGTGAAATCAGGACTTCTCCCTCTGGCATTTATCAAACATAAGAAAGGTTTATTAACATGTTTTTCACTCTACTTCTTTGAGGTTTTCATAAAATTCGCGATACTGAAGTGGAATGAACTTGCACATATCTAGTAAGTCAACTTTCTTTGCTTTTTTGACAGGTACATGTTCTGTGTAAAGTTGAGGTACAACTCTAGGCAGTGGTTGTAGCTGTTTGGTTCCTCTGTTGGACCGCAAGATCTCATATGCTGTCCAAGGTTGTAGAATGTTATGACTGATACGGGTCCTGATTCTGTTGGGTTCCTCCTCAGAAAACTGAATCCAGTGACATGAAGTAATCATAAATTTAGGGTCCCTTTTAAGCATACCTTCTATCACTGATAGGTCAACAAAATCTGGTGTGTCCATATAGTATGCGGAAAATCCAACACCAGCATTAACTACAACTTCCACCCACTGTTTAGGATGATGCACTGTAGATTTCTTCTTCTTTATCTCTATCAGTGCAAAGTCCCTATCGCAGGGAAGAAAGCTATGCGCGCTTGCCAGGAACTTCTGATGAATGGTTGTAAAATATTTTTTCCTTATGAGGTAGTTATAAAGAGCCAAGCACATCCAGTTGTTGTTCTGACCAATGCAACGATCAGACCAAACTATCAATATTCTTTCTCGCCTTGTTTGAGTGGCTCAAAATGCAGTTCGATGTATTTTAGAATACATGAAGTAACTTCTGCAGAGCCTCTTCTTGCTACTGACTCATTCCAGATGCAGAAAAAAGCTCTATCAGTTCCCATATTGTGGATACCCTGATTATAAGTACTCAACTGCCTCTGATAAAACACAGACGAGTGATGAAGTGTAGGACAAAAAGTACTTGCTGCATGTCGGTGCACAACACAACATAGTCAGGGTTTTTCTTTGCAGTGCCAATGTCATCATGTAAAGTACGGTATGCAACATCTGCCTTCATATGATGTAGTGTGCTTTGTGTTGTAATAATTTTTCGCTGTTCTTCGTTATCAGCTGTCACCAGTTTAATATATAGTTCATCACAAACTGAAGAAGAGTCCGAGCGTGGTGCTCCGAACCGTAATTTAAAATCACTCCTGAATATGTATCTATATGTACTACGTGAGCACTTAATACCAGGATTGCTTTCCATAAAAAGATCGTATAGCTTTTCCACACAAAGCTCTTGACTCAAATACAACTTCTGTGACAGAGATCTTGAATAATGACTCTCCTGTGCAGGCAAAGATTTAATGTGATCTCTGACAAATTGCTTAACATCATTGGTAACTGCATGGGGACGGTTGAAATGTGTCCCTCTCTTATCAGAAATATCCAGATTATGTTTCATTTTCTTCTGAAGTGTCTGTAACCGACGTGAAGAGATTTGGAATATGTCCAATAATATTTTCTTGCATACATAATATGTTTTACCATTGATGCATACTTCCTATTTAAAGGTTGCATGTCTCCTTGATACGTCTTCTGCAACTTCCCTGCATTTCACTTCCCCCAATGTCATACATCCTACCAAAAATAAAGACTGTTCATCATAGGACATCTTTGTGGAAGTTCCGAAACATCTGTCTTTTCGTATCTAAAGAAATCTCTTTACACTGGTTGAGACAGGAGCAAACATTAATCTGAAATAAATAAACAATAACCCTAGCTTAGAAATGTTATTCATCTAACATAATACAGTGTTAAGCGTATGCTACATGCAGCCATTGGACCATGATATGATCATTCACAATATAATAATAACAATATGCAAAAATGGTTAGATCACTATTCCACTCACCTCTTGAGATGCACATTTTCCGGGAACAAAATGCCCTTTTCTAGTCTTATATGGATTCCCAGCATTTCTCAAAGTTTTTCGTTTATTATCACTCCATTCTTATATGTTAATCTTTCTCTTACGTCCTTTATTCAACTGTTTTTCAGTACTACGACTGAGGACACTTTACTACATACGCCATTTTCTCACAGAAACTGTTACCAAAATTTTGAAATCAAATAACCAAGAATTGAAAGGGAACTTTTGCACTGTGCATTCACAAGGCTGTGAGTCCCTTTAGTTAGAGCAGTATTCCGTTGTAATCTCAACATTCACAATTTTGTTGGTTAGATCTCTATTCGGGGTAACTATTCAATTTTTGACGTGTTTGTGGCTTTTCTCTCAAAGTACTGGAATCAAGATTGAGAGCCTCAGAATCTAGAAATTGTAGGAAATCTATTGAAATATGTTTTCTCTATTCATACTTTATTAAATATCTGCTCTCGTCACTCACAACTCAATACGTCCAACTAAAGGGTTTAGGTGTATTGTAAGACACACTTGTCCTGTACAGCACTTTGTGGTGAATCTACCTGCCACTTTTGAAGGGCGCAAATGGCCCACAGTTTCGATGCAGTCTTCCCACAACAGCAGATAGTGGTTCGGCTGATATTTATATTTCATCAAGCCAAAAGTAAGAACCAGTAATTTCCGCGAAATTCAAAACCAAATAGAATTCTTGAAATGAGTTGCAAGAAATTAAAGTCATCTAGAAATTTAAGTGGGCAAAGTTGTCTTTGCTAATACGGAAAATACGTTGATAAAGAACAGTAGATATGATACAAGTTGAAGATTGCTGATGTACTGTCAGGTGAGAAGTATGACCTCGATGAAGAAGACCTAGAAATAATATTCGTTACGTTATGCTTGGCCCAGTTTCTTGTGTTGATGTTGAAACATACATCTCAATGTGCAAGTTGACAAATTTAATACTTTCAAAAACAGGCTGTAACGTATTGTAATAGTGATAATACCTAATATGCAAACAGATCAACAAATTACGTTAATTTTTATCTCATTGTTATGCGGCGGTCGTTTGCCGCTCGGCCTGCTTAGTCGGTTCCTTGTGATAGGACCTGCAGGCGCGTTACGGGAGCAGCGAAGTCCTTCAACAATGATGTGGTTTTCTATTATAAATTACTTTTATTCACATCTATTGCATTTTACAATCACTGGTCTTTAAATATTTGGTTTTATGTGGATTAAGCAAGGTATTACAGCTCTTGATTTTTGTTGAAGATATTCCGTCCAGGCTTATTAGAAAATATATTCTTATATTTAATGAGAATACTCAGCAATTGTTGTTTTTGAACTGTATTAAGGCTGTAACAATCCTCAAACTTCTTACGTAGAGCTGCCTATGTTAACCTCTTGCCTTTGTGGTAGTTGTAAATTAGCCAAGTAGTTAATGGATTAACTTGTACCTAGCGAAATCTCTATAATCATATTATATATTGCTAATATGGTACCATCTAAGCAATCAGTTCATATTCCCACGCTCCTACGTTTAATTTTAACATGACGACTTGTTGTTGTATTGTTTACCAATGGCTACACTACAGTAAATGCCACAAACTGGTAAACATTTGGACTTTCCTCACTTTTATATTTTTACAAACATATGTATTCTCGTTAACAACGCTGGTACTGCCAGAAGCCTGTATCTCGTATCTATCAATGTTCCTAGATACCCCTGATGTCATACATTAATATTAATAACCGGGGTGTTCATAACCTCTTTCTGACTCGTGTTACCATTTTTCAGTTGTAATTAATTGCTCGTTATTTTCACCAATTACTATATTTAAATAACTCCAATTTTGAATGTCCGTGTGTTGTATAATAGGAGTGGAATTCTGATCCTCTCCCAGTTTTCCTCGACTTGTAGTGTTAATTAACCAACGGAGGCTCGGTATTACAACCAATGTAGGTTCAGTCTTATATTTTGATTAGTTTCTCTGTATTGTTCTAAGTTTTCTGATCTTGAGTGCCAATCATTACGGTGTTCCCAATAATTACGCCTATCATTATGTTTATATGGGTTATAAGAAGTACCATACCACGGCCGCTTTCTATCACGTCGATTTAAATGTATATAATTTATTTGGTTATTATTTGGGAACCGTTGATTATTTTCGGTGCCAGAATTTAGCTGCGGCCCATGTGTATTTCTAAATCCTGAATAATTTCCTTGTCCTTGTCTTATTCTGTTGTCGGGGTTATAATTGTTTTGGAATTGTGCCCCCTCCACGCTGACTGATGGATTACCGGACCACCTTCTTTGAAATGGAGAATTTTGATGATTGTTATTATTTCTATTTCGATCTTCATGGAAGATCTGGTAATTTGAATTTTGAGTGTAACTATCATTTCTTTCAGTTAAGTGGTACTGATGTTCTTTAGGAACAGATTGGTTTTGGAATTCTGTGAGTCATTCGATAACATCAGTGAAATCTAGAGGCCTAGCCACTATTAGGCTCCGTCTGATAACAGCGGTTAAGATCTCTTGATGTGATAAAGGAGGCTCGAGTAATTCGATAACATCAGTGAAATCTAGAGGCCTAGCCACTATTAGGCTCCGTCTGATAACAGTGGTTAAGATCTCTTGATCTGATAAAGGAGGCTCGAGTAATTCGATAACATCAGTGAAATCTAGTGGCCTAGCCACTATTAGGCTCCGTCTGATAACAGCGGTTAAGATCCCTTGATCTGATAAAGGAGGCTCGAGTAATTCGATAACATCAGTGAAATCTAGAGGGCTAGACACTATTAGGCTCCGTCTGATAACAGCGGTTAAGATCCCTTGATCTGATAAAGGAGGCTCGAGTAATTGGATAACATCAGTGAAATCTAGAGGGCTAACCACTATTAGGCTCCGTCTGATAACAGCGGGTAAGATCTCTTGATCTGATAAAGGAGGCTCGAGTAATCGTGCTCATAAAGTAATCCGTAAGATTCGTATTAGTCAATGGATTGTACTTCCCAGTTGCTAGTTCAACACCAAAACTATTTTGTCTTGCTGGGCTCCAATAACGTGCTAAAGGATGCGTAACTTTCATGTCCTGCACCTGTAGCTCTAAGCCACTGTAAGCCATTACCTATTAACGATTGTTTTACTATCATCATCATCATCATCATCATCATCATCATCATCTTCAATTCATCAGGTACTTTTTGATTTTAAAATAATGATCAATTTCTTTTAGAAACTGCTTGGGATTATCGGTTGCTTTCTTTTTTTATCAAAAATAAGCGGCGTTATTTTGGACAAGAGGTCCTTATTGTAAGTAATTTGGTAATTTTGTCGTGTATGTATATAGATGCAGGTAGGAGTGAATGATGTAGGTAAACTGGTTCATCATGTTGTGTATGTATATAGATGCAGGTAGGAGTGAATGATGTAGGTAAACTGGTTCATCATGTTGTGTATGTATATAGATGCAGGTAGGAGTGAATGGTGTAGGTAAACTGGTTCATCATGTTGTGTATGTATATAGATGCAGGTAGGAGTGAATGATATAGGTAAACTGGTTCATCATGTTGTGTATGTATATAGATGCAGGTAGGAGTGAATGATGCAGGTAAACTGGTTCATCATGTTGTGTACGTATATAGATGCAGGTAGAAGTGAATGATGTAGGTGAACTGGTTCATCATGTTGTGTATGTATATAGATGCAAGTAGGAGTGAATGATGTAGGTAAACTGGTTCATCATGTTGTGTACGTATATAGATGCAGGTAGAAGTGAATGATGTAGGTAAACTGGTTCATCATGTTGTGTATGTATATAGATGCAGGTAGGAGTGAATGATGTAGGTAAACTGGTTCATCATGTTGTGTATGTATATAGATGCAAGTAGGAGTGAATGATGTAGGTAAACTGGTTCATCATGTTGTGTACGTATATAGATGCAGGTAGGAGTGAATGATGTAGGTGAACTGGTTCATCATGTTGTGTATGTATATAGATGCAGGTAGGAGTGAATGATGCAGGTAAACTGGTTCATCATGTTGTGTATGTATATAGATGCAAGTAGGAGTGAATGATGTAGGTAAACTGGTTCATCATGTTGTGTATGTATATAGATGCAGGTAGGAGTGAATGATGTAGGTAAACTGGTTCATCATGTCGTGTATGTATATAGATGCAGGTAGGAGTGAATGATGTAGGTGAACTGGTTCATCATGTTGTGTATGTATATAGATGCAAGTAGGAGTGAATGATGTAGGTAAACTGGTTCATCATGTTGTGTATGTCTGTGTGTAGGTATGTTAGACCTTACATCACAGTTTTGCATACAGTCTACATTTGTATCGTGTTCAATATTTACATCATCGTTGTTACTTTTACCTTGTGCTTGAAGTGCTACCACTATTTTATTTAAATTGTTTACGTTTTCTTTTTCTTTGTCTAAGCGTTATTGTAGGGATTTTATTTCATTATGTATTTGCGTTTTACGGTTTCGTATTTCAAGCATGACGTCATTTTACAGTTAACATTTTCGGTCTTTATGCTTTCTACTTCTACATACGGCGTCTCTAAGTTCGATAATATCTGCTGCTTGTATAGAACTATATTGTGTGTGTCCGAGCTTAAGTTTGTCCCTCTGCTGTGTTTAGCTATCAATTTGCTGTTTGTTTCATTAATTATATCTTCATCTTCTAATTTAAAAGTGTCTATACTTTGAGAAATTTCTCTGATTAGTTTAATTTGTTCATTACTTTTCGCAGTCACTTCATATTTCATCGCAGGCATTTCAGATTTCATTTATGATTTCATCTCAGACTTTATCTGACTTAATTGCCCCGTGAAAACCAGATCTCATCTGATCCAACTGGCCATTTAAATTATTCATTTGCTGAGCCATTTCAGGTTTTAGTTGACTATCTGAATTATTAATTTGGTCAAACATTTCAGATTTCATTTCTTTGAGCATTAACACCATGCTGTTCATGTCTGTTTTTTGTACACTGTTGCCTTTACCACTTGCCTGGTTGTGGTCGTCTTCCATCTTAAGTAATCTCGTAATTTTCCCACTTCTTAAAAGCATGCACTAACACAATAGCACTGACTTAGGTTCTAGTGTGTTCTGAATTAAGGATATCCTACTGGTTGGACGTCGTGTAGTCGTGTACAGGCAGGGCCTAATCCAGAGTCTCCTTTTCTCGCAACACGGTCGTTAAGTTCCACAATATGCAGCTGGTGTTGACGTCATCCTGTCCAAGTCTTGCCTTTCACGTTGGGGGCCAATATGCGGCAGTCGTTTGTCGCTCCGCTTCTTCTATTAACTAACAACTAACAACTCATATTATAAAATTAATATGCAACAAAAATGTTGCACAATCACCAGGACCCCACCACCACCCCACCACCACCAGGACCCCACCACCAACCCACCACCACCAGGACCCCACCACCACCCCACCACCACCATGACCGCACCTCCACCTCCACCACCATGACCACCACCACCATCACCACAACCACCACCACCACCAGGACCCCACCACCAACCCACCATCACCAGGACTCCACCAGCACCACCACCACCACCAGGTCCTCACCACCACCACCACCATCACCAGGACTCCACCAGCACCACCACCACTACCAGGATCCCACCGCCACCAGGACCCCACCACCAACCCACCACCACCAGGACCGCAGCACCACCACCACTACCAGGACCCCACCACCCCACACCACCAGGACCGCACCACCACCACCACCACCAGGACCACACCACCTCCACCACCACCACTACCAGGACCCCACCACCACCATCACCAGGACTCCACCAGCACCACCACCACTACCAGGATCCCACCACCACCAGGACCCCACCACCAACCCACCACCACCAGGACCGCACCACCACGACCACCACTACCAGGACCCCACCACCACCCCACCACCACCAGGACCGCACCACCACCACCACCAGGACCGCACCACCTCCACCACCACTAGCAGGACCCCACCACGACAACCACCACCACCGGGACCCCACCACCAACCCACCACCACCAGGACCACACCATTACCACCACCACCACTACCAGGACCCCACCACCACAACCAGGACCCCACCACCAACCCACCACCACCAACAAGGACCGCACCACCACCACTACCAGGATCCCACCACCATCACCACCACCAGGACCCCACCACCAACCCACCACCACCAGGACCGCACCACCACCACCACTACCAGGCCCCCACCACCACCACCCCACCACCACCAGGACCGCATCACCAGCACCGCTACCAGGACCCCGCCACCAACCCACCCCCACCCCACCAGCACTACCAGGGCCCCACCACCAACTCACCACCCCCACCAGCCCCACCACCACCACCAGGACCGCACCACAAACCCACCACCACCAGGATCCTAACACCACCCCACCAGCACCACCAGGGCCCCACCACCACCCCACCACCACCACCAGGACCGCACCATCAACACACCACCACCAGCACCACCAGGACCCCAGCACTACCAGCACCACCACCACCACACCACCACCGCCAGGACAGCACCACCAACACACCACCAACACCTCACCACCAACTCACCAGCCCCACCACCACTAGGACCGCACTACCAACCCACCAGCACTGCCACCACCTCCACCAGGACCCCACCACCACCCCACCAGCACCACCAGGATGCCACCACCACCCCACCACCACCACCAGGACCGCACCATCAACACACCACCACCAGCACCACCAGGACCCCAGCACTACCAGCGCCACCACCACCACCAGGACCGCACCACCTCCACCACCACTACCAGGACCCCACCACGACCACCACCACCACCGGGACCCCACCACCAACCCACCACCACCAGGACCGCACCATCACCACCACCACCAGCACCACTACCAGGACCCCACCACCACAACCAGGACCCCACCACCAACCCACCACCACCAACAAGGACCGCACCACCACCACCACCACTACCAGGATCCCACCACCATCACCACCACCACCACCAGGACCCCACCACCACCACCCCACCACCAACCCACTACCACCACCATCACTATCACCACCAACAGCATCACCACCACCAATACCACAACCAGCACCACCAGGACCCCACCACCACCCCACCATCACCACCGCACCATCACACCACCACCACCCCATCACCACCACCACCCCACCTCCACAACCCGTGGTTAAGCCCTAAAGGGGCAGGTACACGATTGACAGACACACGTTGGGCTGTTCTCAGCCTGCCAATACCGGTATGGTATAGTATGATATGGCAGTCGTTCTTTTGATTCTGATGAAGGCCATGGAGCCTACAATGGCCGAATGCTCAATGTTTCTAATTCTCACACGGCTGAGGTACCTTGATTAAAAATGATATATGTTTGAGATATTCTTATGACAAATGAAGTGCATATTTTGAATTTTCTGGCGAAGAGCGCTGTTCGTTTTGTTTTTGTGTTAAGGCTGCTAAGAGAACGGCATCTCAAAGCTTTAAAAAAATTTATCCTCAAAGCTTACTGTGTTCTAATATTCCACTTGTATCTACAAGAAAATAAGCAATAAGATAATTTCTGTAAAAGTTTATGTCAACTAAAATGAAGAAGATATAGGAATAAGAGTTTGTAGGAATGATTAGTACAAGAGTAGAGAAAGTCATGTGAGTGTAGCACATCAGATTTTTTGGATAGTAAGATTTTTTCTATCTCTTACAGCTTACAGTTATTCGAAAGTCATCCAGAGTAAACAGGACTACATAGGCTACAGCCAAAAAATTCAAAATATACATTTCATTTGTCATAAAAATATCTTAAAACTGTACCATTTTAAACAAAATCGTTAGGGTTATTTTCAAGAAAATCTAAATTTCGGTAAATTTTGTATGTAAAGGGTAGTTTAGGGTGGGGCCATTTTCTACAAAATCTTAGCGTCGCAGCCTTGAAACGCATTAAGTGTGAATACATACTTCGGTTTTTAACCGAATTTTGGTTTTTGAGTTATACTGTTCACAGGCTGACAGACTAGCACACACACGCGCACACACAGGCACACACCGACATACGGACACACACGCGCACACATACACATACAAGCACATGCGCAGACACAGCCATACACAGGCACACACATAGACAGACATGCACAGACACACACATACAAGCACATGCGCAGACACACCCATACACAGGCACACACACAGACAGACACACACAGGCATGCGCGCACACACACACAGATACACGCGCACATACACACAGAGACACACAGACACACACAGACACACACACGCACGGAAGTTTTTGTAATTTTTTTTTTTTATTCAGGGAGTCTAAAGATATATTTCCAGTGAAATCTCGACATCGAATTTTTGGGTGGAATGCAATTGTTCCTCTACTTGCCAGTGGAGAAAATAATAATAAAGTACAGCGGTAACATTAATAAGAAACAAAGAAATGCCAATCAAACATTACGCGCCCTCATGTTTGTATGTATTTTGTTACTGCAAGTTACAATCTATAGTCCATAATGTTTTACGATAGTAGCATATACAGGAGCGAGTTTATTACCTGGAAAATAAAGTCCTGTAAGTAAAGTGGAAAATATTCCCACACTGTGTCTCTATATTATCACATGCTGCACACGCTAGTTGAAGCCTGGGCATTTCCTCTGCCCTCCGCTCGCTCTTCTTACAAGCAGAACAACGCCACTGACTGGATTTACCCCGGTGATTCCTGCAACACTTTTAACTCAGGAAGGTATATCTCCTTACCGGCTGGAGTGGGCCACTTGGTATAACACATGTTTAAGTATTTTACATGACGTATAAGAGACAGATATATCTTGAGTGTTTTGGGGATATTCTGTGAAGTCCTTCTAGTTTTCTAGCATTAGTCACTTCCGAAATGTTGGTTATTATTGGTTTCAATTACCAACATTTTGTCAGTTTTAAAGTTCAGTTTTTACTGTCAGTTCACTAATGTTACTCAGTTTCACTTTCATTGTGTGCTGAAGTTTGTAACTGCACTCTGTTGACAAGTGTTGTTTGTTTTACAGGATGACGTCAGCAGTGTTGCGCTGCTTCCTTACAGCAAGTTTGGTTATCTCGACCGTCTCGACAGTCACGTGTCCTGAAGTTTGTAACTGCACTCTGTTGACAAGTGTTGTTTGTTTTACAGGATGACGTCTGCAGTGTTGCGTTGCTTCCTTACAGCTAGTTTGGTTATCTCGACCGTCTCGACAGTCACGTGTCCTGAAGTTTGTAACTGTACTCTGTTGACAAGTGTTGTTTGTTTTACAGGATGACGTCTGCAGTGTTGCGTTGCTTCCTTACAGCAAGTTTGGTTATCTCGACCGTCTCGACAGTCACGTGTCCTGAAGTTTGTAACTGCACTCTGTTGACAAGTGTTGTTTGTTTTACAGGATGACGTCTGCAGTGTTGCGTTGCTTCCTTACAGCAAGTTTGGTTATCTCGACCGTCTCGACAGTCACGTGTCCTGAAGTTTGTAACTGCACTCTGTTGACAAGTGTTGTTTGTTTTACAGGATGACGTCTGCAGTGTTGCGTTGCTTCCTTACAGCAAGTTTGGTTATCTCGACCGTCTCGACAGTCACGTGTCCTGAAGTTTGTAACTGCACTCTGTTGACAAGTGTTGTTTGTTTTACAGGATGACGTCTGCAGTGTTGCGCTGCTTCCTTACAGCAAGTTTGGTTATGTCGACCGTCTCGACAGTCACGTGTCCTGAAGTTTGTAGCTGTACTCTGTTGACAAGTGTTGTTTGTTTTACAGGATGACGTCTGCAGTATTGCGCTGCTTCCTTACAGCAAGTTTGGTTATGTCGACCGTCTCGACAGCCACGTGTCCTGAAGTTTTGTAACTGTACTCTGTTGACAAATGTTGTTTGTTTTACAGGATGACGTCTGTAGTGTTGCACTACTTCCTTACAGCAAGTTTGGTTATGTCGACCGTCTCGACAGCCACGTGTCCTGAAGTTTGTAACTGTACTCTGTTGACAAATGTTGTTTGTTTTACAGGATGACGTCTGTAGTGTTGCACTACTTCCTTACAGCAAGTTTGGTTGTGTCGACCGTCTCGGCAGTCACGTGTCCTGAAGTTTGTAACTGTACTCTGTTGACAAATGTTGTTTGTTTTACAGGATGACGTCTGTAGTGTTGCACTACTTCCTTACAGCAAGTTTGGTTGTGTCGACCGTCTCGGCAGTCACGTGTCCTGAAGTTTGTAACTGTACTCTGTTGACAAATGTTGTTTGTTTTACAGGATGACGTCTGTAGTGTTGCACTACTTCCTTACAGCAAGTTTGGTTGTGTCGACCGTCTCGGCAGTCACGTGTCCTGAAGTTTGTAACTGTACTCTGCTGACAAGTGTTGTTTGTTTTACAGGATGACGTCTGCAGTGTTGTGCTACTTCCTTACAGCAAGTTTGGTTATGTCGACCGTCTCGACAGTCACGTGTCCTGAAGGTTGTCACTGCACTCTGTTGACAAGTGTTGTTTGTTTTACAGGATGACGTCTGCAGTGTTGCGCTGCTTCCTTACAGCAAGTTTGGTTGTGTCGACCGTCTCGACAGTCACGTGTCCTGAAGTTTGTAGCTGTACTCTGTTGACAAGTGTTGTTTGTTTTACAGGATGACGTCTGCAGTGTTGCGCTACTTCCTTACAGCAAGTTTGGTTATGTCGACCGTCTCGACAGTCACGTGTCCTGAAGTTTGTAACTGTACTCTGTTGACAAGTGTTGTTTGTTTTACAGGATGACGTCTGCAGTATTGCGCTGCTTCCTTACAGCAAGTTTGGTTATGTCGACCGTCTCGACAGTCACGTGTCCTGAAGTTTGTAACTGTACTCTGTTGACAAGTGTTGTTTGTTTTACAGGATGACGTCAGCAGTGTTGCGCTGCTTCCTTACAGCAAGTTTGGTTGTGTCGACCGTCTCGACAGTCACGTGTCCTGAAGGTTGTGACTGTACACGGATCACAGACGTCAGGTGTTGGAATGTCCCTCTGGACCACTTAGCAACGTCAACCTTCAAATTGCCTAATGCCTCGTTGGTACAAGAACTCGGTCTTTACAATAACAACATCTCTGTGATACATGGAAGTTTCTTGTCAGAACTGAATGGCTTGGTAGAGTTGACCATTACTCACAATAAAATGAGAGAGCTTCCCGCAGGACTCTTTGACCCTCTAAAGAACTTGTCCTATCTTAAGCTCTACAGTAATAAACTTTCCACCTTATCTGCTCATCTATTTACCAACTTACAGAATCTTGTGGATCTGGACTTACACGATAACCATTTAACTGAAATTGAACCAAACCTATTGGCCTCACTACATAAACTTGACACACTTCAATTAGACAGAAACAGAATACACAAGATAACAAAAGACAGTTTCCGTGGACTACGTAACGTGACGTCTCTTGACTTATCTGACAACCAAATAGAAGAGCTGGAAGAAGATCTATTTGAGCACTTAGAATCACTGTTCAGGTTGTACTTATATAACAATCTCATTTCTCAACTTGATGGAGCGGTTTTCTGTCGGTTGGAATTAGAATATCTCTGGTTAGACAATAATAAAATCACTAATATTACCGACAGACTTTTTACTGGTTCTCCATCATTTAGGGTGATAGATCTCGGCTACAATTCAATATCTGAGATATCCAGTGAGGCATTCTCCGGACAGGTCAACCTTACCGTACTTAAGCTACAGAACAACAGACTACATCATCTTGATGTAGATCTGTTTCAAGGATTGGAGGAACTTCTTTTCCTGGAACTCAGTTACAACAATTTAACAACAATTGAACCAGGAACATTTGAACATCTGAAAGCACTTAATATTATACACATTGACAATAATCCTCTCAGGTGCAACTGTTACCTGAACCAAACACTTGTACAGTGGGAAGAGGGAAACGTTACAGTACGAGCATCATCCTGTGTTGCTCCTGAAGAACAAGACGCGGTCTGTAGTGGTTCCTCCTCCTCAAGAGGAATAACTAATAATGTTCGTCTACTGATATTAGTTTGTGTTGTATTATCACTGTTAGCAAACATATAAAATCGTGTAACTTCATGTCAAACAATGTATATTTGCATATAAAGTATTAATATATATGAATACACACAATGTACACTTGTTGAGATGTATCATACCTGAGAAAGCTGCTTGTACCTTAAACGTCACACTCCCATCGAAACGCATTTCTGACATAGGGCAAGAACCATTATTCCTGTTTCCTCACACGAACCAGAGATTGAACTTGAGACTGCTGCTACTGCCAAATATATTACTTGTGTATATTTGAAATCACTCCGATTACAAGACAAAATAAACTTTATACTAATTCTGAATAATTGTTGCAGTTACGTGCAGACTCAAATAGCTAAGTCAACTTTCTTTACAGTTTCTGAAAGTTCTAAGCTGCACCACTTATACGTCACCTCATTTATTCAATTTGGGCCATTACAACTCAAAATATGGAAAAAAAAAGCTTTACACTAATTTTGAATAATTGTTGCAGTTACCTGCAGACTCAAGTGGCTAAGTCAGCTTTCTTTACAGTCTCTAAAAGCCCTAAGCTGGACCATTTATACGTCACCTGGTTTATTCATATTGGGCCATTACAACTCAAAATATGGCCAAAATAAGCTTTACACTAATTCTGAATAAATGTTGCAGTTACGCGCAGACTCAAATAGCTAAGTCAACTTTCTTTAGAGTTTTTGAAAGTTCTAATCCGGACCATTTATACGTCACTTCGTTAACTCAAATTGGACAATTACAGCTCAAAATATGGCCAAAATATACTTTACACTAACTCTGAATAGTTGTTGCAGTTACGCGCAGACTCAAATAGCTAAGGCAACTTTCTTTGCAGTTAATGAAAGTCCTAAGTTGGACCACTTATACGTCACCTCGTTTATTTAACTTGGACCTTTACAACTCAAAATATTTCCAAAATAAACTTTACAATAATTCTGAATAATTGTTGCAGTTACGCGCAGACTCAAATAGCTAAGTCAACTTTCTTTGCAGTTAATGAAAGTCCTAAGTTGGACCACTTATACGTCACCTCGTTTATTTAACTTGGACCTTTACAACTCAAAATATTTCCAAAATAAACTTTACAATAATTCTGAATAATTGTTGCAGTTACGCGCAGACTCAAATAGCTAAGTCAACTTTCTTTACAGTTAATGAAAGTCCTAAGCTGGGCGATTAATACGTCACCTCGTTTATTTAAATTAAACCATTACAACTCAAAATATGTCCAAAATAATCTTAACACTAATTCTCAATAATTGTTGCAGTTACGTGCAGACTCAAATAAATAAATCGACTTTCTTTACAGTTTCTGAAAGTCCTAAGCTGGACCATTTACACGTCACCTCGTTTATTTAAATTGAACTATTACAACTCAAAATATGTCCAAAATAAACATTACACTAATTCTGAAAAATTGTTGCAGTTACGTGCAGACTCAAATAAATAAACCGACTTTCTTTACAGTTTCTGAAAGCCCTAAGCTGGACCATTTATACGTCACCTCGTTTATTTAAATTAAACCATTACAACTCAAAATATGTCCAAAATAATCTTTACACTAATTCTCAATAATTGTTGCAGTTACGTGCAGACTCAAATAAATAAATCGACTTTCTTTACAGTTTCTGAAAGTCCTAAGCTGGACCATTTACACGTCACCTCGTTTATTTAAATTGAACTATTACAACTCAAAATATGTCCAAAATAAACATTACACTAATTCTGAAAAATTGTTGCAGTTACGTGCAGACTCAAATAAATAAACCGACTTTCTTTACAGTTTCTGAAAGCCCTAAGCTGGACCATTTATACGTCACCTCGTTTATTTAAATTGAACTATTACAACTCAAAATATGTCCAAAATAAACATTACACTAATTCTGAATAGTTGTTGCAGTTACGCGCAGACTCAAATAAATAAGGCAACTTTCTTTATAGTTTGTGCAAGCCCTAAGCTGGACCATTTATACGTCACCTCGTTTATTTAAATTGGACAATTAAAACTCAAAATGTGGCCAAAATAAACTTTACACTAATTCTGAATAATTGTTGCAGTTACGTGCAGACTCAACTAGCTTAGTCAGTTTTCTTTGCAGTTTGTGAAATTCCTAAGCTGGACCATTTATACGTCACCTCGTTTATTTAAATTGGACAATTACAACTCAAAATATGGCGAAAATAAGCTTTACACTAATTCTCATTAATTGTTGCAGTTACGTGCAGACTCAAATAAATAAGTCAACTTTCTTTACAGTTTCTGAAAGCCCTAAGCTGGACCATTTACACGTCACCTCATTTATTTAAATTGAACTATTACAACTCAAAATATGTCCAAAATAAGCATTACACTAATTCTCAATAATTGTTGCAGTTACGTGCAGACTCAAATAAATAAGGCAACTTTCTTTACAGTTTGTGCAAGTTCTAAGCTGGACCATTTATACGCCACCTCGTTTATTTAAATTGGACTATTACAACTCAAAATATGGCCAAAATAACCTTTACACTAATTCTGAATAATTGTTGCAGTTACGCGCAGACTCAAGTAGCTAAGTCAACTTTGCTTATAGTTTCTGAAAGTCCTAAGCTGGAACATTTATACCTCACCTCGTTTACTCAAATTGCACCATTACAACTCAAAATATGGCCAAAATAAACTTTACACTAATTCTGAATAATTGTTGCAGTTACGCGCAGACTCAAGTAGCTAAGTCAATTTTGCTTATAGTTTCTGAAAGTCCAAAGCTTGACCATTTATACCTCACCTCGTTTACTCAAATTGCGCCATTACAACTCAAAATATGACCAAAATAAACTTTACACTAATTATGAATAATTGTTGCAGTTACGCGCAGGCTCAAGTAGCTAAGACAACCTTCTTTACAGTTTCTAAAAGCCCTAAGCTGGACCATTTATACGTCCCGTCGTTTATTCACATTGGACCATTACAACTCAAAATATTGCCAAAATAAGATTTACACTAATTCTGAATAATTGTTGCAGTTTCGCGCAGACTCAAGTATCTAAGACAACTTTCTTCACAGTTTCTGAAAGCCCTTAGCCGGACCATTTATACGTCCCCTCGTTTGTTCACATTGGACCATTACAACTCAAAATATGGCCAAAATAAATTTTACACTAATTCTGAATAATTGTTGCAGTTACGCGCAGACTCAAAATGCTAAGCCAACTTTGCTTATAGTTTCTGAAACTCCTAAGATGGACCATTTATACCTCACCTCATTTACTCAAATTGCACCATTACAACTGAAAATATGGCCAAAATAAACTTTACACTAATTCTGAATAATTGTTGCAGTTACGCGCAGACTCAAGTAGCTAAGTCAACTTTGCATATAGTTTCTGAAAGTCCTAAGCTGGACCATTTATACCTCACCTCGTTTATTCAAATTGGACCATTACAACTCAAAATATGGCCAAAATAAACTTTACACTAATTCTGAATAATTGTTGCAGTTACGCGCTGAGTCAAACAGCTAAGTTAACTTTCTTTACAGTTTCTGAAAACCCTAAGATTGGCCATTTATACGTCCCCTCGCTTATTCAAATTGGACCATTACAACTCAAAATATGACCAAAATAAACTTTACACTAGTTGTGAATAATTGTTGCAGTTACGTGCAGACTCAAATTGCTAAGTCAACTTTGTTTGCATTTTCTGATGGCTCTAAGCTGGACCATTTATACGTCTCCTCGTTTATTCAAATTGGACCATTACAACTCAAAATTTTGCCAAAATAAGATTTACACTAATTCTGCATAATTGTTGCACTTACGCGCAGACTCAAATAGCTAAGTCAACTTTCTTTACAGTTTCCGAAAGTACTAAGCTGGACCATTTATACCTCACCCCGTTTTCTCAAATTGCACCATTACAACTCAAAATATGGCCAAAATAAACTTTACACTAATTCTGAATAATTGTTGCAGTTACGCGCAGACTCAAGTAGCTAAGTCAATTTTGCTTATAGTTTCTGAAAGTCCTAAGCTGGAACATTTATACCTCACCTCGATTACTCAAATTGCACCATTACAACTCAAAATATGGCCAAAATAAACTTTACACTAATTCTGAATAATTGTTGCTGTTACGCGCAGACTCAAGTAGCTAAGTCAATTTTGCTTATAGTTTCTGAAAGTCCAAAGCTTGACCATTTATACCTCACCTCGTTTACTCAAATTGGGCCATTACAACTCAAAATATGGCCAAAATAAAGTTTACACTAATTCTGACTAATTGTTGCAGTTACGCGCAGACTCAAGTAGCTAAGACAACCTTCTTCACAGTTTCTGAAAGCCCTTAGCCGGACCATTTATACGTCCCCTCGTTTGTTCAAATTGGACCATTACAACTCAAAATATTGCCAAAATAAAATTTACACTAATTCTGAATAATTGTTGCAGTTACGCGCAGACTCAAGTAGCTAAGACAACCTTCTTCACAGTTTCTGAAAGCCCTAAGCCGGACCATTTATACGTCCCCTCGTTTGTTCAAATTGGACCATTACAACTCAAAATATTTCCAAAATAATATTTACACTAATTCTGAATAATTGTTGCAGTTACGCGCAGGCTCAAGTAGCTAAGACAACTTTCTTTACAGTTTCTAAAAGCCCTAAGCTGGACCATTTATACGTCCCGTCGTTTATTCACATTGAACCATTACAACTCAAAATATTGCCAAAATAAGATTTACACTAATTCTGAATAATTGTTGCAGTTACGCGCAGACTCAAATAGCTAAGTCAACTTTCTTTACAGTTTCTGAAAGTCCTAAGCTGGACCATTTATACCTCACCTCGTTTTCTCAAATTGCACCATTACAACTCAAAATATGGCCAAAATAAACTTTACACTAATTCTGAATAATTCTTGCAGTTACGCGCAGACTCAAAATTCTAAGTCAACTTTGCTTATAGTTTCTGAAAGTCCCAAGCTGGACCATTTATACGTCCCGTCGTTTATTCACATTGAACCATTACAACTCAAAATATTGCCAAAATAAGATTTACACTAATTCTGAATAATTGTTGCAGTTACGCGCAGACTCAAACAGCTAAGTCAACTTTGCTTATAGTTTCTGAAAGTCCTAAGCTGGACAATTTATACTTCACCTCGTTTACTCAAATTGCACCATTACAACTCAAAATATGGCCAAAACAAAGTTTACACTAATTCTGAATAATTGTTGCAGTTACGTGCAGACTCAAGTAGCTAAGTCACCTTTGCTTTTAGTTTCTGAAAGTTCTAAGCTGGACAATTTATACCTCACCTCGTTTACTCAAATTGGGCCATTACAACTCAAAATATGGCCAAAATAAACTTTACACTAATTCTGAATAATTGCTGCAGTTACGCGCAGACTCAAGTAGCTAAGTCAACTTTGCTTATAGTTTCTGAAAGTCCTAAGCTGGACCATTTATACCTCACCTCGTTTACTCAAATTGCACCATTACAACTCAAAATATGGCCAAAATAAACTTTACACTAATTCTGAATAATTGTTGCACTTACGCGCAGACTCAAGTAGCTAAGTCAACTTTGCTTATAGTTTCTGAAAGTCCTAAGCTGGACCATTTATACCTCACCTCGTTTACTCAAATTGGAGCACTACAACTCAAAATATGGCCAAAATAAACTTTACACTAATTCTGAATAATTGTTGCACTTACGCGCAGACTCAAGTAGCTAAGTCAACTTTGCTTATAGTTTCTGAAAGTCCTACGCTGGACCACTTCTACCTCACTTCGTTTACTCAAATTGCAACATTACAACTCAAAATATGGCCAAAATAAACTTTACACTAATTCTGAATAGTTGTTGCACTTACGCGCAGACTCAAGTAGCTAAGTCAACTTTGCTTATAGTTTCTGAAAGTCCTAAGCTGGACCATTTATACTTCACGTCGTTTACTCAAATTGCACCATTACAACTCACAATATGGCCAAAACAAAGTTTATACTAATTCTGAATAGTTGTTGCAGTTACGCGCAGACTCAATTAGCTAAGTCAACTTTGCTTATAGTTTTTGAAAGTCCTAAGCTGGACAATTTATACTTCACCTCGTTTACTCAAATTGCGCCATTACAACTCAAAATATGGCCAAAATAAACTTTACACTAATTCTGAATAATTGTTGCAGTTACGCGCAGACTCAAGTAGCTAAGTCAATTTTGCTTATAGTTTCTGAAAGTCCAAAGCTTGACCATTTATACCTCACCTCGTTTACTCAAATTGCACCATTACAACTCACAATATGGCCAAAACAAAGTTTATACTAATTCTGAATAGTTGTTGCAGTTACGCGCAGACTCAATTAGCTAAGTCAACTTTGCTTATAGTTTCTGAAAGTCCTAAGCTGGAACATTTATACCTCACCTCGTTTACTCAAATTGCACCATTACAACTCAAAATATGGCCAAAATAAACTTTACACTAATTCTGAATAATTGTTGCAGTTACGCGCAGACTCAAGTAGCTAAGTCAATTTTGCTTATAGTTTCTGAAAGTCCAAAGCTTGGCCATTTATACCTCACCTCGTTTACTCAAATTGCGCCATTACAACTCAAAATATGACCAAAATAAACTTTACACTAATTATGAATAATTGTTGCAGTTACGCGCAGGCTCAAGTAGCTAAGACAACCTTCTTTACAGTTTCTAAAAGCCCTAAGCTGGACCATTTATACGTCCCGTCGTTTATTCACATTGGACCATTACAACTCAAAATATTGCCAAAATAAGATTTACACTAATTCTGAATAATTGTTGCAGTTTCGCGCAGACTCAAGTATCTAAGACAACTTTCTTCACAGTTTCTGAAAGCCCTTAGCCGGACCATTTATACGTCCCCTCGTTTGTTCACATTGGACCATTACAACTCAAAATATTGCCAAAATAAATTTTACACTAATTCTGAATAATTGTTGCAGTTACGCGCAGACTCAAAATGCTAAGCCAACTTTGCTTATAGTTTCTGAAACTCCTAAGATGGACCATTTATACCTCACCTCATTTACTCAAATTGCACCATTACAACTGAAAATATGGCCAAAATAAACTTTACACTAATTCTGAATAATTGTTGCAGTTACGCGCAGACTCAAGTAGCTAAGTCAACTTTGCATATAGTTTCTGAAAGTCCTAAGCTGGACCATTTATACCTCACCTCGTTTATTCAAATTGGACCATTACAACTCAAAATATGGCCAAAATAAACTTTACACTAATTCTGAATAATTGTTGCAGTTACGCGCTGAGTCAAACAGCTAAAATAACTTTCTTTACAGTTTCTGAAAACCCTAAGATTGGCCATTTATACGTCCCCTCGCTTATTCAAATTGGACCATTACAACTCAAAATATGACCAAAATAAACTTTACACTAGTTGTGAATAATTGTTGCAGTTACGTGCAGACTCAAATTGCTAAGTCAACTTTGTTTGCATTTTCTGATGGCTCTAAGCTGGACCATTTATACGTCTCCTCGTTTATTCAAATTGGACCATTACAACTCAAAATTTTGCCAAAATAAGATTTACACAAATTCTGCATAATTGTTGCACTTACGCGCAGACTCAAATAGCTAAGTCAACTTTCTTTACAGTTTCCGAAAGTACTAAGCTGGACCATTTATACCTCACCCCGTTTTCTCAAATTGCACCATTACAACTCAAAATATGGCCAAAATAAACTTTACACTAATTCTGAATAATTGTTGCAGTTACGCGCAGACTCAAGTAGCTAAGTCAATTTTGCTTATAGTTTGTGAAAGTCCTAAGCTGGAACATTTATACCTCACCTCGTTTACTCAAATTGCACCATTACAACTCAAAATATGGCCAAAATAAACTTTACACTAATTCTGAATAATTGTTGCTGTTACGCGCAGACTCAAGTAGCTAAGTCAATTTTGCTTATAGTTTCTGAAAGTCCAAAGCTTGACCATTTATACCTCACCTCGTTTACTCAAATTGGGCCATTACAACTCAAAATATGGCCAAAATAAAGTTTACACTAATTCTGACTAATTGTTGCAGTTACGCGCAGACTCAAGTAGCTAAGACAACCTTCTTCACAGTTTCTGAAAGCCCTTAGCCGGACCATTTATACGTCCCCTCGTTTGTTCAAATTGGACCATTACAACTCAAAATATTGCCAAAATAAAATTTACACTAATTCTGAATAATTGTTGCAGTTACGCGCAGACTCAAGTAGCTAAGACAACCTTCTTCACAGTTTCTGAAAGCCCTAAGCCGGACCATTTATACGTCCCCTCGTTTGTTCAAATTGGACCATTACAACTCAAAATATTTCCAAAATAATATTTACACTAATTCTGAATAATTGTTGCAGTTACCCGCAGGCTCAAGTAGCTAAGACAACTTTCTTTACAGTTTCTAAAAGCCCTAAGCTGGACCATTTATACGTCCCGTCGTTTATTCACATTGAACCATTACAACTCAAAATATTGCCAAAATAAGATTTACACTAATTCTGAATAATTGTTGCAGTTACGCGCAGACTCAAATAGCTAAGTCAACTTTCTTTACAGTTTCTGAAAGTCCTAAGCTGGACCATTTATACCTCACCTCGTTTTCTCAAATTGCACCATTACAACTCAAAATATGGCCAAAATAAACTTTACACTAATTCTGAATAATTCTTGCAGTTACGCGCAGACTCAAAATTCTAAGTCAACTTTGCTTATAGTTTCTGAAAGTCCCAAGGTGGACCATTTATACGTCCCGTCGTTTATTCACATTGAACCATTACAACTCAAAATATTGCCAAAATAAGATTTACACTAATTCTGAATAATTGTTGCAGTTACGCGCAGACTCAAATAGCTAAGTCAACTTTCTTTACAGTTTCTGAAAGTCCTAAGCTGGACCATTTATACCTCACCTCGTTTTCTCAAATTGCACCATTACAACTCAAAATATGGCCAAAATAAACTTTACACTAATTCTGACTAATTGTTGCAGTTACGCGCAGACTCAAGTAGCTAAGACAACCTTCTTCACAGTTTCTGAAAGCCCTTAGCCGGACCATGTATACGTCCCCTCGTTTGTTCAAATTGGACCATTACAACTCAAAATATTGCCAAAATAAAATTTACACTAATTCTGAATAATTGTTGCAGTTACGCGCAGACTCAAGTAGCTAAGACAACCTTCTTCACAGTTTCTGAAAGCCCTAAGCCGGACCATTTATACGTCCCCTCGTTTGTTCAAATTGGACCATTACAACTCAAAATATTTCCAAAATAATATTTACACTAATTCTGAATAATTGTTGCAGTTACCCGCAGGCTCAAGTAGCTAAGACAACTTTCTTTACAGTTTCTAAAAGCCCTAAGCTGGACCATTTATACGTCCCGTCGTTTATTCACATTGAACCATTACAACTCAAAATATTGCCAAAATAAGATTTACACTAATTCTGAATAATTGTTGCAGTTACGCGCAGACTCAAATAGCTAAGTCAACTTTCTTTACAGTTTCTGAAAGTCCTAAGCTGGACCATTTATACCTCACCTCGTTTACTCAAATTGGGCCATTACAACTCAAAATATGGCCAAAATAAAGTTTACACTAATTCTGAATAATTGCTGCAGTTACGCGCAGACTCAAGTAGCTAAGTCAACTTTGCTTATAGTTTCTGAAAGTCTTAAGCTGGACCATTTATACCTCACCTCGTTTACTCAAATTGCACCATTACAACTCAAAATATGGCCAAAATAAACTTTACACTAATTCTGAATAATTATTGCACTTACGCGCAGACTCAAGTAGCTAAGTCAACTTTGCTTATAGTTTCTGAAAGTCCTAAGCTGGACCATTTATACCTCACCTCGTTTACTCAAATTGGAGCATTACAACTCAAAATATGGCCAAAATAAACTTTACACTAATTCTGAATAATTGTTGCACTTACGCGCAGACTCAAGTAGCTAAGTCAACTTTGCTTATAGTTTCTGAAAGTCCTACGCTGGACCACTTCTACCTCACTTCGTTTACTCAAATTGCAACATTACAACTCAAAATATGGCCAAAATAAACTTTACACTAATTCTGAATGGTTGTTGCACTTACGCGCAGACTCAAGTAGCTAAGTCAACTTTGCTTATAGTTTCTGAAAGTCCTAAGCTGGACCATTTATACTTCACGTCGTTTACTCAAATTGCACCATTACAACTCACAATATGGCCAAAACAAAGTTTATACTAATTCTGAATAGTTGTTGCAGTTACGCGCAGACTCAATTAGCTAAGTCAACTTTGCTTATAGTTTTTGAAAGTCCTAAGCTGGACAATTTATACTTCACCTCGTTTACTCAAATTGCGCCATTACAACTCAAAATATGGCCAAAATAAACTTTACACTAATTCTGAATAATTGTTGCAGTTACGCGCAGACTCAAGTAGCTAAGTCAACTTTGCTTATAGTTTCTAAAAGTCCTAGGCTTGACCATTTATACCTCACCTCGTTTACTCAAATTGTGCCATTACAACTCAAAAGATGACCAAAATAAACTTTACACTAATTCTGAATAATTGTTGCAGTTACGCGCAGACTCAAGTAGCTAAGTCAATTTTGCTTATAGTTTCTGAAAGTCCTAAGCTTGACCATTTATACCTCACCTCGTTTACTCAAATTGCACCATTACAACTCAAAATATGACCAAAATAAACTTTACACTAATTCTGAATAATTGTTGCAGTTACGCGCAGACTCAAGTAGCTAAGATAACCTTCTTCACAGTTTCTGAAAGCCCTTAGCCGGACCATTTATACCTCACCTCGTTTACTCAAATTGCGCCATTACAACTCAAAATATGACCAAAATAAACTTTACACTAATTCTGAATAATTGTTGCAGTTACGCGCAGACTCAAGTAGCTAAGTCAACTTTGCTTATAGTTTCTGAAAGTCCTAAGCTGGACCATTTATACTTCACGTCGTTTACTCAAATTGCACCATTACAACTCACAATATGGCCAAAACAAAGTTTATACTAATTCTGAATAGTTGTTGCAGTTACGCGCAGACTCAATTAGCTAAGTCAACTTTGCTTATAGTTTTTGAAAGTCCTAAGCTGGACAATTTACACTTCACCTCGTTTACTCAAATTGCGCCATTACAACTCAAAATATGGCAAAAATAAACTTTACACTAATTCTGAATAATTGTTGCAGTTACGCGCAGACTCAAGTAGCTAAGTCAACTTTGCTTATAGTTTCTAAAAGTCCTAGGCTTGACCATTTATACCTCACCTCGTTTACTCAAATTGTGCCATTACAACTCAAAAGATGACCAAAATAAACTTTACACTAATTCTGAATAATTGTTGCAGTTACGCGCAGACTCAAGTAGCTAAGTCAATTTTGCTTATAGTTTCTGAAAGTCCTAAGCTTGACCATTTATACCTCACCTCGTTTACTCAAATTGCACCATTACAACTCAAAATATGACCAAAATAAACTTTACACTAATTCTGAATAATTGTTGCAGTTACGCGCAGACTCAAGTAGCTAAGATAACCTTCTTCACAGTTTCTGAAAGCCCTTAGCCGGACCATTTATACCTCACCTCGTTTACTCAAATTGCGCCATTACAACTCAAAATATGACCAAAATAAACTTTACACTAATTCTGAATAATTGTTGCAGTTACGCGCAGACTCAAGTAGCTAAGATAACCTTCTTCACAGTTTCTGAAAGCCCTTAGCCGGACCATTTACACCTCACCTCGTTTACTCAAATTGCGCCATTACAACTCAAAATATGGCCAAAATAAACTTTACACTACTTCTGAATAATTTTTGCAGTTACGCGCAGGCTCAAGTAGCTAAGTCAACTTTGCTTATAGTTTCTGAAAGTCCTAAGTTGGGCCATTTATACCTCACCTCGTTTACTCAAATTACGCCATTACAACTCAAAATATGGCTACAATAAACTTTACACTAATTCTGAATAATTGTTACACTTACGCGCAGACTCAAATAGCTAAGTCAACTTTGCTTATAGTTTCTGAAAGTCCTAAGCTGGACCATTTATACCTCACCTAGTTTACTCAAATTGCACCATTTCAGCTCAAAATATGGCTAAAATAAACTTTACAGTAATTCTGAACAATTGTTACACTTACGCGCAGACTCAAATAGCTAAGTCAGCTTTGCTTATAGTTTCTGAAGGTCCTAAGCTGGGCCGTTTATACCTCACCTCGTTTACTCAAATTGCACCATTAAAACTCAAAATATGGCCAAAACAAAGTTTACACTAATTCTGAATAGTTGTTGCAGTTACGCGCAGACTCAAATAGCTAAGCCAACTTTGCTTATAGTTTCTAAAAGTTCTAAGCTGGACAATTTACACGTCACCTCGTTTACTCAAATTGCACCATTACAACTCAAAATATGGCCAAAATAAACTTTACACTAATTCTGAATAATTGTTGCAGTTACGTGCAGACTCAAGTAGCTAAGTCACCTTTGCTTATAGTTTCAGAAAGTTCTAAGCTGGACAATTGATACTTCACCTCGTTTACTCAAATTGCGCCAATCTAACTCAAAATATGGCCAAAATAAACTTTACACTAATTCTGAATAATTGTTGCAGTTACGCGCAGACTCAAATAGCTAAGTCAACTTTGCTTATAGTTTTTGAAAGTCCTAAGCTGGACCATTTATACCTCACCTCGTTTACTCAAATTGCACCATTACAACTCAAAATATGGCCAAAATAAACTTTACACTAATTCTGAATAATTGTTGCAGTTACGTGCAGACTCAAGTAGCTAAGTCACCTTTGCTTATAGTTTCTGAAAGTTCTAAGCTGGACAATTTATACTTCACCTCGTTTACTCAAATTGCACCATTACAACTGAAAATATGGCCAAAATAAACTTTAAACTAATTCTGAATAATTGTTGCAGTTACGCGCAGACTCAAATAGCTAAGTCAACTTTGCTTATACTTTCTGAAAGTCCTAAGCTGGACCATTTATATCTCACCTCGTTTACTCAAATTGCACCATTACAACTCAAAATATGGCCAAAATAAACTTTACACTAATTCTGAATAATTGTTGCACTTACGCGCAGACTCAAATAGCTAAGTCAACTTTGCTTACACTTTCTGAAAGTCCTAAGCTGGACCATTTATACCTCACCTCGTTTACTCAAATTGCACCATTACAACTCAAAATATGGCCCAAATAAACTTTACACTAATTCTGAATAATTGTTGCACTTACGCGCAGACTCAAATAGCTAAGTCAACTTTGCTTATACTTTCTGAAAGTCCTAAGCTGGACCATTTATACCTCACCTCGTTTACTCAAATTGCACCAATACAACTCAAAATATGGCCAAAATAAACTTTACACTAATTCTGAATAATTGTTGCACTTACGCGCAGACTGAAATAGCTAAGTCAACTTTGCTGATACTTTCTGAAAGTCCTAAGCTGGACCATTTATACCTCACCTCGTTTACTCAAATTGCACCATTACAACTCAAAATATGGCCCAAATAAACTTTACACTAATTCTGAATAATTGTTGCACTTACGCGCAGACTCAAGTAGCTAAGTCAACTTTGCTTATAGTTTCTGAAAGTCCTAAGCTTGACCATTTATACCTCACCTCGTTTACTCAAATTGCACCATTACAACTCAAAATATGGCCAAAATAAACTTTACTCTAATTTTGAATAATTGTTGCAGTTACGCGCAGACTCAAATGGCCAAGTCAACTTTCTTTACAGTTTCTGAAAGCCCTAAGCTGGACCATTTACACCTCACCTAGTTTACTCAAATTGTACCATTACAACTCAAAATATGGCCAAAATAAACTTTACACTACTTCTGAATAATTGTTGCACTTACGCGCAGACTCAAATAGCTAAGTCAACTTTGCTTATAGTTTCTGAAAGTCCTAAGCTGGGCCATTTATACCTCACCTCGATTACTCAAATTGCGCCATTACAACTCAAAATATGGCCAAAATAAACTTTACACTAATTCTGAATAATTGTTGCACTTACGCGCAGACTCAAATAGCTAAGTCCACTTTGCTTATAGTTTCTGAAAGTCCTAAGCTGGACCATTTATACCTCACCTCGATTACTCAAATTGCGCCATTAGAACTCAAAATATGGCCAAAATAAACTTTACACTAATTCTGAATAATTGTTGCACTTACGCGCAGACTCAAATAGCTAAGTCAACTTTGCTTATAGTTCCTGAAAGTCCTAAGATGGGCCATTTACACCTCACCTCGTTTACTCAAATTGCACCATTACAACTCAAAATATGGCTAAAATAAACCTTACACTAATTTTGAATAATTGTTGAACTTACGCGCAGACTCAAATAGCTAAGTCAACTTTGCTTATACTTTCTGAAAGTCCTAAGCTGGACCATTTATATCTCACCTCGTTTACTCAAATTGCACCATTACAACTCAAAATATGGCCAAAATAAACTTTACACTAATTCTGAATAATTGTTGCACTTACGCGCAGACTCAAATAGCTAAGTCGACTTTGCTTATACTTTCTGAAAGTCCTAAGCTGGACCATTTATACCTCACCTCGTTTACTCAAATTGCACCATTACAACTCAAAATATGGCCCAAATAAACTTTACACTAATTCTGAATAATTGTTGCACTTACGCGCAGACTCAAGTAGCTAAGTCAACTTCGCTTATAGTTTCTGAAAGTCCTAAGCTTGACCATTTATACCTCACCTCGTTTACTCAAATTGCACCATTACAACTCAAAATATGGCCAAAATAAACTTTACTCTAATTTTGAATAATTGTTGCAGTTACGCGCAGACTCAAACCGCCAAGTCAACTTTCTTTACAGTTTCTGAAAGGCCTAAGCTGGACCATTTACACCTCACCTAGTTTACTCAAATTGTACCATTACAACTCAAAATATGGCCAAAATAAACTTTACACTAATTCTGAATAATTGTTGCACTTACGCGCAGACTCAAATAGCTAAGTCAACTTTGCTTATAGTTTCTGAAAGTCCTAAGCTGGACCATTTATACCTCACCTCGTTTACTCAAATTGCACCATTACAACTCAAAATATGGCCCAAATAAACTTTACACTAATTCTGAATAATTGTTGCAGTTACGCGCAGACTCAAGTAGCTAAGTCAACTTTGCTTATAGTTTCTGAAAGTCCAAAGTTGGACCATTATTACCTCACCTCGTTTACTCAAATTGCACCATTACAACTCAAAATATGGCCCAAATAAACTTTACACTAATTCTGAATAATTGTTGCAGTTACGCGCAGACTCAAGTAGCTAAGTCAACTTTGCTTATAGTTTCTGAAAGTCCAAAGCTGGACCATTATTACCTCACCTCGTTTACTCAAATTGCACCATTACAACTCAAAATATGGCCCAAATAAACTTTACACTAATTCTGAATAATTGTTGCAGTTACGCGCAGACTCAAGTAGCTAAGTCAACTTTGCTTATAGTTTCTGAAAGTCCAAAGCTGGACCATTATTACCTCACCTCGTTTACTCAAATTGCACCATTACAACTCAAAATATGGCCAAAATAATCTTTACACTAATTCTGAATAATTGTTGCACTTACGCGCAGACTCAAATAGCTAAGTCAGCTTTGCTTATAGTTTCTGAAAGTCCAAAGCTGGACCATTTATACCTCACCTCGTTTACTCAAATTGCACCTTTACAACTCAAAATATGGCCAAAATCAGCTTTACATTAATTCTGAATAATTGTTGCACTTACGCGCAGACTCCAACAGCTAAGTCAACTTTGCTTATAGTTTCTGAAAGTCCTAAGCTGGACCATTTATACCTCACCTCGTTTACTCAAATTGCACCATTACAACTCAAAATATGGCCAAAACAAACTTTACACTAATTCTGAATAATTGTTTCACTTACGCGCAGATTCAAATAGCTAAGTCAACTTTGCTTATAATTTCTGAAAGTCCTAAGCTGGACCATTTACACCTCACCTCGTTTACTCAAATTGCACCATTACAACTCAAAATATGGCTAAAATAAACCTTACACTAATTTTGAATAATTGTTGAACTTACGCGCAGACTCAAATAGCTAAGTCAACTTTGCTTATACTTTCTGAAAGTCCTAAGCTGGACCATTTATATCTCACCTCGTTTACTCAAATTGCACCATTACAACTCAAAATATGGCCCAAATAAACTTTACTCTAATTTTGAATAATTGTTGCAGTTACTCGCAGACTCAAATCGCCAAGTCAACTTTCTTTACAGTTTCTGAAAGCCCTAAGCTGGACCATTTACACCTCAACTAGTTTACTCAAATTGTACCATTACAACTCAAAAAATGGCCAAAATAAACTTTACACTAATTCTGAATAATTGTTGCAGTTACGCGCAGACTCAAGTAGCTAAGACAACCTTCTTCACAGTTTCTGAAAGCCCTAAGCCGGACCATTTATACGTCCCCTCGTTTGTTCAAATTGGACCATTACAACTCAAAATATTTCCAAAATAATATTTACACTAATTCTGAATAATTGTTGCAGTTACGCGCAGGCTCAAGTAGCTAAGACAACTTTCTTTACAGTTTCTAAAAGCCCTAAGCTGGACCATTTATACGTCCCGTCGTTTATTCACATTGAACCATTACAACTCAAAATATTGCCAAAATAAGATTTACACTAATTCTGAATAATTGTTGCAGTTACGCGCAGACTCAAGTAGCTAAGTCAACTTTGTTTGCATTTTCTGATGGCTCTAAGCTGGACCATTTATACGTCTCCTCGTTTATTCAAATTGGACCATTACAACTCAAAATTTTGCCAAAATAAGATTTACAGTAATTCTGCATAATTGTTGCACTTACGCGCAGACTCAAATAGCTAAGTCAACTTTCTTTACAGTTTCCGAAAGTACTAAGCTGGACCATTTATACCTCACCCCGTTTTCTCAAATTGCACCATTACAACTCAAAATATGGCCAAAATAAACTTTACACTAATTCTGAATAATTGTTGCAGTTACGCGCAGACTCAAGTACCTAAGTCAATTTTGCTTATAGTTTCTGAAAGTCCTAAGCTGGAACATTTATACCTCACCTCGTTTACTCAAATTGCACCAGTACAACTCAAAATATGGCCAAAATAAACTTTACACTAATTCTGAATAATTGTTGCTGTTACGCGCAGACTCAAGTAGCTAAGTCAATTTTGCTTATAGTTTCTGAAAGTCCAAAGCTTGACCATTTATACCTCACCTCGTTTACTCAAATTGGGCCATTACAACTCAAAATATGGCCAAAATAAAGTTTACACTAATTCTGACTAATTGTTGCAGTTACGCGCAGACTCAAGTAGCTAAGACAACCTTCTTCACAGTTTCTGAAAGCCCTTAGCCGGACCATTTATACGTCCCCTCGTTTGTTCAAATTGGACCATTACAACTCAAAATATTGCCAAAATAAAATTTACACTAATTCTGAATAATTGTTGCAGTTACGCGCAGACTCAAGTAGCTAAGACAACCTTCTTCACAGTTTCTGAAAGCCCTAAGCCGGACCATTTATACGTCCCCTCGTTTGTTCAAATTGGACCATTACAACTCAAAATATTTCCAAAATAATATTTACACTAATTCTGAATAATTGTTGCAGTTACGCGCAGGCTCAAGTAGCTAAGACAACTTTCTTTACAGTTTCTAAAAGCCCTAAGCTGGACCATTTATACGTCCCGTCGTTTATTCACATTGAACCATTACAACTCAAAATATTGCCAAAATAAGATTTACACTAATTCTGAATAATTGTTGCAGTTACGCGCAGACTCAAATAGCTAAGTCAACTTTCTTTACAGTTTCTGAAAGTCCTAAGCTGGACCATTTATACCTCACCTCGTTTTCTCAAATTGCACCATTACAACTCAAAATATGGCCAAAATAAACTTTACACTAATTCTGAATAATTCTTGCAGTTACGCGCAGACTCAAAATTCTAAGTCAACTTTGCTTATAGTTTCTGAAAGTCCCAAGCTGGACCATTTATACGTCCCGTCGTTTATTCACATTGAACCATTACAACTCAAAATATTGCCAAAATAAGATTTACACTAATTCTGAATAATTGTTGCAGTTACGCGCAGACTCAAACAGCTAAGTCAACTTTGCTTATAGTTTCTGAAAGTCCTAAGCTGGACAATTTATACTTCACCTCGTTTACTCAAATTGCACCATTACAACTCAAAATATGGCCAAAACAAAGTTTACACTAATTCTGAATAATTGTTGCAGTTACGTGCAGACTCAAGTAGCTAAGTCACCTTTGCTTTTAGTTTCTGAAAGTTCTAAGCTGGACAATTTATACCTCACCTCGTTTACTCAAATTGGGCCATTACAACTCAAAATATGGCCAAAATAAAGTTTACACTAATTCTGAATAATTGCTGCAGTTACGCGCAGACTCAAGTAGCTAAGTCAACTTTGCTTATAGTTTCTGAAAGTCCTAAGCTGGACCATTTATACCTCACCTCGTTTACTCAAATTGCACCATTACAACTCAAAATATGGCCAAAATAAACTTTACACTAATTCTGAATAATTGTTGCACTTACGCGCAGACTCAAGTAGCTAAGTCAACTTTGCTTATAGTTTCTGAAAGTCCTAAGCTGGACCATTTATACCTCACCTCGTTTACTCAAATTGGAGCATTACAACTCAAAATATGGCCAAAATAAACTTTACACTAATTCTGAATAATTGTTGCACTTACGCGCAGACTCAAGTAGCTAAGTCAACTTTGCTTATAGTTTCTGAAAGTCCTACGCTGGACCACTTCTACCTCACTTCGTTTACTCAAATTGCAACATTACAACTCAAAATATGGCCAAAATAAACTTTACACTAATTCTGAATAGTTGTTGCACTTACGCGCAGACTCAAGTAGCTAAGTCAACTTTGCTTATAGTTTCTGAAAGTCCTAAGCTGGACCATTTATACTTCACGTCGTTTACTCAAATTGCACCATTACAACTCACAATATGGCCAAAACAAAGTTTATACTAATTCTGAATAGTTGTTGCAGTTACGCGCAGACTCAATTAGCTAAGTCAACTTTGCTTATAGTTTTTGAAAGTCCTAAGCTCGACAATTTATACTTCACCTCGTTTACTCAAATTGCGCCATTACAACTCAAAATATGGCCAAAATAAACTTTACACTAATTCTGAATAATTGTTGCAGTTACGCGCAGACTCAAGTAGCTAAGTCAATTTTGCTTATAGTTTCTGAAAGTCCAAAGCTTGACCATTTATACCTCACCTCGTTTACTCAAATTGCACCATTACAACTCACAATATGGCCAAAACAAAGTTTATACTAATTCTGAATAGTTGTTGCAGTTACGCGCAGACTCAATTAGCTAAGTCAACTTTGCTTATAGTTTCTGAAAGTCCTAAGCTGGAACATTTATACCTCACCTCGTTTACTCAAATTGCACCATTACAACTCAAAATATGGCCAAAATAAACTTTACACTAATTCTGAATAATTGTTGCAGTTACGCGCAGACTCAAGTAGCTAAGTCAATTTTGCTTATAGTTTCTGAAAGTCCAAAGCTTGGCCATTTATACCTCACCTCGTTTACTCAAATTGCGCCATTACAACTCAAAATATGACCAAAATAAACTTTACACTAATTATGAATAATTGTTGCAGTTACGCGCAGGCTCAAGTAGCTAAGACAACCTTCTTTACAGTTTCTAAAAGCCCTAAGCTGGACCATTTATACGTCCCGTCGTTTATTCACATTGGACCATTACAACTCAAAATATTGCCAAAATAAGATTTACACTAATTCTGAATAATTGTTGCAGTTTCGCGCAGACTCAAGTATCTAAGACAACTTTCTTCACAGTTTCTGAAAGCCCTTAGCCGGACCATTTATACGTCCCCTCGTTTGTTCACATTGGACCATTACAACTCAAAATATTGCCAAAATAAATTTTACACTAATTCTGAATAATTGTTGCAGTTACGCGCAGACTCAAAATGCTAAGCCAACTTTGCTTATAGTTTCTGAAACTCCTAAGATGGACCATTTATACCTCACCTCATTTACTCAAATTGCACCATTACAACTGAAAATATGGCCAAAATAAACTTTACACTAATTCTGAATAATTGTTGCAGTTACGCGCAGACTCAAGTAGCTAAGTCAACTTTGCATATAGTTTCTGAAAGTCCTAAGCTGGACCATTTATACCTCACCTCGTTTGTTCAAATTGGACCATTACAACTCAAAATATGGCCAAAATAAACTTTACACTAATTCTGAATAATTGTTGCAGTTACGCGCTGAGTCAAACAGCTAAGTTAACTTTCTTTACAGTTTCTGAAAACCCTAAGATTGGCCATTTATACGTCCCCTCGCTTATTCAAATTGGACCATTACAACTCAAAATATGACCAAAATAAACTTTACACTAGTTGTGAATAATTGTTGCAGTTACGTGCAGACTCAAATTGCTAAGTCAACTTTGTTTGCATTTTCTGATGGCTCTAAGCTGGACCATTTATACGTCTCCTCGTTTATTCAAATTGGACCATTACAACTCAAAATTTTGCCAAAATAAGATTTACACTAATTCTGCATAATTGTTGCACTTACGCGCAGACTCAAATAGCTAAGTCAACTTTCTTTACAGTTTCCGAAAGTACTAAGCTGGACCATTTATACCTCACCCCGTTTTCTCAAATTGCACCATTACAACTCAAAATATGGCCAAAATAAACTTTACACTAATTCTGAATAATTGTTGCAGTTACGCGCAGACTCAAGTAGCTAAGTCAATTTTGCTTATAGTTTCTGAAAGTCCTAAGCTGGAACATTTATACCTCACCTCGTTTACTCAAATTGCACCATTACAACTCAAAATATGGCCAAAATAAACTTTACACTAATTCTGAATAATTGTTGCTGTTACGCGCAGACTCAAGTAGCTAAGTCAATTTTGCTTATAGTTTCTGAAAGTCCAAAGCTTGACCATTTATACCTCACCTCGTTTACTCAAATTGGGCCATTACAACTCAAAATATGGCCAAAATAAAGTTTACACTAATTCTGACTAATTGTTGCAGTTACGCGCAGACTCAAGTAGCTAAGACAACCTTCTTCACAGTTTCTGAAAGCCCTTAGCCGGACCATTTATACGTCCCCTCGTTTGTTCAAATTGGACCATTACAACTCAAAATATTGCCAAAATAAAATTTACACTAATTCTGAATAATTGTTGCAGTTACGCGCAGACTCAAGTAGCTAAGACAACCTTCTTCACAGTTTCTGAAAGCCCTAAGCCGGACCATTTATACGTCCCCTCGTTTGTTCAAATTGGACCATTACAACTCAAAATATTTCCAAAATAATATTTACACTAATTCTGAATAATTGTTGCAGTTACGCGCAGGCTCAAGTAGCTAAGACAACTTTCTTTACAGTTTCTAAAAGCCCTAAGCTGGACCATTTATACGTCCCGTCGTTTATTCACATTGAACCATTACAACTCAAAATATTGCCAAAATAAGATTTACACTAATTCTGAATAATTGTTGCAGTTACGCGCAGACTCAAATAGCTAAGTCAACTTTCTTTACAGTTTCTGAAAGTCCTAAGCTGGACCATTTATACCTCACCTCGTTTTCTCAAATTGCACCATTACAACTCAAAATATTGCCAAAATAAACTTTACACTAATTCTGAATAATTCTTGCAGTTACGCGCAGACTCAAATAGCTAAGTCAACTTTGCTTATAGTTTCTGAAAGTCCTAAGCTGGACCATTTATACCTCACCTCGTCTACTCAAATTGCACCATTAAAACTCAAAATATGGCCAAAATAAACTTTACTCTAATTTTGAATAATTGTTGCAGTTACGCGCAGACTCAAGTAGCTAAGTCAACTTTGCTTATAGTTTCTGAAAGTCCTAGGCTTGACCATTTATACCTCACCTCGTTTACTCAAATTGCACCATTACAACTCAAAATATGGCCAAAAAAAACTTTACTCTAATTTTGAATAATTGTTGCAGTTACGCGCAGACTCAAACCGCCAAGTCAACTTTCTTTACAGTTTCTGAAAGGCCTAAGCTGGACCATTTACACCTCACCTAGTTTACTCAAATTGTACCATTACAACTCAAAATATGGCCAAAATAAACTTTACACTAATTCTGAATAATTGTTGCACTTACGCGCAGACTCAAATAGCTAAGTCAACTTTGCTTATAGTTTCTGAAAGTCCTAAGCTGGACCATTTATACCTCACCTCGATTACTCAAATTGCGCCATTACAACTCAAAATATGGCCAAAATAAACTTTACACTAATTCTGAATAATTGTTGCACTTACGCGCAGACTCAAATAGCTAAGTCAACTTTGCTTATAGTTTCTGAAAGTCCTAAGCTGGACCATTTATACCTCACCTCGTTTACTCAAATTGCACCATTACAACTCAAAATATGGCCCAAATAAACTTTACACTAATTCTGAATAATTGTTGCAGTTACGCGCAGACTCAAGTAGCTAAGTCAACTTTGCTTATAGTTTCTGAAAGTCCAAAGCTGGACCATTATTACCTCACCTCGTTTACTCAAATTGCACCATTACAACTCAAAATATGGCCAAAATAATCTTTACACTAATTCTGAATAATTGTTGCACTTACGCGCAGACTCAAATAGCTAAGTCAGCTTTGCTTATAGTTTCTGAAAGTCCAAAGCTGGACCATTTATACCTCACCTCGTTTACTCAAATTGCACCTTTACAACTCAAAATATGGCCAAAATCAGCTTTACATTAATTCTGAATAATTGTTGCACTTACGCGCAGACTCCAACAGCTAAGTCAACTTTGCTTATAGTTTCTGAAAGTCCTAAGCTGGACCATTTATACCTCACCTCGTTTACTCAAATTGCACCATTACAACTCAAAATATGGCCAAAACAAACTTTACACTAATTCTGAATAATTGTTGCACTTACGCGCAGACTCAAATAGCTAAGTCAACTTTGCTTATAATTTCTGAAAGTCCTAAGCTGGACCATTTATACCTCACCTCGTTTACTCAAATTGCACCATTACAACTCAAAATATGGCTAAAATAAACCTTACACTAATTTTGAATAATTGTTGCACTTACGCGCAGACTCAAATAGCTGAGTCAACTTTGCTTATACTTTCTGAAAGTCCTAAGCTGGACCATTTATATCTCACCTCGTTTACTCAAATTGCACCATTACAACTCAAAATATGGCCAAAATAAACTTTACACTAATTCTGTATAATTGTTGCACTTACGCGCAGACTCAAATAGCTAAGTCCACTTTGCTTATACTTTCTGAAAGTCCTAAGCTGGACCATTTATACCTCACCTCGTTTACTCAAATTGCACCATTACAACTCAAAATATGGCCCAAATAAACTTCACACTAATTCTGAATAATTGTTGCACTTACGCGCAGACTCAAATAGCAAAGTCAACTTTGCTTATACTTTCTGAAAGTCCTAAGCTGGACCATTTATACCTCACCTCGTTTACTCAAATTGCACCATTACAACTCAAAATATGGCCAAAATAAACTTTACACTAATTCTGAATAATTGTTGCACTTACGCGCAGACTCAAATAGCTAAGTCCACTTTGCTTATACTTTCTGAAAGTCCTAAGCTGGACCATTTATACCTCACCTCGTTTACTCAAATTGCACCATTACAACTCAAAATATGGCCCAAATAAACTTTACACTAATTCTGAATAATTGTTGCACTTACGCGCAGACTCAAGTAGCTAAGTCAACTTTGCTTATAGTTTCTGAAAGTCCTAAGCTTGACCATTTATACCTCACCTCGTTTACTCAAATTGCACTATTACAACTCAAAATATGGCCAAAATAAACTTTACTCTAATTTTGAATAATTGTTGCAGTTACGCGCAGACTCAAATGGCCAAGTCAACTTTCTTTACAGTTTCTGAAAGCCCTAAGCTGGACCATTTACACCTCACCTAGTTTACTCAAATTGTACCATTACAACTCAAAATATGGCCAAAATAAACTTTACACTAATTCTGAATAATTGTTGCACTTACGCGCAGACTCAAATAGCTAAGTCAACTTTGCTTATAGTTTCTGAAAGTCCTAAGCTGGACCATTTATACCTCTTCTCGATTACTCAAATTGCGCCATTACAACTCAAAATATGGCCAAAATAAACTTTACACTAATTCTGAATAATTGTTGCACTTACGCGCAGACTCAAATAGCTAAGTCCACTTTGCTTATAGTTTCTGAAAGTCCTAAGCTGGACCATTTATACCTCACCTCGATTACTCAAATTGCGCAATTAGAACTCAAAATATGGCCAAAATAAACTTTACACTAATTCTGAATAATTGTTGCACTTACGCGCAGACTCAAATAGCTAAGTCAACTTTGCTTATAGTTCCTGAAAGTCCTAAGATGGGCCATTTACACCTCACCTCGTTTACTCAAATTGCACCATTACAACTCAAAATATGGCTAAAATAAACCTTACACTAATTTTGAATAATTGTGGAACTTACGCGCAGACTCAAATAGCTAAGTCAACTTTGCTTATACTTTCTGAAAGTCCTAAGCTGGACCATTTATATCTCACCTCGTTTACTCAAATTGCACCATTACAACTCAAAATATGGCTAAAATAAACCTTACACTAATTTTGAATAATTGTTGCACTTACGCGCAGACTCAAATAGCTGAGTCAACTTTGCTTATACTTTCTGAAAGTCCTAAGCTGGACCATTTATATCTCACCTCGTTTACTCAAATTGCACCATTACAACTCAAAATATGGCCAAAATAAACTTTACACTAATTCTGTATAATTGTTGCACTTACGCGCAGACTCAAATAGCTAAGTCCACTTTGCTTATACTTTCTGAAAGTCCTAAGCTGGACCATTTATACCTCACCTCGTTTACTCAAATTGCACCATTACAACTCAAAATATGGCCCAAATAAACTTCACACTAATTCTGAATAATTGTTGCACTTACGCGCAGACTCAAATAGCAAAGTCAACTTTGCTTATACTTTCTGAAAGTCCTAAGCTGGACCATTTATACCTCACCTCGTTTACTCAAATTGCACCATTACAACTCAAAATATGGCCAAAATAAACTTTACACTAATTCTGAATAATTGTTGCACTTACGCGCAGACTCAAATAGCTAAGTCCACTTTGCTTATACTTTCTGAAAGTCCTAAGCTGGACCATTTATACCTCACCTCGTTTACTCAAATTGCACCATTACAACTCAAAATATGGCCCAAATAAACTTTACACTAATTCTGAATAATTGTTGCACTTACGCGCAGACTCAAGTAGCTAAGTCAACTTTGCTTATAGTTTCTGAAAGTCCTAAGCTTGACCATTTATACCTCACCTCGTTTACTCAAATTGCACTATTACAACTCAAAATATGGCCAAAATAAACTTTACTCTAATTTTGAATAATTGTTGCAGTTACGCGCAGACTCAAATGGCCAAGTCAACTTTCTTTACAGTTTCTGAAAGCCCTAAGCTGGACCATTTACACCTCACCTAGTTTACTCAAATTGTACCATTACAACTCAAAATATGGCCAAAATAAACTTTACACTAATTCTGAATAATTGTTGCACTTACGCGCAGACTCAAATAGCTAAGTCAACTTTGCTTATAGTTTCTGAAAGTCCTAAGCTGGACCATTTATACCTCTTCTCGATTACTCAAATTGCGCCATTACAACTCAAAATATGGCCAAAATAAACTTTACACTAATTCTGAATAATTGTTGCACTTACGCGCAGACTCAAATAGCTAAGTCCACTTTGCTTATAGTTTCTGAAAGTCCTAAGCTGGACCATTTATACCTCACCTCGATTACTCAAATTGCGCAATTAGAACTCAAAATATGGCCAAAATAAACTTTACACTAATTCTGAATAATTGTTGCACTTACGCGCAGACTCAAATAGCTAAGTCAACTTTGCTTATAGTTCCTGAAAGTCCTAAGATGGGCCATTTACACCTCACCTCGTTTACTCAAATTGCACCATTACAACTCAAAATATGGCTAAAATAAACCTTACACTAATTTTGAATAATTGTGGAACTTACGCGCAGACTCAAATAGCTAAGTCAACTTTGCTTATACTTTCTGAAAGTCCTAAGCTGGACCATTTATATCTCACCTCGTTTACTCAAATTGCACCATTACAACTCAAAATATGGCCAAAATAAACTTTACACTAATTCTGAATAATTGTTGCACTTACGCGCAGACTCAAATAGCTAAGTCGACTTTGCTTATACTTTCTGAAAGTCCTAAGCTGGACCATTTATACCTCACCTCGTTTACTCAAATTGCACCATTACAACTCAAAATATGGCCCAAATAAACTTTACACTAATTCTGAATAATTGTTGCACTTACGCGCAGACTCAAGTAGCTAAGTCAACTTTGCTTATAGTTTCTGAAAGTCCTAAGCTTGACCATTTATACCTCACCTCGTTTACTCAAATTGCACCATTACAACTCAAAATATGGCCAAAATAAACTTTACTCTAATTTTGAATAATTGTTGCAGTTACGCGCAGACTCAAATCGCCAAGTCAACTTTCTTTACAGTTTCTGAAAGCCCTAAGCTGGACCATTTACACCTCACCTAGTTTACTCAAATTGTACCATTACAACTCAAAATATGGCCAAAATAAACTTTACACTAATTCTGAATAATTGTTGCACTTACGCGCAGACTCAAATAGCTAAGTCAACTTTGCTTATAGTTTCTGAAAGTCCTAAGCTGGACCATTTATACCTCACCTCGATTACTCAAATTGCGCCATTACAACTCAAAATATGGCCAAAATAAACTTTACACTAATTCTGAATAATTGTTGCACTTACGCGCAGACTCAAATAGCTAAGTCAACTTTGCTTATAGTTTCTGAAAGTCCTAAGCTGGACCATTTATACCTCACCTCGATTACTCAAATTGCGCCATTACAACTCAAAATATGGCCAAAATAAACTTTACACTAATTCTGAATAATTGTTGCACTTACGCGCAGACTCAAATAGCTAAGTAAACTTGGCTTATAGTTTCTGAAAGTCCTAAGCTGGACCATTTATACCTCACCTCATTTACTCAAATTGCGCCATTACAACTCAAAATATGGCCCAAATAAACTTTACACTAATTCTGAATAATTGTTGCAGTTACGCGCAGAGTCAAGTAGCTAAGTCAACTTTGCTTAAAGTTTCTGAAAGTCCAAAGCTGGACCATTATTACCTCACCCCGTTTACTCAAATTGCACCATTACAACTCAAAATATGGCCAAAATAATCTTTACACTAATTCTGAATAATTGTTGCACTTACGCGCAGACTCAAATAGCTAAGTCAACTTTACTTATTGTTTCTGAAAGTCCAAAGCTGGACCATTTATACGTCACCTCGTTTACTCAAATTGCACCTTTACAACTCAAAATATGGCCAAAATCAGCTTTACACTAATTCTGAATAATTGTTGCACTTACGCGCAGACTCCAACAGCTAAGTCAACTTTACTTATAGTTTCTGAAAGCCCTAAGCTGGACAATTTATACCTCACCTCGTTTTCTCAAATTGTCCCATTACAACTCAAAATATGGCCAAAACAAACTTTACACTAATTCTGAATAATTGTTGCACTTACGCGCAGACTCAAATAGCTAAGTCAACTTTGCTTATAATTTCTGAAAGTCCTAAGCTGGACCATTTATACCTCACCTCGATTACTCAAATTGTACCATTACAACTCAAAATATGGCCAAAACAAACTTTACACTAATTCTGAATAATTGTTGCACTTACGCGCAGACTCAAATAGCTAAGTCAACTTTGCTTATACTTTCTGAAAGTCCTAAGCTGGACCATTTATACCTCACCTCGTTTACTCAAATTGCACCATTACAACTCAAAATATGGCCCAAATAAACTTTACACTAATTCTGAATAATTGTTGCACTTACGCGCAGACTCAAGTAGCTAAGTCAACTTTGCTTATAGTTTCTGAAAGTCCTAAGCTTGGCCATTTATACCTCACCTCGTTTACTCAAATTGCACTATTACAACTCAAAATATGGCCAAAATAAACTTTACTCTAATTTTGAATAATTGTTGCAGTTACGCGCAGACTCAAATGGCCAAGTCAACTTTCTTTACAGTTTCTGAAAGCCCTAAGCTGGACCATTTACACCTCACCTAGTTTACTCAAATTGTACCATTACAACTCAAAATATGGCCAAAATAAACTTTACACTAATTCTGAATAATTGTTGCACTTACGCGCAGACTCAAATAGCTAAGTCAACTTTGCTTATAGTTTCTGAAAGTCCTAAGCTGGACCATTTATACCTCTTCTCGATTACTCAAATTGCGCCATTACAACTCAAAATATGGCCAAAATAAACTTTACACTAATTCTGAATAATTGTTGCACTTACGCGCAGACTCAAATAGCTAAGTCCACTTTGCTTATAGTTTCTGAAAGTCCTAAGCTGGACCATTTATACCTCACCTCGATTACTCAAATTGCGCCATTAGAACTCAAAATATGGCCAAAATAAACTTTACACTAATTCTGAATAATTGTTGCACTTACGCGCAGACTCAAATAGCTAAGTCAACTTTGCTTATAGTTCCTGAAAGTCCTAAGATGGGCCATTTACACCTCACCTCGTTTACTCAAATTGCACCATTACAACTCAAAATATGGCTAAAATAAACCTTACACTAATTTTGAATAATTGTGGAACTTACGCGCAGACTCAAATAGCTAAGTCAACTTTGCTTATACTTTCTGAAAGTCCTAAGCTGGACCATTTATATCTCACCTCGTTTACTCAAATTGCACCATTACAACTCAAAATATGGCCAAAATAAACTTTACACTAATTCTGAATAATTGTTGCACTTACGCGCAGACTCAAATAGCTAAGTCGACTTTGCTTATACTTTCTGAAAGTCCTAAGCTGGACCATTTATACCTCACCTCGTTTACTCAAATTGCACCATTACAACTCAAAATATGGCCCAAATAAACTTTACACTAATTCTGAATAATTGTTGCACTTACGCGCAGACTCAAGTAGCTAAGTCAACTTTGCTTATAGTTTCTGAAAGTCCTAAGCTTGACCATTTATACCTCACCTCGTTTACTCAAATTGCACCATTACAACTCAAAATATGGCCAAAATAAACTTTAATTTTGAATAATTGTTGCAGTTACGCGCAGACTCAAATCGCCAAGTCAACTTTCTTTACAGTTTCTGAAAGCCCTAAGCTGGACCATTTACACCTCACCTAGTTTACTCAAATTGTACCATTACAACTCAAAATATGGCCAAAATAAACTTTACACTAATTCTGAATAATTGTTGCACTTACGCGCAGACTCAAATAGCTAAGTCAACTTTGCTTATAGTTTCTGAAAGTCCTAAGCTGGACCATTTATACCTCACCTCGATTACTCAAATTGCGCCATTACAACTCAAAATATGGCCAAAATAAACTTTACACTAATTCTGAATAATTGTTGCACTTACGCGCAGACTCAAATAGCTAAGTCAACTTTGCTTATAGTTTCTGAAAGTCCTAAGCTGGACCATTTATACCTCACCTCGATTACTCAAATTGCGCCATTACAACTCAAAATATGGCCAAAATAAACTTTACACTAATTCTGAATAATTGTTGCACTTACGCGCAGACTCAAATAGCTAAGTCAACTTTGCTTATAGTTTCTGAAAGTCCTAAGCTGGACCATTTATACCTCACCTCATTTACTCAAATTGCGCCATTACAACTCAAAATATGGCCCAAATAAACTTTACACTAATTCTGAATAATTGTTGCAGTTACGCGCAGAGTCAAGTAGCTAAGTCAACTTTGCTTAAAGTTTCTGAAAGTCCAAAGCTGGACCATTATTACCTCACCCCGTTTACTCAAATTGCACCATTACAACTCAAAATATGGCCAAAATAATCTTTACACTAATTCTGAATAATTGTTGCACTTACGCGCAGACTCAAATAGCTAAGTCAACTTTACTTATTGTTTCTGAAAGTCCAAAGCTGGACCATTTATACGTCACCTCGTTTACTCAAATTGCACCTTTACAACTCAAAATATGGCCAAAATCAGCTTTACACTAATTCTGAATAATTGTTGCACTTACGCGCAGACTCCAACAGCTAAGTCAACTTTACTTATAGTTTCTGAAAGCCCTAAGCTGGACAATTTATACCTCACCTCGTTTTCTCAAATTGTCCCATTACAACTCAAAATATGGCCAAAACAAACTTTACACTAATTCTGAATAATTGTTGCACTTACGCGCAGACTCAAATAGCTAAGTCAACTTTGCTTATAATTTCTGAAAGTCCTAAGCTGGACCATTTATACCTCACCTCGATTACTCAAATTGTACCATTACAACTCAAAATATGGCCAAAACAAACTTTACACTAATTCTGAATAATTGTTGCACTTACGCGCAGACTCAAATAGCTAAGTCAACTTTGCTTATAATTTCTGAAAGTCCTAAGCTGGACCATTTACACCTCACCAAGTTTACTCAAATTGTACCATTACAACTCAAAATATGGCCAAAATAAAGTTTACACTAATTCTGAATAATTGTTGCAGTTACGCGCAGACTCAAGTAGCTACGTCAACTTTGCTGATAGTTTCTGAAAGTCCTAAGCTGGTCCATTTATATCTCACCTCGTTTACTCAAATTGCACCATTACAACTCAAAATATGGCCAAAATAAACTTTACACTAATTCTGAATAATTGTTGCACTTACGCGCAGACTCAAATAGCTAAGTCAACTTTGCTTATACTTTCTGAAAGTCCTAAGCTGGACCATTTATACCTCACCTCGTTGACTCAAATTGCACCATTACAACTCAAAATATGGCCCAAATAAACTTTACACTAATTCTGAATAATTGTTGCACTTACGCGCAGACTCAAGTAGCTAAGTCAACTTTGCTTATAGTTTCTGAAAGTCCTAAGCTGGACCATTTATACCTCACCTCGTTTACTCAAATTGCAGCGTTACAACTCAAAATATGGCCAAAATAAACTTTACTCTAATTTTGAATAATTGTTGCACTTACGCGCACACTCAAATAGCTAAGTCAACTTTGCTTATAGTTTCTGAAAGTCCTAAGCTGGACTACTTATACCTCACCTAGATTACTCAAATTGCGCCATTACAACTTAAAATATGGCCAAAATAAACTTTACTCTAATTTTGAATAATTGTTGCAGTTACGCGCAGACTCAAGTAGCTAAGTCAACTTTGCTTATAGTTTCTGAAAGTCCTAAGCTGGACTATTTATGCCTCACCAAGTTTACTCAAATTGGACCATTACAACTCAAAATATGGCCAAAATAAACTTTACACTAATTCTGAATAATTGGTGCAGTTACGCGCAGACTCAAGTAGCTAAGTCAACTTTGCTTATAGTTTCTGAAAGTCCTAAGCTGAACCATTTATACCTCACCTCGTTTACTCAAATTGCGCCATTACAACTCAAAATATGGCCCAAATAAACTTTACACTAATTCTGAATAATTGTTGCACTTACGCGCAGACTCAAATAGCTAAGTCAGCTTTGCTTATAGTTTCTGAAAGTCCTAAGCTTGACCATTTATACCTCACCTCGTTTACTCAAATTGCACCATTACAACTCAAAATATGGCCAAAATAAACTTTACTCTAATTTTGAATAATTGTTGCAGTTACGCGCAGACTCAAATCGCCAAGTCAACTTTCTTTACAGTTTCTGAAAGCCCTAAGCTGGACCATTTACACCTCACCTAGTTTACTCAAATTGTACCATTACAACTCAAAATATGGCCAAAATAAACTTTACACTAATTCTGAATAATTGTTGCACTTACGCGCAGACTCAAATAGCTAAGTCAACTTTGCTTATAGTTTCTGAAAGTCCTAAGCTGGACCATTTATACCTCACCTCGATTACTCAAATTGCGCCATTACAACTCAAAATATGGCCCAAATAAACTTTACACTAATTCTGAATAATTGTTGCACTTACGCGCAGACTCAAATAGCTAAGTCAGCTTTGCTTATAGTTTCTGAAAGTCCTAAGCTTGACCATTTATACCTCACCTCGTTTACTCAAATTGCACCATTACAACTCAAAATATGGCCAAAATAAACTTTACTCTAATTTTGAATAATTGTTGCAGTTACGCGCAGACTCAAATCGCCAAGTCAACTTTCTTTACAGTTTCTGAAAGCCCTAAGCTGGACCATTTACACCTCACCTAGTTTACTCAAATTGTACCATTACAACTCAAAATATGGCCAAAATAAACTTTACACTAATTCTGAATAATTGTTGCACTTACGCGCAGACTCAAATAGCTAAGTCAACTTTGCTTACAGTTTCTGAAAGTCCTAAGCTGGACCATTTATACCTCACCTCGATTACTCAAATTGCGCCATTACAACTCAAAATATGGCCAAAATAAACTTTACACTAATTCTGAATAATTGTTGCACTTACGCGCAGACTCAAATAGCTAAGTCAACTTTGCTTATAGTTTCTGAAAGTCCTAAGCTGGACCATTTATTCCTCACCTCGATTACTCAAATTGCACCATTACAACTCAAAATATGGCCCAAATAAACTTTACACTAATTCTGAATAATTGTTGCAGTTACGCGCAGACTCAAGTAGCTAAGTCAACTTTGTTTAAGTTTCTGAAAGTCCAAAGCTGGACCATTATTACCTCACCTCGTTTACTCAAATTGCACCATTACAACTCAAAATATGGCCAAAATAATCTTTACACTAATTCTGAATAATTGTTGCACTTACGCGCAGACTCAAATAGCTAAGTCAGCTTTGCTTATAGTTTCTGAAAGTCCAAAGCTGGACCATTTATACCTCACCTCGTTTACTCAAATTGCACCTTTACAACTCAAAATATGGCCAAAATAAACTTTACACAAATTCTGAATAATTGTTGCAGTTACGCGCAGACTCAAATAGCTAAGAGAACCTTCTTTACAGTTTCTGAAAGCCCTAAGCTGGCCCATTAATACGTCACCTCGTTTATTTAAATTGTACTTATACAACTCAAAATATGTCCAAAATAAACTTTACACTAATTCTGAATAATTGTTGCAGTTACGCGCAGACTCAAATAGCTAAGTCAAGTTTGCTTATACTTTCTGAAAGTCCTAAGCTGGTCCATTTATACCTCACCTCGTTTACTCAAATTGCACCATTACAACTCAAAATATGGCCCAAGTAAACTTTACACTAATTCTGAATAATTGTTGCACTTACGCGCAGACTCAAGTAGCTAAGTCAACTTTGCTGATAGTTTCTGAAAGTCCTAAGATGGGCCATTTACACCTCACCTCGTTTACTCAAATTGCACCATTACAACTCAAAATATGGCTAAAATAAACCTTACACTAATTTTGAATAATTGTTGCACTTACGCGCAGACTCAAATAGCTAAGTCAAGTTTGCTTATACTTTCTGAAAGTCCTAAGCTGGTCCATTTATATCTCACCTCGTTTACTCAAATTGCACCATTACAACTCAAAATATGGCCAAAATAAACTTTACACTAATTCTGAATAATTGGTGCAGTTACGCGCAGACTCAAATAGCTAAGTCAACTTTGCTTACACTTTCTGAAAGTCCTAAGCTGGACCATTTATACCTCACCTCGTTTACTCAAATTGCACCATTACAACTCAAAATATGGCCCAAATAAACTTTACACTAATTCTGAATAATTGTTGCAGTTACGCGCAGACTCAAGTAGCTAAGTCAACTTTGCTTAAAGTTTCTGAAAGTCCAAAGCTGGACCATTATTACCTCACCCCGTTTACTCAAATTGCACCATTACAACTCAAAATATGGCCAAAATAATCTTTACACTAATTCTGAATAATTGTTGCACTTACGCGCAGACTCAAATAGCTAAGTCAGCTTTGCTTATTGTTTCTGAAAGTCCAAAGCTGGACCATTTATACCTCACCTCGTTTACTCAAATTGCACCTTTACAACTCAAAATATGGCCAAAATCAGCTTTACACTAATTCTGAATAATTGTTGCACTTACGCGCAGACTCCAACAGCTAAGTCAACTTTACTTATAGTTTCTGAAAGCCCTAAGCTGGACAATTTATACCTCACCTCGTTTACTCAAATTGTACCATTACAACTCAAAATATGGCCAAAACAAACTTTACACCAATTCTGAATAATTGTTGCACTTACGCGCAGACTCAAATAGCTAAGTCAACTTTGCTTATAATTTCTGAAAGTCCTAAGCTGGACCATTTATACCTCACCTCGTTTACTCAAATTGTACCATTGCAACTCAAAATATTGCCAAAACAAACTTTACACTAATTCTGAATAATTGTTGCACTTACGCGCAGACTCAAATAGCTAAGTCAACTTTGCTTATAATTTCTGAAAGTCCTAAGCTGGACCATTTACACCTCACCTAGTTTACTCAAATTGTACCATTACAACTCAAAATATGGCCGAAATAAACTTTACACTAATTCTGAATAATTGTTGCAGTTACGCGCAGACTCAAGTAGCTAAGTCAACTTTGCTGATAGTTTCTGAAAGTCCTAAGATGGGCCATTTACACCTCACCTCGTTTACTCAAATTGCACCATTACAACTCAAAATATGGCTAAAATAAACCTTACACTAATTTTGAATAATTGTTGCACTTACGCGCAGACTCAAATAGCTAAGTCAAGTTTGCTTATACTTTCTGAAAGTCCTAAGCTGGTCCATTTATATCTCACCTCGTTTACTCAAATTGCACCATTACAACTCAAAATATGGCCAAAATAAACTTTACACTAATTCTGAATAATTGTTGCACTTACGCGCAGACTCAAGTAGCTAAGTCAACTTTGCTTATACTTTCTGAAAGTCCTACGCTGGACCATTTATACCTCACCTCGTTTACTCAAATTGCACCATTACAACTCAAAATATGGCTAAAATAAACCTTACACTAATTTTGAATAATTGTTGCACTTACGCGCAGACTCAAATAGCTAAGTCAAGTTTGCTTATACTTTCTGAAAGTCCTAAGCTGGTCCATTTATACCTCACCTCGTTTACTCAAATTGCACCATTACAACTCAAAATATGGCCCAAATAAACTTTACACTAATTCTGAATAATTGTTGCACTTACGCGCAGACTCAAGTAGCTAAGTCAACTTTGCTGATAGTTTCTGAAAGTCCTAAGATGGGCCATTTAAACCTCACCTAGTTTACTCAAATTGCACCATTACAACTCAAAATATGGCTAAAATAAACCTTACACTAATTTTGAATAATTGTTGCACTTACGCGCAGACTCAAATAGCTAAGTCAAGTTTGCTTATACTTTCTGAAAGTCCTAAGCTGGACCATTTATACCTCACCTCGTTTACTCAAATTGCACCATTACAACTCAAAATATGGCCCAAATAAACTTTACACTAATTCTGAATAATTGTTGCAGTTACGCGCAGACTCAAGTAGCTAAGTCAACTTTGCTTAAAGTTTCTGAAAGTCCAAAGCTGGACCATTATTACCTCACCCCGTTTACTCAAATTGCACCATTACAACTCAAAATATGGCCAAAATAATCTTTACACTAATTCTGAATAATTGTTGCACTTACGCGCAGACTCAAATAGCTAAGTCAGCTTTGCTTATTGTTTCTGAAAGTCCAAAGCTGGACCATTTATACCTCACCTCGTTTACTCAAATTGCACCTTTACAACTCAAAATATGGCCAAAATCAGCTTTACACTAATTCTGAATAATTGTTGCACTTACGCGCAGACTCCAACAGCTAAGTCAACTTTACTTATAGTTTCTGAAAGCCCTAAGCTGGACAATTTATACCTCACCTCGTTTACTCAAATTGTACCATTACAACTCAAAATATGGCCAAAACAAACTTTACACCAATTCTGAATAATTGTTGCACTTACGCGCAGACTCAAATAGCTAAGTCAACTTTGCTTATAATTTCTGAAAGTCCTAAGCTGGACCATTTATACCTCACCTCGTTTACTCAAATTGTACCATTACAATTCAAAATATGGCCAAAACAAACTTTACACTAATTCTGAATAATTGTTGCACTTACGCGCAGACTCAAATAGCTAAGTCAACTTTGCTTATACTTTCTGAAAGTCCTAAGCTGGACCATTTATACCTCACCTCGTTTACTCAAATTGCACCATTACAACTCAAAATATGGCCCAAATAAACTTTACACTAATTCTGAATAATTGTTGCACTTACGCGCAGACTCAAGTAGCTAAGTCAACTTTGCTTATAGTTTCTGAAAGTCCTAAGCTGGACCATTTATACCTCACCTCGTTTACTCAAATTGCAGCGTTACAACTCAAAATATGGCCAAAATAAACTTTACTCTAATTTTGAATAATTGTTGCACTAACGCGCACACTCAAATAGCTAAGTCAACTTTGCTTATAGTTTCTGAAGGTCCTGAGCTGGACCATTTACACCTCACCTCGTTTACTCAAATTGCACCATTACAACTCAAAATATGGCCAAAATAAACTTTACACTAATTCTGAATAATTGTTGCACTTACGCGTAGACTCAAATAGCTAAGTCAACTTTGCTTATAGTTCCTGAAAGTCCTAAGCTGGACCATTTATACCTCACCTCGTTTACTAAAATTGCACCATTACAACTCAAAATATGGCCGAAATAAACTTTACACTAATTCTGAATAATTGTTGCAGTTACGCGCAGACTCAAGTAGCTAAGTCAACTTTGCTTAAAGTTTCTGAAAGTCCAAAGCTGGACCATTATTACCTCACCTCGTTTACTCAAATTGCACCATTACAACTCAAAATATGGCCAAAATAATCTTTACACTAATTCTGAATAATTGTTGCACTTACGCGCAGACTCAAATAGCTAAGTCAGCTTTGCTTATAGTTTCTGAAAGTCCAAAGCTGGACCATTTATACCTCACCTCGTTTACTCAAATTGCACCTTTACAACTCAAAATATGGCCAAAATAAACTTTACACAAATTCTGAATAATTGTTGCAGTTACGCGCAGACTCAAATAGCTAAGAGAACCTTCTTTACAGTTTCTGAAAGCCCTAAGCTGGCCCATTAATACGTCACCTCGTTTATTTAAATTGTACTTATACAACTCAAAATATGTCCAAAATAAACTTTACACTAATTCTGAATAATTGTTGCAGTTACGCGCAGACTCAAGTAGCTAAGTCAACTTTGCTTAAAGTTTCTGAAAGTCCATAGCTGGACCATTATTACCTCACCCCGTTTACTCAAATTGCACCATTACAACTCAAAATATGGCCAAAATAATCTTTACACTAATTCTGAATAATTGTTGCACTTACGCGCAGACTCAAATAGCTAAGTCAGCTTTGCTTATTGTTTCTGAAAGTCCAAAGCTGGACCATTTATACCTCACCTCGTTTACTCAAATTGCACCTTTACAACTCAAAATATGGCCAAAATCAGCTTTACACTAATTCTGAATAATTGTTGCACTTACGCGCAGACTCCAACAGCTAAGTCAACTTTACTTATAGTTTCTGAAAGCCCTAAGCTGGACAATTTATACCTCACCTCGTTTACTCAAATTGTACCATTACAACTCAAAATATGGCCAAAACAAACTTTACACTAATTCTGAATAATTGTTGCACTTACGCGCAGACTCAAATAGCTAAGTCAACTTTGCTTATAATTTCTGAAAGTCCTAAGCTGGACCATTTATACCTCACCTCGTTTACTCAAATTGTACCATTACAACTCAAAATATGGCCAAAACAAACTTTACACTAATTCTGAATAATTGTTGCACTTACGCGCAGACTCAAATAGCTAAGTCAACTTTGCTTATAATTTCTGAAAGTCCTAAGCTGGACCATTTACACCTCACCTAGTTTACTCAAATTGTACCATTACAACTCAAAATATGGCCGAAATAAACTTTACACTAATTCTGAATAATTGTTGCAGTTACGCGCAGACTCAAGTAGCTAAGTCAACTTTGCTGATAGTTTCTGAAAGTCCTAAGATGGGCCATTTACACCTCACCTCGTTTACTCAAATTGCACCATTACAACTCAAAATATGGCTAAAATAAACCTTACACTAATTTTGAATAATTGTTGCACTTACGCGCAGACTCAAATAGCTAAGTCAAGTTTGCTTATACTTTCTGAAAGTCCTAAGCTGTTCCATTTATATCTCACCTCGTTTACTCAAATTGCACCATTACAACTCAAAATATGGCCAAAATAAACTTTACACTAATTCTGAATAATTGTTGCACTTACGCGCAGACTCAAGTAGCTAAGTCAACTTTGCTTATACTTTCTGAAACTCCTAAGCTGGACCATTTATACCTCACCTCGTTTACTCAAATTGCACCATTACAACTCAAAATATGGCCCAAATAAACTTTACACTAATTCTGAATAATTGTTGCACTTACGCGCAGACTCAAGTAGCTAAGTCAACTTTGCTGATAGTTTCTAAAAGTCCTAAGATGGGCCATTTACACCTCACCTCGTTTACTCAAATTGCACCATTACAACTCAAAATATGGCTAAAATAAACCTTACACTAATTTTGAATAATTGTTGCACTTACGCGCAGACTCAAATAGCTAAGTCAAGTTTGCTTATACTTTCTGAAAGTCCTAAGCTGGTCCATTTATATCTCACCTCGTTTACTCAAATTGCACCATTACAACTCAAAATATGGCCAAAATAAACTTTACACTAATTCTGAATAATTGGTGCAGTTACGCGTAGACTCAAATAGCTAAGTCAACTTTGCTTATACTTTCTGAAAGTCCTAAGCTGGACCATTTATACCTCACCTCGTTTACTCAAATTGCACCATTACAACTCAAAATATGGCCCAAATAAACTTTACACTAATTCTGAATAATTGTTGCACTTACGCGCAGACTCAAGTAGCTAAGTCAACTTTGCTTATAGTTTCTGAAAGTCCTAAGCTGGACCATTTATACGTCACCTCGTTTACTCAAATTGCAGCGTTACAACTCAAAATATGGCCAAAATAAACTTTACTCTAATTTTGAATAATTGTTGCACTTACGCGCACACTCAAATAGCTAAGTCAACTTTGCTTATAGTTTCTGAAGGTCCTGAGCTGGACCATTTACACCTCACCTCGTTTACTCAAATTGCACCATTACAACTCAAAATATGGCCAAAATAAACTTTACACTAATTCTGAATAATTGTTGCACTTACGCGTAGACTCAAATAGCTAAGTCAACTTTGCTTATAGTTCCTGAAAGTCCTAAGCTGGACCATTTATACCTCACCTCGTTTACTAAAATTGCACCATTACAACTCAAAATATGGCCAAAATAAACTTTACTCTAATTCTGAATAATTGCTGCAGTTACGCGCAGACTCAAAATGCTAAGTCAACTTTGCTTATACTTTCTGAAAGTCCTAAGCTGGACCATTTATACCTCACCTCGTTTACTCAAATTGCACCATTACAACTCAAAATATGCCAAAATAGACTTTACACTAATTCTGAATAATTGTTGCACATACGCGCAGACTCAAGTAGCAAAGTCAACTTTGCTTATAGTTTTTGAAAGTCCTAAGCTGGACCATTTATACCTCACCTAGATTACTCAAATTGCGCCATTACAACTCAAAATATGGCCCAAATAAACTTTACACTAATTCTGAATAATTGTTGCAGTTACGCGCAGACTCAAGTAGCTAAGTCAACTTTGCTTATAGTTTCTGAAAGTCCTAAGCTGAACCATTTATACCTCACCTCGTTTACTCAAATTGCGCCATTACAACTCAAAATATGGCCCAAATAAACTTTACACTAATTCTGAATAATTGTTGCACTTACGCGCAGACTCAAGTAGCTAAGTCAACTTTGCTTATAGTTTCTGAAAGTCCTAAGCTTGACCATTTATACCTCACCTCGTTTACTCAAATTGCACCATTACAACTCAAAATATGGCCAAAATAAACTTTACTCTAATTTTGAATAATTGTTGCAGTTACGCGCAGACTCAAATCGCCAAGTCAACTTTCTTTACAGTTCCTGAAAGCCCTAAGCTGGACCATTTACACCTCACCTAGTTTACCCAAATTGTACCATTACAACTCAAAATATGGCCAAAATAAACTTTACACTAATTCTGAATAATTGTTGCACTTACGCGCAGACTCAAATAGATAAGTCAACTTTGCTTATAGTTTCTGAAACTCCTAAGCTGGGCCATTTATACCTCACCTCGATTACTCAAATTGCGCCATTACAACTCAAAATATGGCCAAAATAAACTTGACACTAATTCTGAATAATTGTTGCACTTACGCGCAGACTCAAATAGCTAAGTCAACATTGCTCATACTTTCTGAAAGTCCTAAGCTGGACCATTTATACCTCACCTCGATTACTCAAATTGCGCCATTACAACTCAAAATATGGCCAAAATAAACTTTACACTAATTCTGAATATTTGTTGCAGTTACGCGCAGACTCAAGTAGCTAAGTCAACTTTGCTTAAAGTTTCTGAAAGTCCAAAGCTGGACCATTATTACCTCACCCCGTTTACTCAAATTGCACCATTACAACTCAAAATATGGCCAAAATAATCTTTACACTAATTCTGAATAATTGTTGCACTTACGCGCAGACTCAAATAGCTAAGTCAGCTTTGCTTATTGTTTCTGAAAGTCCAAAGCTGGACCATTTATACCTCACCTCGTTTACTCAAATTGCACCTTTACAACTCAAAATATGGCCAAAATCAGCTTTACACTAATTCTGAATAATTGTTGCACTTACGCGCAGACTCCAACAGCTAAGTCAACTTTACTTATAGTTTCTGAAAGCCCTAAGCTGGACAATTTATACCTCACCTCGTTTACTCAAATTGTACCATTACAACTCAAAATATAGCCAAAACAAACTTTACACCAATTCTGAATAATTGTTGCACTTACGCGCAGACTCAAATAGCTAAGTCAACTTTGCTTATAATTTCTGAAAGTCCTAAGCTGGTCCATTTATACCTCACCTCGTTTACTCAAATTGTACCATTGCAACTCAAAATATTGCCAAAACAAACTTTACACTAATTCTGAATAATTGTTGCACTTACGCGCAGACTCAAATAGCTAAGTCAACTTTGCTTATAATTTCTGAAAGTCCTAAGCTGGACCATTTACACCTCACCTAGTTTACTCAAATTGTACCATTACAACTCAAAATATGGCCGAAATAAACTTTACACTAATTCTGAATAATTGTTGCAGTTACGCGCAGACTCAAGTAGCTAAGTCAACTTTGCTGATAGTTTCTGAAAGTCCTAAGATGGGCCATTTACACCTCACCTCGTTTACTCAAATTGCACCATTACAACTCAAAATATGGCTAAAATAAACCTTACACTAATTTTGAATAATTGTTGCACTTACGCGCAGACTCAAATAGCTAAGTCAAGTTTGCTTATACTTTCTGAAAGTCCTAAGCTGGTCCATTTATATCTCACCTCGTTTACTCAAATTGCACCATTACAACTCAAAATATGGCCAAAATAAACTTTACACTAATTCTGAATAATTGTTGCACTTACGCGCAGACTCAAGTAGCTAAGTCAACTTTGCTTATACTTTCTGAAAGTCCTACGCTGGACCATTTATACCTCACCTCGTTTACTCAAATTGCACCATTACAACTCAAAATATGGCTAAAATAAACCTTACACTAATTTTGAATAATTGTTGCACTTACGCGCAGACTCAAATAGCTAAGTCAAGTTTGCTTATACTTTCTGAAAGTCCTAAGCTGGTCCATTTATACCTCACCTCGTTTACTCAAATTGCACCATTACAACTCAAAATATGGCCCAAATAAACTTTACACTAATTCTGAATAATTGTTGCACTTACGCGCAGACTCAAGTAGCTAAGTCAACTTTGCTGATAGTTTCTGAAAGTCCTAAGATGGGCCATTTAAACCTCACCTCGTTTACTCAAATTGCACCATTACAACTCAAAATATGGCTAAAATAAACCTTACACTAATTTTGAATAATTGTTGCACTTACGCGCAGACTCAAATAGCTAAGTCAAGTTTGCTTATACTTTCTGAAAGTCCTAAGCTGGTCCATTTATATCTCACCTCGTTTACTCAAATTGCACCATTACAACTCAAAATATGGCCAAAATAAACTTTACACTAATTCTGAATAATTGGTGCAGTTACGCGCAGACTCAAATAGCTAAGTCAACTTTGCTTATACTTTCTGAAAGTCCTAAGCTGGACCATTTATACCTCACCTCGTTTACTCAAATTGCACCATTACAACTCAAAATATGGCCCAAATAAACTTTACACTAATTCTGAATAATTGTTGCAGTTACGCGCAGACTCAAGTAGCTAAGTCAACTTTGCTTAAAGTTTCTGAAAGTCCAAAGCTGGACCATTATTACCTCACCCCGTTTACTCAAATTGCACCATTACAACTCAAAATATGGCCAAAATAATCTTTACACTAATTCTGAATAATTGTTGCACTTACGCGCAGACTCAAATAGCTAAGTCAGCTTTGCTTATTGTTTCTGAAAGTCCAAAGCTGGACCATTTATACCTCACCTCGTTTACTCAAATTGCACCTTTACAACTCAAAATATGGCCAAAATCAGCTTTACACTAATTCTGAATAATTGTTGCACTTACGCGCAGACTCCAACAGCTAAGTCAACTTTACTTATAGTTTCTGAAAGCCCTAAGCTGGACAATTTATACCTCACCTCGTTTACTCAAATTGTACCATTACAACTCAAAATATGGCCAAAACAAACTTTACACCAATTCTGAATAATTGTTGCACTTACGCGCAGACTCAAATAGCTAAGTCAACTTTGCTTATACTTTCTGAAAGTCCTAAGCTGGACCATTTATACCTCACCTCGTTTACTCAAATTGCACCATTACAACTCAAAATATGGCCCAAATAAACTTTACACTAATTCTGAATAATTGTTGCACTTACGCGCAGACTCAAGTAGCTAAGTCAACTTTGCTTATAGTTTCTGAAAGTCCTAAGCTGGACCATTTATACCTCACCTCGTTTACTCAAATTGCAGCGTTACAACTCAAAATATGGCCAAAATAAACTTTACTCTAATTTTGAATAATTGTTGCACTTACGCGCACACTCAAATAGCTAAGTCAACTTTGCTTATAGTTTCTGAAGGTCCTGAGCTGGACCATTTACACCTCACCTCGTTTACTCAAATTGCACCATTACAACTCAAAATATGGCCAAAATAAACTTTACACTAATTCTGAATAATTGTTGCACTTACGCGTAGACTCAAATAGCTAAGTCAACTTTGCTTATAGTTCCTGAAAGTCCTAAGCTGGACCATTTATACCTCACCTCGTTTACTAAAATTGCACCATTACAACTCAAAATATGGCCCAAATAAACTTTACACTAATTCTGAATAATTGTTGCAGTTACGCGCAGACTCAAGTAGCTAAGTCAACTTTGCTTAAAGTTTCTGAAAGTCCAAAGCTGGACCATTATTACCTCACCTCGTTTACTCAAATTGCACCATTACAACTCAAAATATGGCCAAAATAATCTTTACACTAATTCTGAATAATTGTTGCACTTACGCGCAGACTCAAATAGCTAAGTCAGCTTTGCTTATAGTTTCTGAAAGTCCAAAGCTGGACCATTTATACCTCACCTCGTTTACTCAAATTGCACCTTTACAACTCAAAATATGGCCAAAATAAACTTTACACAAATTCTGAATAATTGTTGCAGTTACGCGCAGACTCAAATAGCTAAGAGAACCTTCTTTACAGTTTCTGAAAGCCCTAAGCTGGCCCATTAATACGTCACCTCGTTTATTTAAATTGTACTTATACAACTCAAAATATGTCCAAAATAAACTTTACACTAATTCTGAATAATTGTTGCAGTTACGCGCAGACTCAAGTAGCTAAGTCAACTTTGCTTAAAGTTTCTGAAAGTCCAAAGCTGGACCATTATTACCTCACCCCGTTTACTCAAATTGCACCATTACAACTCAAAATATGGCCAAAATAATCTTTACACTAATTCTGAATAATTGTTGCACTTACGCGCAGACTCAAATAGCTAAGTCAGCTTTGCTTATTGTTTCTGAAAGTCCAAAGCTGGACCATTTATACCTCACCTCGTTTACTCAAATTGCACCTTTACAACTCAAAATATGGCCAAAATCAGCTTTACACTAATTCTGAATAATTGTTGCACTTACGCGCAGACTCCAACAGCTAAGTCAACTTTACTTATAGTTTCTGAAAGCCCTAAGCTGGACAATTTATACCTCACCTCGTTTACTCAAATTGTACCATTACAACTCAAAATATGGCCAAAACAAACTTTACACTAATTCTGAATAATTGTTGCACTTACGCGCAGACTCAAATAGCTAAGTCAACTTTGCTTATAATTTCTGAAAGTCCTAAGCTGGACCATTTATACCTCACCTCGTTTACTCAAATTGTACCATTACAACTCAAAATATGGCCAAAACAAACTTTACACTAATTCTGAATAATTGTTGCACTTACGCGCAGACTCAAATAGCTAAGTCAACTTTGCTTATAATTTCTGAAAGTCCTAAGCTGGACCATTTACACCTCACCTAGTTTACTCAAATTGTACCATTACAACTCAAAATATGGCCGAAATAAACTTTACACTAATTCTGAATAATTGTTGAAGTTACGCGCAGACTCAAGTAGCTAAGTCAACTTTGCTGATAGTTTCTGAAAGTCCTAAGATGGGCCATTTACACCTCACCTCGTTTACTCAAATTGCACCATTACAACTCAAAATATGGCCCAAATAAACTTTACACTAATTCTGAATAATTGTTGCACTTACGCGCAGACTCAAGTAGCTAAGTCAACTTTGCTGATAGTTTCTAAAAGTCCTAAGATGGGCCATTTACACCTCACCTCGTTTACTCAAATTGCACCATTACAACTCAAAATATGGCTAAAATAAACCTTACACTAATTTTGAATAATTGTTGCACTTACGCGCAGACTCAAATAGCTAAGTCAAGTTTGCTTATACTTTCTGAAAGTCCTAAGCTGGTCCATTTATATCTCACCTCGTTTACTCAAATTGCACCATTACAACTCAAAATATGGCCAAAATAAACTTTACACTAATTCTGAATAATTGGTGCAGTTACGCGTAGACTCAAATAGCTAAGTCAACTTTGCTTATACTTTCTGAAAGTCCTAAGCTGGACCATTTATACCTCACCTCGTTTACTCAAATTGCACCATTACAACTCAAAATATGGCCCAAATAAACTTTACACTAATTCTGAATAATTGTTGCACTTACGCGCAGACTCAAGTAGCTAAGTCAACTTTGCTTATAGTTTCTGAAAGTCCTAAGCTGGACCATTTATACGTCACCTCGTTTACTCAAATTGCAGCGTTACAACTCAAAATATGGCCAAAATAAACTTTACTCTAATTTTGAATAATTGTTGCACTTACGCGCACACTCAAATAGCTAAGTCAACTTTGCTTATAGTTTCTGAAGGTCCTGAGCTGGACCATTTACACCTCACCTCGTTTACTCAAATTGCACCATTACAACTCAAAATATGGCCAAAATAAACTTTACACTAATTCTGAATAATTGTTGCACTTACGCGTAGACTCAAATAGCTAAGTCAACTTTGCTTATAGTTCCTGAAAGTCCTAAGCTGGACCATTTATACCTCACCTCGTTTACTAAAATTGCACCATTACAACTCAAAATATGGCCAAAATAAACTTTACTCTAATTCTGAATAATTGCTGCAGTTACGCGCAGACTCAAAATGCTAAGTCAACTTTGCTTATACTTTCTGAAAGTCCTAAGCTGGACCATTTATACCTCACCTCGTTTACTCAAATTGCACCATTACAACTCAAAATATGCCAAAATAGACTTTACACTAATTCTGAATAATTGTTGCACATACGCGCAGACTCAAGTAGCAAAGTCAACTTTGCTTATAGTTTTTGAAAGTCCTAAGCTGGACCATTTATACCTCACCTAGATTACTCAAATTGCGCCATTACAACTCAAAATATGGCCCAAATAAACTTTACACTAATTCTGAATAATTGTTGCAGTTACGCGCAGACTCAAGTAGCTAAGTCAACTTTGCTTATAGTTTCTGAAAGTCCTAAGCTGAACCATTTATACCTCACCTCGTTTACTCAAATTGCGCCATTACAACTCAAAATATGGCCCAAATAAACTTTACACTAATTCTGAATAATTGTTGCACTTACGCGCAGACTCAAGTAGCTAAGTCAACTTTGCTTATAGTTTCTGAAAGTCCTAAGCTTGACCATTTATACCTCACCTCGTTTACTCAAATTGCACCATTACAACTCAAAATATGGCCAAAATAAACTTTACTCTAATTTTGAATAATTGTTGCAGTTACGCGCAGACTCAAATCGCCAAGTCAACTTTCTTTACAGTTCCTGAAAGCCCTAAGCTGGACCATTTACACCTCACCTAGTTTACCCAAATTGTACCATTACAACTCAAAATATGGCCAAAATAAACTTTACACTAATTCTGAATAATTGTTGCACTTACGCGCAGACTCAAATAGCTAAGTCAACTTTGCTTATAGTTTCTGAAACTCCTAAGCTGGGCCATTTATACCTCACCTCGATTACTCAAATTGCGCCATTACAACTCAAAATATGGCCAAAATAAACTTGACACTAATTCTGAATAATTGTTGCACTTACGCGCAGACTCAAATAGCTAAGTCAACATTGCTCATACTTTCTGAAAGTCCTAAGCT